>JAVYIG010000036.1:0-600000 GCA_035222895.1 Strongylocentrotus droebachiensis | reverse complement strand
TCGTATATATTTTTTACTGCAAGAAGAAAAGCTTCAGTATGTTTTTGACTTTGCTATGACAGTTTATCTTTACACCTGTCTAGTTGCCTTTTCCATATTCATTTCTTTTTGTGGACACTCATTAGATTGTATTGAAGTTTCTTTTTAACTTGAGGCTCTCGATGATCTTCATGAAAACTTTACAGCCATTTTTCGTTTGTGACAATTATATTACAGTCAAACCTGCTTTTAGTGACCACATGTATAGAAAGACCACCTGCCTCTAAAGACCACATTTGTTGTTTCTCTTGAAAACGGTTTCTCATTGAAACATGTACTAAAGGAACATGCACAAAAGACCACCTGCCTATAAAGACCACTATTCTTGTCTCCCTTACAGGTTTCACTGTACATACCTCTGTGGTGTCGCTTTTGACCGTAGATGGCCCAGAAGTGAAGATGTCCAGCCTCGCTTGAAACCAGCACCGCACTGTCTGACATTCCACCAGATAACCGGGACGCGAGAAATAAAAGTTTCTCGACAGGGGCTTGGGAAAACCTGAAAAGGGAAAGAGAAACTCATTTACTATAATTATATAGCCTTTCCTCAAATGATTGAAGAGGGATACTGTGTCGTATCACATTTTCGACAGTTGTATCGATAGGAAAAAATAATTAAAGATTTGCCATCAAATGTTAAACTGTCCAAAAGAGGGATAGTTATTATGATTTTTTTTGTATGCCGACAGGGGTTAGAAATTATCCTCAATTTGGAGTCTGGACAATCTGCCGACAGGGGTAACAAAATTAATGATCCCTACGTTCATAATTTTGCAGACAATGATGAGGGATTTTCCGACAGTAATTTTTGATAGGGTTGTTTCCCTCACGCCCTCCCATTATAGTGAAATCCACTGGACTCGTAATTTCCTGCTTCTGGAGAATATATGATGATATTAATCAATAATAACTTTCCGATGCTGTCTTCGTTGGGATGAATAAAACGATCGACAATTAGGCCAAGTAATAGACAAAATGTTTGAAATAGCGGAACATGTGCAGAAAACTTCCGACCTTTCAAATATTTTAAATCTAGAATTTACCCTTCCGGTTGCTTGTGAGTCCTCCTGTGTCTCGAGTTTGGTCTAGATCTGACCTTTGACCTTTCTTCTGAGGTCAAGTCCATGTCATTGCTCTTCTTCTTGATAGCAAAGGGGTTGACACCTAACATACTCAGGACGGCTTTCAACTTCTGGCTTCTATTGGGTTCATAAAGAAATCAAATAGTGGTATATGTATAATAATTTGCTTTAAATGCAGTTGGAAGGATGAGCGACTAAGTGTCACTGAATAGGAAATAAATGATGTGCAGTTTTCGATCATTCTCATTTCGAATCGAACACGATATCTTATTTCACAATTATGACTATTGATATTTCATATCATGACTAATATTATGATGATTACTATTCTTAATGATGGACTGCTTTTACCATTCTATCAACATTTATGGTAAGTCCTAAAGGATTTGCCTGCCTTTTTTTGTGTAATTTCTGCAATTTACAGTGCACACTTTCTACACTCAGTTTAGATGCATTCCAGGCAGTCCCCTTTTTACGGGCACACATTAAAGCCTATCTGCACTAGTTTGGCCAGGAGGGATTAGAACTCCCTACTTGGTCACTGGCAGGTGGTTATCTCATCAAATCAGCTCTCAATTAACATACGAAAAAAAGGGATCATCATAGGGGACCCACGGTACCGCTTAGGCGTTGTTGGCTATATAGAGGGCGCAAGTAGATACAAGTAGTGCAGTCCCGCTTTAAATGACTATGACAGACTTACATGATAGTGGGTTGTCCTCTCCGGAGTCTAACCGAGATCTTCTGTGTCTCCAGACTCCAGATGAGGATTTCTCCATCGAAGCTTGCCGTTGCTAGGAGACTGGGAGGACTGTAGTCGAAGGCCAGGATGTCGTCCTTGTGGACCTGACCGCCCTTCCAGTTGGTGTCTGCTTTCAGAAAGCTCGTCTGGAGAGGAATGGCGAATTTGAATTATGACATGGCTTTATTATAATTTGTTATAAGATGATGAAGGGGATCATAATCAATGATTGGTTGGGAGCGTACACGTGACCAGTCACTTATTTTGCCTTGCACGTAATTTTACTAATGACCGGTCATTAGTAAAATCATATTATAAAACATCGTTTTATAAAACAAATAAAACATCATCTTATAAAACAAATAATACACATCATTTTGGTCGGGCATTGGTAAAATTACCCACACTCGGTACCTTAAAAACAGTACAAACACCCTCGGCTTTCGCCTCACGCGGGGTGTTAGACTTTTCCAAAGGGACCTGGTGTGGGTGATTCTTACTAACGCCCTCACTGCTGTGTATTATTTGTATAATAAAGTATCATCGACTCCATAATATCACAAAATAGCATAATTATCCAGAAATTGATAATGTATACCGATCGACTACTTCTACTTTTCCCCTAGGTCTGCAATACGTCATATACGCCAAGCCACATTATCATTTTGTACTACGTCATGTGCGCATTATTTTAGTTACGTAGTTGGTATTCAAGAATAAATCTTGAAGACGAATATTTTGTCCCAATCAAAAGCGATGTCCAAGTGAAATTTGGAAATAAGCAACGTATGTTACTGAAGTAAAAGCACATTTACCTGTTGTAAAAGGGCACTGAATATCTCTGTCAATATTTGTGAACGACTTAATATATTTACATTTTGTTTATTATGGTCTGAACATCCTGTATATACTGATGACAATACTTGGTCATTTGGATATATAAAGTAATTTTTCGAATGGACAGAAGCCTCTAAATCGTCCGTGTATACCATTTCAAGAAAGGTTCTAAGTTTGGCTCTTTTCAATTGTACGCATATAGGCCAACGAAAAACTGAGGATGTATTTTACTGCGTAAGGCCACAACATTACTATTGCGCAAACATCATAAACGAATTCTTCTAAGTCGCAACAAATATATAAAAATATTTTATTCAAACTTAAGATATTTCACGACTTACATCACAGTCTCCATCCTGGTATTGGACTATCTTCCGGCTCCACCCGACGCTTAGGAAGCCTTTCTTTTTCCCGACCGAGATGAGACCCGTGATCTCGTCATCGCCCACGCTCTCACATTCGTGGATGCTATGACCGTTTTGAAAGCTCCACACCTTGGGCGATCAATTAGAACATTGAGAAACATTTCAAGTGTTTGAAATAATAAGAGCAACGTTTATTTAATTAAAGCTAAAACGTGATAAAATGATTTCAAAACAAAACTGAAGAGACATATAATTAGTAGACAAAGAAGATAGAGCAATATGGATGGGAACACGGCGATGATTGTATGCTGCATATCTTTAGTTTGTCTCAAACAGTCACCTGCAAAGCGTTTCTGAAAGACAAAATTATTTCAATTAACCCTAGAATAATAGAATAAAGATTAACTAGACAATCGTGACGGGACAATTCATATGTTTTGTTTGTTGCTATGATGTTGCTTTTAGAAGGGAAAGGGTGGGGGGAGGGGGGGGGGCGATTATGCCCCATTGGATATTTTTAATTTAACTTACGCTTCTATTAAAAATAAATCTGAATCCATATTTTTGTATCAACAATTTCATTCCAAATGTTTAGTTATGGTTACATTATGATTCATTTTTTTGGGTTCAATATAGGCAAGTTTCTTGTTAAATCGGTATGAGAGGTGGTGATTTTTTACGGTTTTCGAGGAAAGAGGAATGGTTTGTTTAATACCTTAATGGTTCCGTTTCTTGCTCCTGAGTACAATTTCCGTCCCGTCGTGCTGATGGTGAGACACGTGATCTCTTCGTTCCCATGAGCCTCTGGGATGGTGAAGGATTTTGCGCCAGTTTCCACGTTCCATATTGAGATGGACGAGTCGTCTGCCGCTGTAGCAACCTAAAATTGTAAAAATTACAATTAAAGTAATTTACACCTTTATCAAGTTAAGTTCAAATTAAACTATACTAAACTGAGGAAGTTTATTCGAATTTAATTCTTGGTTGAATTTATATCAAGTTAACTATTAGAATGTAAAATGCGCAAAGATGATAGCATTTCTGTAAAATCTACAACGTTTACAATAACATCCATAGAAACACTTATCCTTACCTCAGATTCAATTATCATCAGATGGTATTACGAAAATCATAGGATGTGTCCATAAAGTTCAATTCTTTAAAAGAACAATATGCCGTATTGAACAATTTTATAAGTATAAATGATATCAAAAGATTCCTGAAAAAGCTTGTCTGTCAACAAAAATTAATATTTTATGATTAGAAAATCAACTTGAGAGCGTCCAAAAAAATTGAGCATTAAAGTAGTCACCCGAAGAAAACTAACGACAACATGTATTTCTTACATTTGATTTAAATGCTTATAATTGATTTGTAATGTTTTGTTGGAAACATAAATAAATAAATTGAAATTGAAATTGAATTGACAACTGATAATTATGGACAAGTTATATATGGATGAAAAGATTTACTCTTGAAAAACAAGAATAACTTGCTGAAAAAATCATAAAGATATCATGGAAAGGCGAAAAATGCTTTGTGGCTAGCTGTGTCTCGCATGTAATATCACGAATCTAGACGCTCTATGGAGGACCGCTAAAGGCAAAAAATCCGGATCTTAAAATTAATATTTTTGTGAGATGGTTACCGCGGGCCCCAAACAGGATTGGAAGAGGGAAGTTGTTATATTTAATCAAGAAGGCTTCCCCTTCGCAATGATATGAATGTTGCATCTATTCAAAACACTTTTGATTCTTCGGGTGACTACTTTAAGAAGAGTATTCGATCACTTATGAGACATACTTAATTTGATTATAATAATATGTTTTATTTTGAAAATGAAATACCCACCATTTTGAAGAATGAGTTGTAGACAGTGCAGCATAGCTGAGTCTCGTGTGTGACGGGAGTTCGTCTCTCTAGAGCATTGTTACGTCCCAGACTCAGAAGGGCTATATAATCTGCGCATGCCGCCATCAATTGTCGACCCTACAAAGAGAGATAATTGATTATCAATTATTCAAATGAACATTCAATTAAATAAACATTTATTTTCTTCCATTCAATTAGATAATATATTTGACATCTGTTCAAACAATACAATTTATACGTAGGAACATAAATATAATTTAAGAACTTGTATTACAAGGAAGAAAGCGCGAATCCCGGTAAGCAAAACTTGTAATGGGTACGCCCGAATACACAAATACATAATATACATTATGAATAAAGGAAATGTTTTAATAACTTCCACGAGACCATTGGGGTGTTTCACAAAGATCCTATGTTGAACTTATCTCTAAGTTGGACTTAATTATTATGGAAAGCCGTTTAGCATCTATGAAAATATTTTGTAAAAGATATTTTAAAAGGCATAACATTTTGATTCGAATCATTCATATTAATCTATTATCAGGGAGATGTCATGTTCTTGATGTGGAATTTATAAAAAGTCTAAAATACTTGGATTTTCGCTTTTGAATATATTTTATTATAAAGCTACATATGGCTCTCCGTAATTTTTAAGTCCAACTTAGAGTTAAGTTTGACTTAAAATCTTTGTGAAACACCCCCATGACTATTTTTGAAAGTATTCGTGTAATTTTGGTCCAAAGTGTATATTATAGGTTCTTCTTTTTCTAATTTCTATCGCAGTCAGTTGAAGTAAATGTATGTATTGATTGTTGACAATGTCTTTAAATCATATTTCAAATAAATCATACGCGTACATATTCAGTTATAGATAGATGGTTTTGATTCGATTCGAATTTATTTCTTATCCGGTCTGCACATTCTTAATGAACATATGAAACAAAATTTAACAATAAATACGAAAAGCAAACTAATATCACATTTCACATTTTAATTCAAAGGAAAGATAGCCGAAACGATTTTGTTTATATTAATTGAAAAGCTTACTACTTATTGCTCTTTAGTAAAGGAAATCACATTAATTTCATTTCTATATATACTTGCCTGGTATAAAACTAGACTGACCATGCCGAATTCTGGATTTCGCGCGTTTTGTAGGCAGGCGAATCTCACACTGACTGTCTGCAGACACGTGTACTCGTAAAGGTCCCAAATCTTTACAACCTAAAAAATGAAAAATAGCATGTTCAAAGAAAGAATATTATCAAACTTAAATATCATAATCGGTGAAGGGATAATGGGTTGTTGTTGTTGTTGTTGGGTTTATCGGCGCTGTCCATCGATTCCGATGATTTCCGCCAGGCTGTGTGTGAGGGCGTCTTGCTCTCACTTTTGCTGCTCTACGTTTCTGTGATTCATATCCGTTATTTAAAGGTGAAATTCAAAGAAAATCACAAATATGTCAACTAATGTATCACTAGAAACTGGTAAGCTAACAGATGGCCATCGTACAAGTTTGAGGTCAACTATATACCGGGTGATTTATAAAAATACAAATACAACCACCCCCATAGCAGCTGGGATATACGAGAGATTCGCCGGAAAAATAACGATGTTTTAATGACGTCACTATATGGACCAATGCTGCCCAAGCAGACGACATCCCATAAAGAATGAACATAATTGCAAAGCTATTATTTGTCAAATTATAATGAGTTTAGTGTATATAAATGTAATGGCATGTCAAACCATTCAAAAGGGGATATGACCCGATTCTGATAACTAAAATCTTTTGCTTGTAAATACACAGGATAGGGGTTAATTGACAATCAAAGAAACCAGACTTTCAAATTGAAAACCCCCCGGAATGATATTGAGGACGGCATTTGTTCCCTCTTGAACCGCCGAACATACCGCGGTGTGTGCAGCTGAATAATTGTGTTTAATTACAAGCGACAGATTCCTTTATTTTTGTATCGCTGCATTTGTCATCAAAATAATACCATGCGCGGGGTAAAGAGTAAGGCAATAGATTATACACCTAGCCTGACAGTAGTGAAGAAAGAGAAAGAACTCAAGAGAAGATGAAAAAACAGGCACTAAAAATGTGTGAGATGTCATGGGACATCGTCTGCTTGTGCAAATCATGTCCATACTGTGATCTCACACATCTCAGCAGCGTTCGGAGAGCTCTTCAGGTGCTATGCCGGGGGCTGTATTTAAGCGTTTTGTAAGTTATAATAATAATTAATTCGGAAGCATTGAATTTTGATAACCTTGTCGAATCAAAGTTTCAACTTTGCAATAATGTAAATAAAGTTAGTTTTTAAAATCAATGAATATCTACTTTAAACCAAATGAACATACACAGTAAAAGATTTTGCCACTAATTAAATCTTTTTACTTTTTCTCTCTTTACACAAAAACCTCGATCCGTCTCTATAGATAAATCAGACTGGTGATCTTTTATAAAATAAAATTCAAGAAAATAAGTTTGATGAATTCCTTCAAAATTAATTCATTATTTCTCGTATTTTTTTCCTTAATCATTTATCTGTGAAAAGGAGGATAAGGACATCATACTATGGACATAATGGTGACGAAATATATTATTTTCACTCAGCAAGTTATTACATGTTCCATAAGAAAAATGAAAATTAAAGTTAACAATACATATTTTTCCTCGATCATATCAACTATGTATCGTAAACGTGTGTGAATTTTAAACAGGGGGAGGGAATCATTTACTCCGTCTTTTGCGAAGCTGTAGACGTGCTTGAAGCGTTCGTTGATGACCACGCCTATGACCGACATCGTATGACCACGAAGAAAGGCAATGGGTTTGTCCTGAACATACGGGTTCCACAGACGTACCACGTGATCAATACCACCTGTCGCGATCACGTTCATGGTGCGATTGTAATCGAAGCATTCCACACCCTGCAATCAATGAAAATATTAAGAAGAAAAAATCATCGCGAACGACCAAATAAGATTTAAGATGTGAATTATATGGTAAATAGTTTACATTGGTATAGATGACAGTTATTTGATTACCTATGACACGCACAACTGGTTGTAGCATGTTCGTAAAAGAGTAGTCATTACTTAAATTCCGAATAGGGACAGAACATCTTTTGCTATGTTCACGCAAAAAGTCGACGATGGTTAAAAGAGGGAAAAAAGGTTTACAAATTATTCGACAACTGTTGTGAATGTGACGACATGAATGTTGGAGATGAAGGAGTGGACAGAAACACCTCTCCTCTGCCATAGGCTAATCCACAGGATGAATAGGTCAGAAACAAAGTCCTGGCTCAGTGATAGAGCAGTTGACTTGTAACCGGAAGGTCCCGGGTCCGAAACCAAGTCGATGCGCTAGTTCCCTATGGTAAAGCATAAATCCTCATGACCAATTCCCCCGGAGAGGACACAAAGCCTACGGTTCCCTGGTTGCTTACTTACAACCGTATAAATGATTTCTCAACAAGCAAGTTAAATTCACAAAACAACTTAGAATAGATACATCCTCTCCCCCACTTTAAAAATGAGACTGGAACGGCAGGGAGAAGAAAAAGAAATCTCTTGAAGAAAAACTGGCTGGATGGATATAATTTCCTTTTGAAGACATTTTTATTCACCCCTACCTACACTTCACAACATAGCTAGATGCCCCCTCCTTACCTTGCTGAGTTTGTAGGTGTAGGACTTTTTCTTCCCTTGGATGTCCATCATGATGAGGGGTGTCTTCCTGCACCCACTCGATGAGAGGATGAAGTCCTTGTCGGGGAGGTATCGAACCTTGCGAATGTCCTCCGCGTGCACGTTAGGAAGGACCACGTGACGGACATACTTATGATGCTGGCAGATGTTCTGAAAAAGTATGTTGTATAAAAGTCATCAAAATGTGAATTTATAGTTGTTGCATAGCAAATGAATATAACAACCACCAAACAACCAACAAATGCCCCTTTGGCTTATTTTTTGTTTAAGTTATCAATTTTGAACGTTTCCCATGTTTGATGTTAGGTGTATGTATTTTGTGTAGGGTATCTAGTATTCTTGATTGCCATATCATATATTTAGCATGATATTTACCATGACAGTATAGGGTGATTTAATTTTAAAGTCTTTATAGATTCCTATAAAAAAATTACAAGGATTACACATGAATGCTGTGTTTTAATCATGTTTACTTTCCCATACTTTGTAATTGTTGCTGGTTGGTCGTGAAAATAAGTTCCAGAATTATCAACCTTATTTAATAATAGGCTTTAGAATGTTATCATAATTAAATGAAGAGGAACAATGGTGTAAAAGTGTGTCGCACACGCATCATACTTTAAGCATTAAAGATGATACAGTCAATCCTGCTTTAGCAGCCACATGTATAAAAAGACCACCTGTCTACAGAGACAACATTTTTTGTTTCCCTTGAAAATGGTTTCTCATTGAAACATGTACTATAAGCAGCTGTATATACATGTAAAGACCACCTGCCTATAAAGACCACTTTTCTTGTCTCCCTTGGGTAGCCTTTATAGACAGGTTTCACTGTACCTAAATGCCAATGCAACAGCTGATAATATGATGAAACGAGGAGAAGAGTATACTCACATGCATCCATATTTTCTGGACAGTGTCTTCTGGTTTGAAGGGAGTCTCGAAGAGCTTCTCTTGAGGTTTGAGGAAATAGAAGAGGTTGATAGATCCCTTGTCAGTACCCACCACCAACAGAGACTCACCAGACGGGTTCTAAATGAGTATAGGATAGACAAGAAATAGTCTTCATTATCATTAATCTTTAAGTTCTGTTTGATTAATATTTGTTCAGTTGATTGTATTAACTACAAGTATAATCATTATCACCACCATTATCACCAGTACACCTCACGTCCTACTTCTCTTCCTCCTCCTCCTCCTCCTCATCACTATTAAAATCATTATTACCACCACCGTCATCATCATCATCATTATCATTATCGTCATCATCATCATCATAAATATCATCATCATTATAATCATCATTATCATGATCATCATCATTATCATCAATATCATCATTTTTGTCATCGTGGTCGTCGTTGTCGCCATACATATAGCTTTACCACCATTATTATAATTGCCATCATTATCATTCAAAAAAATCATCATCACCACCACCTTAATTATCATCATCATCATCATCATCATCATCATCAATATCATCATCATCATCATCATCATCATAAACATCATCATCATCATCATCATCATCATCATCATCATCACCACCACCAACAACAACACCATCAGCGATATCAACACCATCATCATCATCATCATCATCATCATCATCATCATCCTTACCTTTTTGTCGTACCAGTAGTCCAAACACGACGGAATGTCACTCAGAGCTGAAGAGGGATAGCAGCATACAAGAGAAGAAGGATTATAAACTCTACTGTCAATCAAAGAATATTAGTTATATTCGTAAATTGTAAGCATTATTGTGCATATTAAGGACCCCATAAATGCATAAAAAACAGCTGTTTTACTGAAATTCCATTATATATGTTATTCATGTTTCATCTGATTGCGGAAAATCCCAGCTTGATTATGAAAATACATATTCTCAAGTTTGTAATATTTTTCTTTTGTTTAATATGTACTTGTTTATCATTGTTTTTTGTTTGTTATAGCGCTTAGAGACTTCGGCGGAAAGCGCTTTATAAGCGCCGTTTTTTAATTATTAGTATTAAGTTCTATTTATGAAGGTGAATTGATGGCATTTGAAAGAACTTAGCTCGCAGAATGGAAGAGTTATCACAATACTAGATAAACAATAGAAACAGAAACGAAACAAGCAAGCAAAAAAGACGAACCAAAACATTCATTAATGCAATCAAGTGCAACAGTTTAATAGCAATGAGCGACCTTACCTGGGTTTTTAAATGGGTCCCTGCCACACCACACTGTCTACTGGATCGTCATTACCACGATGGCGAGGTGTGGCCTTACCCTTCAAGGTATATTCAAGGTATATTTACCGTAAAGATTGAACTGTTCAAAGCAGGTCTTCGCGTTGACGATGTCCCAGAAGCGGATAGTTCGGCTGTTGGATCCGACGGCGAGCATGTTCACATTGGCCATGTAGACGATGTCGCTGTACCAGGTCTTGAAGCGTCTCTTGGATCCGTTGCGTGGATCCTCCGTCCCGTCTTTGATCTCCAGGCAGTTCTCCAGGCGGAGATTCTCGTCGAAGATGCACAGGGTCCCTTCCTGTCACGATAAAACACAAAATGGGAACAGGTTTGCTTGAGTTTTCCTAGTAACTTAGTTTTAATTTCTTGATCTTGAGAATTGAACAACCACTATAAGAAAAGCGCAGAACTGTGCTTTATATGTAAGTCTGACAACTAACCCTGGACAACTAGCACATGGACCATTACCCTGTACGATGCCCAATCCGGAAAACTACCACCCAGGCAATTTTGTCCAAATAAATATTTTCACCAAACATGACAAAGAGAATACTTGAAACATAAGCACAGTATTTGATATAAATTACTTTGATTTTCTCACTTTTTGGCACGCATTTACGATTGCCACCCTTGACAAATTTCCTCGTATTCCAGAATCTTTATCTCACCATGCTCACTGCGTCATGAGCGCACATAAGCCAACTGTACAAAATGCGTCATTTCAATTGCGCTAGTACCTGCGTTGATCACGCCTGTGGCGGAAATTGGTACTAAGGCCAGGAATTCAACACAATATTAGCAATGTTCATTTTTATTTCACTCTTTGTACAACATCACTCTCCAATGGCCAGTCAAAAGCAACGCCAATCGCTGACGCAGAGTTACGTCAAGCATTATTGACGCATCGTACACAATTATCATAGAATGACGTACCTTGCTAAGGGTGACATAACGACATGGATTCTCCAGAACGATCGTACACCATACGATGTCTTGCTGTAAACACAAACAAACATAATTATAATCATTTGATTAGTGGAACTCTAATACTTTGTTTAAGTAATAATAGTCATAATCAAAATAGGACCTAATATAAGCACGTATAAGTTGAGGCAATGGTATACCTGATGACAATTTTCCGCAATGAAACGTCTGATTTGAGATGGAGCGTGGAGTTTTCTTAATGATCTTAGAAATATATATATATATATATCACTCATTAAACATCGAATACGATATAATGAAAGAAATCGAACGAGGGATTCGGGTTCCTTATTTATATGTATCTATTTATATGTTTATTAAATAAGTTTATAATTATCGCTATTTGAGGAATCCACATTCTACAAGCCTTGCTTCTCAGTGGAACCCTCCATTTCCATACTTCTACTTTTTTTCAAAAGAGGAAGCATAACTTACAGCAACTGTATACATTCTCTTATGTAATCAATGATTTGCAAAATGCATTATATTAACGTATTGGTTTCTGTGATTGATTTCTTGTCATAACAATATCCTTTACCGGTATATTGATTGTTCTATTGGAAACGAAAATAGAAATCAAACTGAAACTGAAATCTACTGGGGGGGGGGGGGGGGGGGCTAGGAGGCGAGAGGGGCGATATGAGTAATTCTTACATCTCACATGATCTTAAAGGCCGTCTGTACTAGTTTGGCTAGGAGGGATTAGATCACCCAGGGTGATCACTGACAGGTTGCTATCACATCAACTCAGCTCTCACTTAACATAAGAAAAAGAGGATCATGGGGATCAATGTTCACCAATTAGGCATTGTTTTCTATATAGAGGGAGCAAGACTATCTACAAGTAGTACAGTGGGGCTTTAAATCCTTACTTTGTTTTGTGCGATGTGTCGTATCTTGGGCTCCTTGTTGAAGACCACGTTCTTCCTCAGTTTCATGTTATCATTCTCCCGGTAATGAAGCAACATGTAGGTGACGAACTCGTTCCAGTCCACCATACCGTCTGCTGACGTGTCGACCTTGAGAGTGACAGTGAGAGAGAGAGAGAGAGAGAGAGAGAGAGAGAGAGAGAGAGAGGAAAAGAAGGTGAAGGTTACAATTGTATTTAGAATTGAATTATTCACGAAGTACGATGCATGGTCATGATATTATTGTAGAATGGCATTCAACTGAAGGGGCATCGCAAGAAGGGTGGATGTGGGGGTGTGGGGATCGACACACCCCCTTCACAATTTCTGTTAAAGAGTACTTTTTTTATTTTTTATTGCTGGCAAATTATTTTGAAGCTGTCTGAGTCTCATCGGAAAATCTTTAAAATCAATCTGAGAATAACTTAATTTTTTTATTTTTGTTGGAAGATTGTAGTAATGTTTTGAGACAAATTTGTTCGATGATTTTTGGCATCCAGAATGATATAATGTAGCCCTCGTCAACTAGAGATTTAATATACTTGAACAAATTAAATCAGTCTGAGATTTAGAAAAGGATAGGTAAGGTACGGAAAAAGCTGACGGAGAGAGAGAGAGAGAGAGATCAGAAAAGCGCAGATATACCCTAATGACCTGATTCAACACAATAGCATTATTAACCGGCAGTGGAGCTCAATGGCCGCCCATCTGATCTTTTCGCTCATGAGAAATGCGAATAATGGAGAAAATATCGAACACATCGATTTCTATCGACGACGTACCCGCAATATTTCTTTCCTAATATTATTGGGTGAAGGTCATTTCCTAGCAGAAACGATTGAAACTATGACCTGAGTCTTATATACATGTACCTTATTCACCATCGTACTTTCCTGTTCTCCTGCTGACATGCTCCTTTGTCTTGCAAATTTACTTTAATCATGTGTTTGCGTCTTTTATTATAATGTTATTCTTCGTTGTAAGTCTCTGTTAGCCTTTAATGTTCACCCCTATAATGTGCATGTTGTTATAAATATCCAAATTATAGATTTATAATGATAATATCACTCCCCACTTACAGGTTAATGAATTTATATGTCTTTTACATTTTTTTAAAAATGTAAATGTATTCATTATACATATATTTACGACTATCATTATTTGAAGGATCCATATTTTACTAGTCCTGTTACTTAGTGGATCCCTTCATTTCCTCGGTTTTTCATTAAATTAGGACCTTACGTAATTTAGAACAAATGTATACATTCGATTAAAGATTTGCAAAATGAAGGTATACATTGATTTCTTTGATTGATTTTTTGGTCATAATTATTTATATTGATTGTTCTGTTGGAAATAAAAATCAAATCAAATCTGAAATATAAAAAGATTTTATTTTTGTGAGTTCTTGACATATGAAATGAATACGAGAAATCAAAAAAAGTTGAACGCACTTCATTCCTGATATTTAAAAGAAAGAAATCATTCACAATCATCTTGACGTTTGTCGCGATTGCTTTCTAGCTAACACTATAGCGTAGTCAGAGGGAGGTAAAGGCCATCGCCCCCAAAGGCTTTATAGAATTTGCATTATTTCCTCCAGATTTTATCAGCAGATTCGTTTGAGCTGCCCCCTCCATTAAAGAGGAAAGAGCTGGCTACACTACTGCAAGCTACAAATAAATTATCAGAGTAAATCAATGGAAGGGCGCAATAATAGACAGAATGCAATTATATGCATGCACAAGGCATCCCAGATTAAATATTGAGAACATTATATAAAAGCAAATACTAGTAATCATTTCGTGCGGTTTCAAGCGTGAATCGAATTTGTATTACTATCGAACGCGTGGCTGCGTTGTGAAGACCGTTACCATGGCAGCGTGTGCTAAATGTTCATCTTTGCTGATGGTTGATAATGTGGCAAACAGTGAATTCCCTGGTTTTTATTATTCATAGCTGAAATTGAAGCAAATAAGTCACCATGACATTTAAAAGATGGCTTCAGTCTTTCGGAGATAGTGAACGTTTAACCTTTTACGTCATTTTCACCGTTTTCGCCGATCTTGATAGCCGCTGTTGATTGTTACTTAGGCATTGTTTGCCCTAGTATTTGAGTAAACTATCGTGTAAAGATAGGATCGAAGTCAAATGTAGACAAATAATCTTTGACAGACGTCTTTTTGTTGACAGTTGCATGAGTATGGATTTCTAAATGTCACAACAGATGAATCATAAGATTAAATGAAAGCCTCCGTACATCTTGAAGAGAAGAAGACAATTATTGTCACAGGTTAAGCGATATAAAATGGAAGACGTAAATTATGTCAGATAAGGAGGGGGGTCAGAAGGGTAAGGAGGAGCAAGAAAATTAATGAAAGTAGTCAAAAGGCAAACAAAAAGAAAAGAATGAGCAGAAGAAGGAGGCGGCGGGGGAGGAGAATAAGGAAGAGAAGAAAGAAAGAGGAAGAGCAAATTAAAGAATGTGACATAAGAAGAGGAGACGAAGAAAGAGAAAGGAGAAGAAAGATCAGCTAGAAGGCAGAGGGGAATGAGTGGTACGGGAGGAAATAGAGGAGAAAGGAAGAGAAAGCAGTACAGGAGTCAAAAGAAGCTGAATATGAAATACTCGGAAATGAGAGAGAATACATTTAGCACAAACCTTTGCAAATAGCGCTTCGAGATGCGCATCCCAGTCAGACGATTTCAGCAGACTCCTGACCATATTTTTGAACTCTCCCAAGGTCACGTTTCCCGCCTCTCTTCTAATGATACGACCAGGGGAGTAGGTGCCGTCATCGGGCATCTCGTCCGTGGGTTGGTGGACGGCGAACTGCGACATGAGCTCCTTGAGATGGTCCAGGTTGAGCTGGTCTTCGAACAGGGTGACCCCGTGACCCTCGCTAAGGAGAGAGAGAGAGAGAGAGAGAGAGAGAGAGGGGGGGGGGGAATGGTGGGTGGTCATTAGGAGGATTATGATGATGATAATAATCAGATACTCAATGATAATAATCATGAAATAGTAACGCTAATATTAATTACAATTACTATCACCATCGCCACCACCACCACCACCACCACCACCATCACCATCACCACCACCACCACCACCACCACCATCACCACCACCACCACAACCACTACCACCACCTCCCCACCACTCCAAACCACTACTATCGCTACCACCACCACCCTTTACTATTATTTCCACTCTTCCTCCTCTCCTTTTCCATTTCCTCCTCTCCGTTTTCTACTATTACTGTATAACAACAATAATATTACTACTACTACTACTACTACTACTACCACTACTACTACCACTACCACTACTACTACTACTACTACTACTACTACTACTACTACTACTACTACTACTACTACTACTACTACTACTAATACTACTACCAATACTACTACTACTACCACTACTACTACTACTACTACTACCACTACTACTACTACTACTACTACTACTACTACCACCACCACTACTACTACTACTACTACTACTACTACTACTACTACCACTACTACTACTATTACCACTACTACTACTACTACTTATACTACTACTACTACTACTACTACTACTACTACTACTACTACTACTACTACTACTACCACTACTACTACCACTATTACTACTACTACTACTTCTACTACTACTACTACTACTTCAACTACTACTACTACTACTACTATTAGTATTACTACTACTACTACTACTACTACTACTACTACCAATAATAATAATAAGGATACGACTACTGATTCTACCATTACAAAATCAGTAAATATGCAGATTTTCTGATTTATATTATCTTAATGTAATATATTATGTGAAATAGACTATATGAACCTCGTGTAAATTCACCCTCAACAAGTTTCAAGATCCATCATACACAAGTAGCAGGGCTCTTTATTGCTTCCTTCATTAGCTACAGTATAATGGATCATGCAAATTCGCGTCTTCAGCGGACGTTATTAATTTGACTTTATTGACTATATATCACGCATGCACAGGGAGATCAATTTTGTAATTAACCTTTGTCTCCTCGAGAACGCTAAGAATACCTATCATCTACTGGTAAATCACTGGAAGAAGAAGATTGCTGGAATGTATGACACAATTTTGCTAGAAGTCGATGAAATATAGACATTGAAATGTAGGATTCTGGAAGGCCCCTGCTTTCATGGTCTGAAATAAAGTCTCTGCAGTGAACATTATGCGCAGCGAATTAAGTCACATTGATTTGTATATACTTGCACAGAGATACAAAGTAGATACATTTGTAAACTGTTTTTTGTGTGTGTGGAATAGCATCGTAATGATATGTTAATCTTTTAGCCTGAAAACTGTTTAATTATAATGCAGAAAACATTGTGCGTTATTAAAAGCAGATTTAAATATAATTGAGAAACACACGTGTTTAAATCTATATCATTCTTCCTCGAGCAAAAGGACATTTTGACTCCATGCAACATGCAGCATAACAATAAACTGTCATTCCTAGCCCAACTGTAATCACGCGACGGAATGCCCGGTTGCTAAGGGATCACATACATGTCCTTTTCTCCTCGGGCTCAGAATTCACCAGGAGAGTGCCAATTGCTTTCAAGATGGCCGTCTTGATGGCATCAAGTACTACATAAGCAAATACTCTTACTTGAATAGTAAACAAATCCAACATCTTTACACTCCACGGCTCCTTGGACAAGCCGCCATTTTGCTTTCTTTCTGTTTATTCTTTCATGAGGTATATTTGCTTGGTATACATTGTGTGAGATAGTGCGAAGTGGACTGAAGAGTATTGCAGGGGCTTTATATCACTAAAACTCGCTTGGTCATGCATTGAAATACCAACCGGACAATATTTGCCCTGCACTCGAAAGGGCAATTTGTGCTATGAGCTTCTTAGAGCATTTACGGTGGTTTACAACTTTCAAATTTGAAATTATCCGATGAATATGCCGTTTTATAATAGACATGATCATGAAGAAGATGTACTGAAAAGAATATTATATTCATGAAGCATTAGATATCGTGAGATCCTTTCCAACCAAAAAAAAATTGTTTTGTTGTTGTTGTTGTTGTAAAACCACCTGTCTATATTAATGTCTGTCTGAATAATAATAATATTCCACTTATACATCAACGATGTCTCTAAGCGCTTTACAGATTTATATACTATTGCCCCGGACATCGGATTCAGGCTCACCCGCACACAATGTATGCACATTCTCTACTCCCTGGGGAGCATTCCAGCCAGTCGTCATTTCACAGAGGCTCGTAATGCTTA
This sequence comes from Strongylocentrotus droebachiensis, assembly GCA_035222895.1. Classification (NCBI taxonomy): domain Eukaryota; kingdom Metazoa; phylum Echinodermata; class Echinoidea; order Camarodonta; family Strongylocentrotidae; genus Strongylocentrotus; species Strongylocentrotus droebachiensis. The sequence goes on along the minus strand of JAVYIG010000036.1, from coordinate 581,908 downwards.
GCAAACTACATAGGGGAACCCTCATTCCCAATGATTTACTTCTATGATGCAATCATTGACTGCGAGATAAAAAACAAGGCTAAATGACATTTTCGGCTCGGCAAGAGCAATCTGTCCAATATAGATCTCTGGTTGAGTGTTGAACATAGCCATCAATCAGAGAGAACAAAATGGTTAACTTTCCGCAATATTGATAATCGATTTGAACATGATTGATGAGATCGAGCAGAAAGCTAGATTGTTTGCAAAGTGCCAGCAGTCATTACGACAGCCAAACATGAAGGGGTATGGCATTGGAAAGACGTTTTAATGTATTTCAGTATTGCCAATTTAAAGATCAAAACCTATTCCGCTAGTCTAGTGACTTATCAAAGTACCAACTAACTACTTCTCTTAATAGTGGTTACAATTATGTAATATATCCAAAAAAAGGATCAAATCAAAGCGGATAATCTTAAAAGTATAATGAATTCCTATGTAAAAAATTATTTAAGAACAATACATAATAACCCAATACTAATTAAGTTGGTACGATCATGCAATACATAAGATCAATATCAACCTGAATATTAAAATGCATTTAGGTATTTTTCAAAAAGTATTTATTTTGCCTTTTACTTCTTATGATTAGCCTTCACACTTAATGCCGCATTTCTGGATAAAAAAATGTTCTTCTCTTTCCCTTTCAATTCCTCCACAATTTCATCATCTCCCTCGAATATTTCGACATCTACAGAAGATTGGAACCATGTTTCCATAGAAACGGTGGCCGCCATCTTGTAAGCGAGAATGCAAAAGTCCACTTTCCTTCTGTTACAAATATACAGGTTACTTCTTTATCGGATAGTTAAAGAGGCTTATAACTGGTTCTATTCTTAGTTTAAGAATGGTCGTCCTTGTTCGTCTTTTCTCGGGTCACTAATGCTACTCTATCCGATCCTTGTTATTCTATCTTTAAATCCGATCAGCTACAGACTGCAGTTCTCCACATGAATGCCACTGGTCTTATTTTTCTAGTGGAATCCATATACAAGGGTGATATGCTGATCGGCATTGTACATCACACGTACTGATAACATTGTACTAGACTAGAGCCAGGTGAAAAATATTTGTATCGTTTAAAAACATTCTATAAATTATACTTTTTTCATTTAATATTAACAAATAAGTCAGTCCTTTCAAGACTTTCCGTCGATATCAATCCGGAGAGATATATGAACAGCAAGAACAAACAAACAAACAATAACAACAACAACAATTCAAAACAAAACATTGACAACAAGGACATTTGATATAATTATGTTTCAAATAGTGTATATATTTAAGGCCATTTCTGTATATGTGCATAAAATGCACGTACATCGTAGAAGAGACATACTTAAATCACCTTAAAACAAAACATTAACGCCTAAACGATGATTTCTGTTGTTGCGTGTAAATGTTGTTCTCTTCTAAATATTTAATAGATCTTTGCACATTTCAAATCACTTTAATATTAATATGAAAATATTGATAACAGGCCTACCCTGTACTATGAGAGGATAATTACGTAGTGATATTGATTTCTGAAATCAAATGTCCCGTTCAAAATAAAAGGGGAAGTCTATCCTTTTAATGATGTAGACATTTCTTTTATTATGCTATATCAGATTTGGATTTTGTTTGACATTTCTGAAGATACATCTACATATATGTTATCTATTGTTCGTTATCTCAACGGTATTGTATTTCGAAGGTTTCATCATTACAGTCCTTACCTTCAAAATATTATGATAATTATTGAACCTTAAAATAAACAAACCTCCGTTACCTGTACCTTTACTCATATACCCGTATTCTAAACATACAAACGATGGGCGCTCAAACAGAAGTTCTTTTTCAGTAACTGGATAAACCAGCATTACAGTATGACAGGGGATGGGGGGGGGGGGGATGGGGCAAGTGGGGCACAGACTTTGACTCGTGAGGGAAAATGTTCCCTTGCCTCACGTTTTGTGGCGCCAATGGCCACTGAAGGTGTACGTATATTAATGTCCTATATGTTGCGACATGCAGCCGATTTAATTCAATTCAGCGCCATTCCAATTTACCTTACTAAATGACCTTGACGCTACTTTACAATATAAATCACTGAAACAATATATTACATTATATTAATGAAAACTGGTTTGAAATTATTTTGTCGACCAAAGCAGAGAGGTGGATTAAACTCCCCTTAATTGGCTTTGCGCAATTTAAGATTTAACAACATCAGCGAATCAATGTGATATCTAAAAATCATGTTTTCGTTACGAGTCGCATGGTGTTTCCTTAATCAAAATAGATTAAAAACAGGATTACCGTTCCAATGATTTGGTGCCTAGGATACCGTTCTTGCAAATTGCCAATTGTTAATCAAATTTTGATCAGTGTTGATCAATTGCAATAATGTTGACTGAAATATATCGGTCATGAAGTCGGCATGGAGGACGAGTATAGTCATTTTCATATTGTTTTATTTTGTTATTTCTATCGGCAAGGGGATGGAAGCATGAGTTAAAATTGTGAGGACTATTGCAAATGGAGCTATGAAATTAAGCTGATGTGTTCAAAGGGGCGGAGTTAATCTCGATTTCATAAATCAATCGAGGATGGATAATTGCGAAAGTTATAGTGTTGAATGCAGCAATGACGTACAACGCTGGAAAAAAAAAAGTTTTTCACTTTCATTCGCTTAGAGCGAAAAATGATCGCAAGAATATGGCATCACAGAAATGAAAAACAGGTTTTTATTTATATTCTAGAAAATTACAAACGCTCACATGCGCATCAACACTTTAAAGGGCTTTTCTGATATTGTTAAATGCCTGAACTGTAATGTGTATGTATACATCCACAGCATTTTATAGACTTTCATTTTCATTGAATACAAAAATGGTCGAGCATTGATACAATAATGATCTCGCTCTATTGTAATTTCTAGTCCATTTTTGACCAATGCCAACGTTAATTTCCGCTTTAAAAAAAGTACAATAGAAAGTGTTAAGGTGGGGGATCTAATTTTTCAAAATAAGCACGCAGTTCAGGGTCAGCAAAACACTGTAGTTCATAACACCGTTATTGGATGTCAAAGCAAAAGTGGGGTCCAGTATCACAGTTGACAAAAGTACAAGCTACAGTGAAGGGATAAGAAGAGAGGGAGAAAGGGAGAGTGGGGGAGGGGAGAGAGGTAGATAGATAGATAGAGAGATAGAGGGAGAGAGAGAAAGAGCGAGAGAGAGGGAGGGAGAGTGACGGTGGGGGTAAAGAGAGAGAGATAGAAAGATAGGGAGAGAGAGAGAGATATATAGAGAAAGAGAGATAGAGGGACAGGGAGAGTCAGAAATGCGTAGAGATAATAGAGATGGGTCGTGAATGCAAAATAAAATGAACGAGAGTGAAAGAGAGAGAGACACACACAGAGAGACACAGGGGGAGAGAGAAATAGAGAGAGAGAGAGAGAGAGAGAGAGAGAGAGAGAGAGGGAGAGAGAGAGAGATCCAAAATAATGAAGAGAAGGGAACATAACAAGCTCATGATAAAAAATGACATGGTTCAATAACATTAAAGTAGAGATCTGTAATGGCTATACGTGCACAGAAACAGACATAACAGGCACAATCAAAGTAGAATTGTGAAATTGTGAAGAGTAGCAAACAGGGACAAAATAAACAGTGATTATCACCAAAAAACACATCAAAACCCAGGAATGACAGTCACTAAGAACAACAGTCAACACGTCAACACGAAGGATTCGAAGCTCTCTTGACTTCTACACCAAGTTGTATGCTGTACAGTATAACAGAGAGCGCAGTTGACTTCTTACAGCTTTTGATACAGATTAAGAATTAAAATCAACCTTACGAAAAGCCTTGTGAAAATAATAATTCCACGTGATCATCGGGCAAAAAAACAGCACTTCGATCGTCACAAAATACATGAAAAACACAATGCATTTTATTTTCACCGTCTTTGGCTTATTCGTACACCCATTATCCTTTCTACTCTCTGCAGACACACCTGTAGCTAAGCAACTATGGATTTACTGATGATGTCGATTGATTGCAATTTCATGAAGCCTTTGCAATCAAACCTATACCTCGCTGCTTCAAAAACACAATAGACAATTGACAGAGATGCCGGGTGCGAAGGGAGAGAAAGAGTGCGACAGTTGCTTTTCATTTTTTGGGGTGATAAACAAGTCATTTCTATGTTTTCCGTTTGCATAACGACATTCTAAAGATGCATTCATTCATTGTCTACGAGTAAGAAAGCTATAATCAAAGTTGATAAACATGTTGAGTATTTTCTTGTAGCCAAAGCATGTTTGTTTATACCCTGCTCCAAGGGATGTTTGTTATAAAAGCTACAAAACACTTGATTTTCTCCAAATATGCTATTTGTTTGTTCCGTACGAGCTACATGAGGAAAACACAACCAATGGTCAATTGTTAAGGAGCAACACGTAGATCTCTTAATTATTCATCAAATACTACGCATAGCTTATTTATGTTTATTAAATGTACTCCAAAGATTATTTTCAAGCCTATAATGGACTCAAATAAATTCATCGATATAAAGTATTTGATCCCAATAAAGTTGTTTTTAAGAGAATCATCACATACAGAACAAAAAGGAAAAAGAAGAGAGGATAAACACAAAAACAAAACAAAAAGCTCGACAACCAACAAACCAACAATAACGCATAAAACCTCTCAATTGAAACAAAAGTAAGATATGATCTCATTTCAACCCGTAAGATTCTAAAAAGCAGTCGTAAGAACTCAAAGAACTAACTTTTTAAAGTTATTTCTGGAAATCAAGTTTCATCTCATGGTTATATTCCAGCTTTTCGTCATATTTCTTGACGGTTTCCAATCCTCATAAAAACAGTCCCGAAAGCTCTTTACCACAATTAACCATCAGAATAAAAATTGATGGCTTATTCATATTATGAAGATTGATGACAGACGGACCCAATATGTCATCTTTGCTTTTTCCGGTCAGAAATTGATATTATTCAAACCTCACGTACTACCCATGCTTTCACGTATTTTTTTAATTTGACGTGGACGGACATGCCTTTGTACTTCCAAAAATAGATTTTTTGATTCACCAAGTAAAACAAGAACGTAAACAATGAATTCAACCAAATATTAAGTATAACCTTATTAGATTAAATTTAATATAAAAGCAAAATAAGTGAAATGAAATAAAAACGAAACAAAATTACTTACTCAGTATCCATCTTGATTTTTCTTTTCGTAGCACAAGTATCAGTCTTTTTCTGTCATCGGCCACCTGCTCGATAGAGTTCTCTTTTGTCTATTTCCCTTCTCCAGAGATTCGGCTCAAAATACCATCTTCGTGATCCATTTTGAAATTTACTTATGCGATCCGCGAGAGATGATGCCAAAAGAGGCCACGCGGGAAATATAACAAAAACGAATTTAATGTTCTCCTTATTAAGGTATAGTATAATTGTCACAAATGCGATTTGCTACACTCCATTTCCAATCGGATCTCTTCTTAAATAGTGTAACCTCCAGGACGAGAAATATTAGGTGCTTCTTTTACTGTTGGCTGCTCAGCTCAGTCTATCGCACGGATATATTTCCACTGATTTCCATGGAGACTCGCTTATATCATATATATTAAATATCCTCAGGTATATGGTCCGAGATGCCTGGAAATTGCTTCAGAATGGTCTTCAGTGTAACTTTATGTTTGTACCAGTACGCCGTCTTTGTCACGTCTTCATTAATATCATAATGCTCCGGAGATAGCTAATGGAGCGATTATTTGCATTTCCGTGATACCGTACTTCTTCCAAAATAGGATGGTAGTTGCTGCATGGATAGGTTATGTGGGTCCTTTCACGTTAGAAATCTGTAAAAAATAAAATGAGTGAAATACTTTATACATTCCCGGCGACTTCTTTACAATGTAAATTAACAAAATTAAACTGAGGTAAGTCGTGATATAACAGGAATGTATAGTTCCAACCTTTCCAAATACTGTTCCAATATTAGTTGCAGAGAGTCGTGGTAAATAAATTCATAGGGGAAACGATTTATTTGATGTTTGTTATTGTCCTTTTCCTAGGGTATAGCATAATAATTAAAGTGATTCACTCCCAGGCTATTTCAATTATACACCAGACAATAGTTAAACAAGTATTGCCATCATACTCAAAAACAGATCTTTCAAATTGGAAAATCAACTTTCGATAGGAGCTTTCATTAAGTTCAGGAATACACACGAAAGTGATCGATGTCTTTGCTCAAGTAATGCTAAATAAATGCGCAATTTTGACAAACGCCGCTCTGTCGCCGTATGATTTTCATCGTTAATGCACTTTTAATTTACTTAATACATTTACACTTATCGTGTTTCAGTCAGTATTTATGTATATATAAACTGCAAACACGATCTTGCTCTATAGATTGTCGGTATGATTTTTGAACTGATAATATATTTATTAACCCGAACGTGAGATCACTTAGCAATCAGAATTGTATTGCTACGAATATTGAATTATATAGAGTTAGATTGTCAAACGTGCTCCCGCCTAGAAAATGAGGCCCATTATCAGCAAACTGATCAATTATTCAAATCATTGCAGCGGTTTACGCCCATGTTTGCAAATTTCTGATAATTTGGTGTTTGATTTGGTTTGGATTTATTTTCCGTATAAAAACAACCATATACATGTATAAATACATATGAACTTTAACAAACCCCAATGATAACAAATAATACGGATGGATCGCTGTTGTGTGCGCATGCACATGAATCGAAATTCAGTGTAATGTCTGGTTTCACTTAAAACTAGCTCAAATCATCACAAAGATGTTTACAAAGCGTACTTAGATTTTCAATAACAAAGTTTTTCTATGATATAAATCATGTGCATTGAAATGTAATTTTGGTGCACATGATGCAATTGTTGTAAATATATTTGCATAAGCATATTGATATGAATCTACAAAGTGTTCGTACGATGCGGTCGTTTCTTAAAACTAGTCACAATATACGGCTCAAAAACATTCACAAAGATGTTCTCCGTTACACATATAGTATTATGAGGTAATATTAATCCTCCCGTTTCGTACATATGAATCGAATTACTGGAATCATGACAATGTTCTTTTTTGCCCCCCATTTTTTTATTTCCGTGAAGATGAATGAAAAGCCATGGTGGAACAGTAAATGCCGGTTGAAACCTTTATCTTCTCACGTTGAAAATAATTATCTAAAACCCGTTTGTGAAAAGGGGTCAGTGTGCAGAACGGTGTGTAGAAGTATTTAGTACTTTGTCATTCTCTTTCTCATTTCTAGCTTTCTGTTTGAACTGTGAGCCAGCTTTGAGGGGCTTAGCATCGCCCATCTCTTTAGACGCAAAGAGAATTCAAAGAGACAGAGCAAAGACGTGTTGGTCGAGGACTAAGTAAACCCGAGTTTGGGTTGTCGTTATGGTCTTATGAATGAGCAGACGGCAAAAGTTTGTTTCGTGGCAAACACAAACGACGAATGAGTTCATAAGATTATATATACGCTACGTGTTGAAAATGTTGAAGGAAAGAATTGACTTTGAAGTTCAATAAATGAATAAATGAATCAATCAATCAATAAATAAACTAATGAATTTATCAATCAATCAGTCATAAAAAAATATTAATTTTTGTATAGCTGAAGTTTGATATTGAGCATCATAATTGTTTAGTTGATAGCTAATGTCGGCAGGGAAATACCTAATTAAAAAACACTACTTTCGATGTAAATGTTATCCACAATTCCTTACACACGTACATATATGTTTCTAACACAAGTCTACAAAGTTACTCCTTGAACCACCAATAGAGGCTTATGATGAATTTGCTAAATTGGCAATGATGATTTATCATCACCTGGTATACTTATGCACCTCATTATATGATGCTCCCGCATTATTTTTCGTTTCTTAAATGTTACACAAACTTCTTCTGGTGCCAACCAATTAAGATATATAACGTTGAAATGTGCCAGTGTACATGCATACCAGTTTGTACTTTATAGATTATAAGACCGAGGTCTATTTCATAAGTGTTCATGAACATCATACCATATAAATACCTTAATAAAAGATTGTGCTTTTATTAATGTTCTAAATAACCAATATCTTCATGGATGTGTGTATATACATCTTTTTTTACCCTACTTTAATAAATACAAATTTGTTAGTTCTTTTTTTCTTACATTGTTTCAAATCATTCTTTTTGTGATTCTGGGTAAACCTTTGAATGTAAATCTATGTGTCTAGGCGCTGGTTATTTTATAAAATGTTATATTATTTAATATCCATGTAATCTATTCATGTTTTGCATATTTCAATGATATTTGTATTTCATTGATATTTTGTATTTCATTGTTTGTATTTTACCATGTATGTATATACAGGACCAATATGAAACAGCCTTGGTTGATATTGTCATCCTGTATAAATATTTTTAAATAAATAAATAAATAAATAAATAAATAAATATAGGCAATATTACATCATTCATACTGTTTCAAGGTTAGACATTAACATTGTATGAAAACCAGCTAAAGTCTAAATTAATTATGCTGATTGCTCTAAAACCTTTTTTAAAAATAAATCTAAAGTGCTCTCGGACCCAGTGAAAATTATAATATTTGAACAGTTTGTTTTGACTCTTATCACAGGCTCTTCGCGTGCCTTTGATAAAGAATCGCGTTGCTAGGGAATAAGGAGTCAATATGAGACACATAAATCCACAATTATATTTACAGTAGGTCTGTGTGTATTTTTTCTTTTTCTTTCTTCCTTTCTTCCTTCGCTTTTTTCTTTTTTGAGTTATCCAAAATGCCATTTGATATTTATTTTACGTTAGCATTTGTTTTCATGTTTTGATTGAGTTATGGAAATAAAACTATTTGAATAGAATTGCATCGAAAAAATTGAATCAATAGAGAGTAGGAGAGGATCCAACGTGCATGTAAGATGGATATAAAGTGAGGAAGAGATGCATATCTTCATACATTTCTTCTGAAAAGAAAACTATCGTAGCTTTTAGACAAGTTAATGAAAAGTCCTAACATATCAGCTCATACTTGAATTAAAAAAAAACACCAAAACATTCCATACTCACTTAAAGTACACCTTCTCATCGAATGCTGTGTTACTGCGATAAATAACTGTTGCCCCTGTTCCATTATCAATGAGTTTGTCGGTGTAAGTATTTATATTTTCATATTATCTTTTAAAATGAACAAAATGTTTCCAATTATTTATGTGTATCGTGTGACTACGTGGTGCTGCTCTACAATACATGAAGATTAAGATTGCTTCCGACTCTCTACACTCACCAAAACCGCGTTATCTAACCTGTTCCGATACAACAATGTTTGTGAGTTATCCAAAATGCCATTTGATATTTATTTTACGTTAGCATTTGTTTTCATGTTTTGATTGAGTTATGGAAATAAAACTATTTGAATTGAATTGCATCGAAAAAATTGAATCAATAGAGAGTAGGAGAGGATCCAACGTGCATGTAAGATGGATATAAAGTGAGGAAGAGATGCATATCTTCATACATTTCTTCTGAAAAGAAAACTATCGTAGCTTTTAGACAAGTTAATGAAAAGTCCTAACATATCAGCTCATACTTGAATTAAAAAAAAACACCAAAACATTCCATACTCACTTAAAGTACACCTTCTCATCGAATGCTGTGTTACTGCGATAAATAACTGTTGCCCCTGTTCCATTATCAATGAGTTTGTCGGTGTAAGTATTTATATTTTCATATTATCTTTTAAAATGAACAAAATGTTTCCAATTACTTATGTGTATCGTGTGACTACGTGGTGCTGCTCTACAATACATGAAGATTAAGATTGCTTCCGACTCTCTACACTCACCAAAACCGCGTTATCTAACCTGTTCCGATACAACAATGTTTCACAAAAATGTTTGTTTGATAAAGCAAAGGTGTCTGATAATTATTCAAACATCCATAACGACATGAAACTACTAATCGGCCGAATTCTACGGTATCAAATATTGATAGCTCGCTAAGTTAACAAACGTAACCTCCCGCAACTGATAACATTGACAAACGATGCTTTTATCGTTAGTTTACAATTTTACAAATTTACTGCGGATATTAAAGATCGGTAAATAAATTGATACTGGAGATGTTTATCATTTAATGTGTTAATTTTAATGTTTGGTTCTCAGAATCAGGTATAGGCCTACATGTAATTGCTATTTACTCTACATAAACGTTGACGAATGAACACTGTCAAGGTTATGCCCATGCTTCTTAAAATATATATTAGAAACGAAATGCCACCATCATTATTATATGTACACTGACTTATATACTTACAACTTAGGTATAGCCATTTGTGGTGATTGCAAATATATTCCAGAAGGTACAAGTTTTCTAGGCATCCAAGGCTATCTGAAGTCCCTCGTGCATCTAGTTTGAGGAGCAAAATTAATCACGTACTGCTCATGAAAAATTCCTCAGTGCAAAAGTCTGATTAGAGACAGATGATCTTCATCATCATATAGCGAGACATTTCCATACAGAGGATAATGTTAAATACGAAGATCGTGGCGGTATACCAACCGTCTGGGAAGATACCAACAAGTTTTGTTTACCCATCCACCACAAATCTAATACAAAACGCAATCACCATCCAGTCAAAATCTATTTTCAACATTTTATCGTTCTCGACCCACGTTATCCTTCGTTATTACCCGATCAAAACATCTCGGCACTCGTGAACAAACATCATTTGTCTCCTTCTTCTGTACTATCAGCCACCCTTAGCGACATGCTAATTGAATTATCCTTCGAGATTCGGCTAGAATGAGCGCAATCCGGAGATCATTCGGCGTCGCGTCGCTCTCTTCCGGGCAGTTTTTAGCTTTCCGAGTTTTGACGATGAAAAGAAGAGTTATTTTCCTCGCGGCACTAAATCTGTGGACAATCAGATCTTTCTAACTGTTTCGAGGTTGCTCAATAGTCTGTTCATCCACGAGAGCTCTTGGAGAAATTGATAAAGGAACTTTGTCCTTTCTGAAGAGGCTGATAGTGTGAACAATAGGAATCACATCAGGAGCGACTCCGTGACAATAGCCCACCAGTCCGTTACATGAAAATTTATCGGCTTGAGGCTGGTGGCGTGTAGTCTGCTCGCGCGAACCGAAGTGCGCAGAAGCAAAACTAGACGGTTTAAAGACCGTCAATACTACTGGGCCAGAAGGGATTAGACCACACAGCAAGGTCACTGGCAGGTGGCTATCTCATTAACTCAGCTCTCAACTAACATAAGAAAAAGAGGATCATGGGGGACCAACAGGCACCGATTGGGGAAGTTTTCTATATAGAGGGAGCAAGTAGCTACAAGTAGGACAGTGGGGCTTTAATAGTCCACTGTTGCCCATAAAGTTGGAATAATTTACTTTGCTTCTTCTCATTGAAAGATTGAGCCAATACGATATGTTCTTGAGAGATACAGATTATATCTACTCTGAATTGTATTGATCAATCTTAAGAGTCATGATAGATTGATCGATAATGCTCTACAAAGACATAAACGTTATCTATAACAAAAATAATCATGTTGTCACAATCATTTCATGAAAAGAGGTAAAGAAAAAACAATCTCAACTTAATGGACAACAATGTATATAGGAAAAGTGGATACCGCATTTAAAATAAAATCAGTTTCCTCTCATTCCATCGAACTCCACATTGCATTTTGAGATCACCATGTAAATTTGATGTCAACATTTCGTTTGTCATACCATGGTAATGACAACGATACACAGGAACGCAACTTAATATAACCAAGTGACTTGAGTTAACTGCTTTATACCTTACTTTGTAATTTGATTGTGGCTTAATATTTTAAGAGTGTATACACGACGGCTACTAGAAATTAGGAGCAGTCGTGTACGATAGGTCATGTTTGTGTATTTACAATACAGTGATAAAATATTGAGTCACAATGGAATTGATTCACAGAGCAAAAAAAAAAAGACATCGTGAGATAGATACTCAAAAAACACAAGTCTGATTGTTATGATTGTTATGGACTCTCAAACTGATACTGGTGACTAATTAAGTTGAAAATAGGCAGATAGATAAACAAGTATATGGATAAAGAAATAAACTAATATACTACTACTACTACTACTACTACTACTACTACCATTACTACTATTACCTCTACTAATACTACTACTATGCATAATGATAATCTATTGTTAACCAACAAGAGTAAATTGATTATAAAACTAGCAATAAGATTTGAACAATTGTATTTTTCATTTGTAAAAGTATAATTCTTATCATCTTGTACACAAGGCACCCTCATCATCTCTTCAAAAAGATTTTATAGAACCATCTCTTAAAGGGATCGTTTAACAATGTTAAATCTGAGATGCGCGGCCCTACGTGTTATCAGTTTCTGTGATATGGTGTAATATTGAAGCTCTAACAAAAATCGCGCTTCAAAATGATCAAGATATGCCTAATAAAAATTAAAATCTTTGAGTGTTTGAGTGACCGGTTTTACCATACTCGTTTTCCCCAATAGACTGTAGTGTTATGAAAACCGTTTGGCAAACGGTTTTCAAAATTTGTAATTTCAATCATAAATATCTTGATAATCAGACAGGCGATCGGCTTGTAAAAGTCATGGGGTTCCTGACTGACATAAAGGTTTGTAATTAGCATTGCAGCATGAGCTAAATCCAGGATTTTATTTCAGAATCTAAGACAAAGTTACCGGATCCCAATTCAACCAGAAAAGCTGCTCTCGATTAAGACTATCTTTAACCCGTGGCCAGATTTAGCTCCTGAAGGTGTCCCATTGTCCCCGAAACAATACCCCTTTTCTTTCTTCCCTCTTCCCAAGCCCCCTTCATCCCTCCTTATACCCACAAATAGGACTTGGTTCATTACACTTTCACCGTGATACCAACACGAATGACCGGGTGTATTTTACAGATTTTTTCTTTGAAAGGGAAAGTGTTAGCTTCGAAAGCCTTGAGGTAGAGGTGGTAGCGTCCTAGCAACGATGTCCACCCCACTCTCGTGTCAAGTGTTGTAAACAAGTATTAGAACACAATCCGCTGAAAACTAGATCGGACAGAATAAGATGAGTTTATCTTAGCTCACGTTTTTCATTATAAGCCTACAGTGTGTATATACTTTTTTTTTAGGAACTTGAACAACTTGAGCCCAGGTAATCGTTGTAATATTGAAGTCATCTTTATTGGGATTGATAATGTTTTGTGCGTATAATCCTTAGCATTATCGTTAGATATTGATTATGATTATACTTATGATTATACTTATGATTATGATTATCGTTATCATTAATTTGTCATTATAATTATTTTCATTATCATTTTCGATATCGTTATCACTATCATCATCATCAACATCATCAACATCATCATCATCATCATCATAATCATTAATGTCATCATCAATATCATTATCATCTTTTAACACGTATGAATCAATTAGAAGCCTGAAGATCGATCTTTTGGCAAACTTTGAAAAACCTGAGTGATATATTCAGTCTGTTTTATGAGTCTTGACATATAACACGATCGTTAAGACTTTCAAGAAACCAACACAATGGCAATTTCAATACCCATTTCCATAGAAACGGCTCGTTCAATGTATGTAATATATAATTGTTTATGTTTGTAAATTGTTTGTAAATAGCTTAGGAACGCATGACCCCCAAATATCCACAGATCTTTTACACGATGGAAACGTCCCACTTGTGTATTTAAGAATAATCACTGCCGAAGTGATGGAGGTGCTTCATGAATACCTTTCGTTTGCCTCTTGAGAAGAATACTTCCACCTGTGTATCAGATAAATGTACTGTCGGTGCATAAGAGAGTACTGATTACATAACTTTCATGAGCACGATACCAGCATTCGTCTCGCTGGTTTTACTATTTGGGAACGTATGACCTTTATCTGCCCATGCGCAAATCCTAATTACGAACTCGCTTATTGGCATGACCCATGTTCATTTCCTTGAAAGTCTTTATAATTATGTAACAATAATATTTGAACTCGAACTTGTTTCGTTAAATCTTTGCTTACGATATTGTTAATTGTATATTCATAAGAAGAGGCTTATCAGTATATTCACATGGAAAAATTATTCATCGGATTTTAGTTTGTTGTGCATATTAAATTTTTTAATACCGTCAGTAAAAACATGGAGTTACTAAGCTAGTAACTCCATGGTAAAAAGAAGGAGTTAACCACGAATTAGGTCTCCAAAGCAATATACAAATACAAAGTATGAATAGCTACACTAAATCAAGTCCCGCTGCCTATAACAAAAAGTCGTACATTCACGCAAAAATCATCCCGAATTTTCTTTAAAATATTTCATTTTTTTACAAAATGAAATGAAATTTCGGTGATATAAATGCATTGAGTGACGAGATGGCGCTAGACCACCTTTCGTTATTGCAGGCAATAATTACTCCTTACAATCATGGATATCATAATTCCATTTCTTCTTTCTCTTCATCAGCAGTAGGATCGGCACCATCACCATTATCACCATCACCACCATTACAATCATCACCACCACCACCATTTTTATCACATCACCATCATCATCGTCATTATCATCGTCACCACATTTTTTCATCTAATTCATCAGTTTTGGGTAAAATTAAGATTATATCACCTTTAAGGCTTTCCTTATCATTGAAAATTGTAAAATAATGTAAAATAGGCATGGAAGATTCTTATATCTCGATACTATTTCAAATTTTAATTATTCATATTTTTAACATTGAGTAAAATGTGTGAGGGAGAGAATGTGAACATTTGACCTCATTTTTTCTTTATGATTTGTATCCTCACCCCCACCGTCAGTGAAAAAAGGGACGGTCTTGTGATCAAAATCCCTGTCAACTCTTTTTATTTTTTCATTCATAACAGGCGCTATCTGACATCTTTTTGGTTAGAAAACACCTCAATTTATAGCTTAGTGTCACGTGTTGGTGGAGATTAGTTCAACTTTAGTGAAAGATGGCAGGATTTGGCGGAGACTCATGGTGAGTTTTGGTTACTTTTACATGGTAGTCCCATTCGTTCATATTACAGTCGGTAAATCGACATTAAGCAAATCGCAAATTAGACTCTCGAATTTATTTTAAGTCAAAAGTTCTGATGCAGCTACAACGACAGAAGGGAAAAAGGTGTGATGTGTATATCCTACTTGATATTTTGTTATAAAATCAATTTATTTGCTTTTGTTTATGCAAGCTGAAAACGGAGAATTGCATATTATGAATGATGAGAAAGAAGAAGAAGAAGAGAAGAGAAGAGAAGAGAAGAGAAGGGAAAGAAAGAAGAGGAGGCGGAGGAGAGAGAGAGAGAGAGAGAGAGAGAGAGAGAGAGAGAGAGAGGGAGGGGGGGGGGAGGGGGGGGGGGGGGCACAAGTTGTGATTAAAAAAAAAGAAGGGAAAGTCAACATTGCCATGTTATGTTAACTAATTGAATATCACATATCTTATACTGGCAAGTGAGCTTTTATGTTTCAGTACAGTGTAGGTGGTTTCATTATAATAATAATAATAATAATATGTCTTGTATACCAAAGGTAGCCTCGTCAGTATACATACTGTTCTCCCTGAGGGCCCTGCGATCATATCAATACCCTGGCTTATCTATTTTTTCATAAATCAATATTTCATCATTTTCCATGTATTAGAAAATGTGAGCAACATGGTTAGTGTGCATTTTTTTGAGATCAGTTGATCCAGATTTATATTTCTGTGATCATAATTTGTTACCTTCATAATTCATTTGCTAATTGTAGTCATTATGACTGCTTGATTTAAAGAAATGCAGTAACTTTCCTTGTGCAGGCTTTGAAATAAAATAAAAACTTGCACAGTATCAAAGAAGCAAAAAGACAACAAACAAAACAAAAAAAACAAAATAAATGAAAAACTAACCAGCCATTAAAAAAAAAAAGAAGAAAAAATTTGGGTAATTTGTTCTGCAACATTCCTCAATGTCCCCACGCTGTCTGAAGAACATCTGGTGGGTCATTTCATCTTTGTTGTATGGAGGACATCAGTATCTAGACATCATTGTAAATTATTTCACTAGTTTTGCTGAAAAATTTCCAACATTTGAGCAATTGCTTTCATTAACTTAAAAAAACACTAAAAGAGGTACTCAAATTGTAAATTTAAAGTTTGATTGTTACATTCATCTTACAGCTTACTTCTGAAGACCGAGAAACAACAATTTCCAATAGATCTGAAATATGAATGGATATTGGCAAGAAGTGTATAAAAAAAATTCTGTCAGAAAACAGAGAAAGGGATATTATAAGACATTGCATTCTCAAGAAAATATTCAGTTCTTGATGATTTATGACCCTGTTTTTGTTGTATTTTCTTCCTGCTGATGAATATGCAGTAATATAGTTTTAAGCACAATTCAGCTGCTTTCTTTAGTAGTAATAGAGGATTGGATGAAGAAGAAGATGAAATCAAAATACTAAGTGTGGGACTGTTAGTCATGAACTATTTGACATGATTTGTAACCTGTGCTCCACTAGTAAAGCATCTGATTCTATATGTTATGGTTGTAACAATCTTGATTCTTTTTCATTGTTTGTTCTTTGCTTTCCATTTCCAGGATGACTGACCATGATGCGTGCATGCGTATGGGTCAAACTATTATTGAAATGATCAATGAAAGAGACGGTCTGCAAAGGAATGGATCAAACTACTCAAAGGTATGCTTAGTTATCTTGTCACAATGCCCTATGTGCAGTATACTCATCTCCTTTTTTCTGTACTTGACTGTTATTCTCTAAAACACATGCTCATCCAAGTACGGGAAAATTCTTTGTCTGCTTATTGTCTGCTTTCATAGATATGGGTCTCAACTCTTGAGAATACCGGGGTAAAAGTATACCGATATTGAAATCATTGTTCTCTTCAATATCTTAATGTCCTTTGTTCTATTTAGGCTTTGATTACAATTTCATCGCTGATTATGTGTACAGATGCAGATTTACGATGGAAAACAATAATCAAACGTCTACTGCATTGTGATAGCCCCAAACAGCACTTCCTGTCTATTCAATATCAGTGCATGAAAAGGATATGTTATTCATGTTATTTGGCCTAATGCTGAACACAGGGCTAGTATTTGAGGAATCATGTGCCTCATATATGATCAATCCTTTTTCTTTCTCCACAGATTAATGCAGAAATCAGATCTCGTATCAGGAGATATCAGCAGGATATCCAGTTACTGGATCAAAATCTCAAGAAAGCATCAAGTTCATTCCACTTGTATCTTTTGAAACAACCTTGATTTCAAATTACATATTGTTTATTGCCTCTAACTGCAGAGAAAATTTGTAGTGATTTAAGTATCAAAAAGCTGTTTTAAAGTTGACACTTATTGGATTCACGGGAAAGATGTTTGTCTAAACTTCAGAATAACCCAAACATTGTAAAGTTATTTTATTTTAAAAAAAGAGCATGAGTGCTTATTCTTTGATTTTGATGTTTAAAAGTCAAGACCAGTTTCTTAACATGTAATCATTTTTTATGCCTTTTGCTTCAAGGAAATCAGCAGTTGTTGTCTAGCACTAGTACCTGAACCCTGGACCTTGGATTTTACATTATGATCTTGATCTTGACCTTGATCCTCAGCTTAACTTAACAGCAACTTGCAAAAGTTCTAACCCTATATTCTGATAAATTAAATAAAGATATGGTATTTAGTGCTGAAACAAACGTCAGATGAAGTTTGAAATACCACTGTTTTCCTTTACTGAGATCCTATCTGTAATTAGAACCCAGAGGGAGGCAGACAGAAGGAGAGCATTGGTCGACAACCTGAAGGCCAAGGAGAAGATCTTAAACAACTCTTTCAAGCAAGACGTTTCATTCTCGGCACCTGAAAGGTAGTTGCATTGTTTTTTTACTAAGTCATTATGTAAATATTAATGGCTTTATATGTTTATACACTCAGGAAAAAAAAGGAGTGCACACTCTCTATTGTTCAAAAATTGTATATTAACCATCAATAAAATTACTACAAATAGTGTCCACTTTCTTTTTTGCTGAGTGTAGTATTTGCCCATTTACATATGACGCACTCACAAATGACATGGGAAACCTTAGTACATTTTACATGACCTTAGTACATGTAAATGAATGGCAATTGGGGATGGAAAAAAGAACCTAGCCACATCAAATGCCCCATTGAAGTGACTGTTATAAAGATACATAGAAATGTGAAATGTATTGTGCTTCTTTAATTATAAAAAAACAAATATGCTTCTGCTGTTTACCCTATATGTGTTTTAAATATTCTTTTATTCTGATGTATTTCAATATATGTCAATTCATGGACCTAAGATCTGCTTTAAGGGTGTGTTATTTTTTCTTTCTTTGTAGAACAAGCCTCCTGCCCAGTACTTCAGGCTTTGCTCAAGATGGTTGGGGAGGTGTGAGCGAAGAAACAAGGAATCTCTCTGTCAATGAACTGCAACAAGAACAGCAGAGAATAATTCAGGGTAAACACCACTGTTCATTGTTTTCCTCAGAAAGAATTGTAGAATTGAATATTTCGTTTCATTTTGTAATTATTTTCATATTTCTCATGTTACATATAAATTTCAAAATAAAGTACAAGTTTTTTGTTTGTGATGAAATAACAATCAATGATACATAATAAATAACATAAAGATAAGTGGTCAATATAGAGTACTGATTTAACTGAGAGAATAATGATGGGACCTACATGAAAGCAAGCTTGTAAAGCTGAAGGCCCCTGTGATATCATTTGTGGTAATGAATGGAGGACGGATATAAATGGTGACCAATACAAATAAATAAAAAAAAATGATTTGGATATGGTAATGATTAAACAAGTCATAAGTAGTTTGATTATTCAGTAATGACAATCATGATTATGATTTTGATGATGATTGATGATGATGACAATATTAAGTATGGTGGTGGTGATGATGATGAACAATGATGAGGAGGATATTGGTGATATTGACTCCTGATTGTAATGTCAATTTTGATAGAAATAATTTAGTGGTCAACTGGGAATGATCAAACATGTTGTAGCAAAATATATATAAATTATCACAATTCACCTGTAATTTTATCTTTGCATGACCAATTAGAAATAGGAAGAGAAATAAGACAAGAAGAAAATGAATAGACAGTAAGACTGATTAGAGAAAATAGATTAGGAAACATGTGGAACCTAGAAAAAGAGGGACAGGAAAGGGAAGATGGTTTGTGGAGTAAAAATTATAACAGAATACAAATAGGATAGGAAGAAAAAAAAACAAGGATGAGAAGGAGTAGATGAAAGTATTTAATTTCTCATTATCTATCACGTTCTTCCTCTTCCTTTTAGTACAAGACCAAGGTCTAGATGAGCTGTCGGCCATCATCAACAAACAGAAGAGACTAGGACAAGTGATCGGAAATGAGGTGGATGAACATATTGGTAAGAATGCAAAAAAAAACAACACAACACAAAATTACAATAAACAAACAAAAATAACAACAGGATGAACCAAAGCAAACAACAAAATAGAAACCAAACACATAGAACAGAAACATCATTAGAGAACATTTGAGACCAAGTTCATTTTTCTGTACTCCCAGGCTCAAAGATCAAGATGATTCGCAGCATTTTGCCCTGATGCCCTCTATGCATTCTCTCGTCAAAATGCTTTTAGATAAAAATGACAAAGCCTTTTGTTATTTGTATTTTTTAATATGGCTTTAATATGCCCCTCTTTAACTAGCTCAAGCAACCAATTGACATACCCCTAAAACTGACATCATCCAAAGCCCTTCTACAGGCAATGTACAGTCAGCAGTGGATTTGTTGAATCTGCTGCCCTCTGCTGGTAGCTGCCAGTATAGAGATCTTGCACATGTATTGGCATTGATAGCATGAGTGTGCAGTCTAGTTTGTGTAAAGTGCACTGCAGTTTAACATACATTTTGACTGATCTACTGCAAGTAGTGACATGTCATTCCCAAAGAGGTTGAATGTTACAGCTTTATATATTCCATCGCTCTGGAATTGCAATGTTAACTCCATTTTTTTCCTTTATGATAATGCACATTTAGTGTTATGTGGTCATACATGTTCTAAATCAGACAAAACAATATTTTCACCCACATGTAGTTTTCCAATGACATTTCCCTTTTGAAACTCTGAACATTGATATATTTAGCACTTGCGTCATTTTTGAAATAATTAATTTACCATTGGATGTGCTTGAGTTGTGCACTTACATTATGAAATGGCACAGCATCGGTACATAAATGTTCCACAATGATGACCTTTTCAACCACCAATTCCAATGTTATTGATATACAAAGATTACTGGCTGACCTGGAGGTTCGGTTGAAAATATTGTAGAAACCTTATAGTTTGAAGAACATTGTATGGAGAGCCTGCTATGTCCTTGCAATATTCTGCTTGTGTATAAAGTAGTTTTTAATCCCCTAACTTTAGCCTACAATGTATCTCAGTTCATATGGTAGACTGTTTAGTTTGTTTTCACACTGTTTATTAAGATCATGCTTTTTGCAAGTTTAAACCTATCCTGTTTCTTGTAGTAATGTTTTATTTAACGTTTTGTATAAAGATCTTCTTCATATTTACATTTGCCACAAACTGAGTCAATTCTGCATTGCAGCTTTTCATGGTCTGGAGAATATTTGTTTATGAAATCTAAATACCTGTTAAAATCTACTCACTAGATATATTTGATTTTAATAGGTGCTGTGATTTTTAAAATGTTTTTGTCTTCTGAAGCCTTAAAATGCAATGTCACAATCTAAACATACATTACCAGTCGAGAATGAATGTTCATTGCAGCATTATTGCGAGGCAAGTTGACAATTCTTGATACGCCAGGGGAGCAATTATAAAGGAAATTAAATAAAATGCTGATAGAGCATGAAAAGCAAGCATGTCTGCCAAGAATTCAATTTGCAACCAGGAAAAAGATATGTATCAAAATGTGTATTTATGTCTGCATTGAGCTTGCATTCGTTGTATGAAGCATGATCAACAGGAGGCAGTGGATTTATTAGGTATGCTGCCCTCTACTGGTACTTTATTGCTAGCATAGAGAGAGAGCTATTACTTTTTTCTCTGTACAAATAGTACTAGACTTTAATGTACACTACACACCTGTTCACATGTACATATATATAGGGCGTTGCAAGAAAGTTGCAATTGATTGCAAAATTTGCAACTGATATTTGCAATCGATTGCAACTCAACTTTCTTGCATTGCCCCACTAGTCTCCCAAATTTCCTAAGATTTAGGTTTCTAACAATTAAATTAAGTTAACTAGATCTGTCTTTTTTTCTTACTAATTGGGCATTGCAAGAAAGTTGAGTTGCGATCAATTGCAAATTTGTAATTAATTGCAAGACTTAAGCTTGATTTTTAGAGATTTGCAATTGATTGCAAATTTCTTGCAATGCCCCATATGTTTCATATAAAGTATTAAATAATCAAGTTCATGAAATTGTGATGAACTAGGATTACTTCATGATGATTCAAGAGATTTTGATTGTCATGGTAACAATATTAATCAAATCATTTATAATTCACTGCAAGACAACATATATAAAAAATCAGTGACAAATTATTGCTGTAATTTTTTAAACAGTATGGGATAATTAAAAATACTCATACCGTATATACTATCGTCACTACAAAATCAATAAATTTTGAAAATGTTCAAATTTGAATCCAAAGATAGGGCGCTGTGGAAGATTGCTGAATTGATTTGGAAGAACTACAATGATTTAACCTTTTGGCTATGTGAACCATGTTATTCCTTTATTAAGGCTATGGGAATGTGAGAATTCAATAATCAATGGGTTGAAAAGACTGAAATACGATGGATAAATAATAGAATGTGGTTCAAACACTATGGAAAGCTACATGCCCTGAATTGTGCATGAACTTCAATACTAGAGATCGAGTCATCTGCTCAGAGCCAGAAGGGTCTTAACTCTTTGTAAAATAATACAAGTCAACATCCTTCTGGCTCCAAAAAATCAAAGTGTAGACTACAATCCCAGCTTTGGGCTGAAGTCACACGGTTAAGAACACCTGAGAAAGTCTGTCCTTTGTTGCCAATTTGAAATCCATCAGAGGTTTCATGGCGCTAAATAGACATGAATACAATCATCACACTCGAGACCGGTGGTTGTTTTTACAATCCGAAACAGAGACCGGTCCTTTCTCGGTCCAAATCCCAGCTGAGCTGCCCAAAAGTCTGCAGCGAAAATAAACGTTTGTTCAAATGTGGCGTGCACGAGGGACTGAACGCATTGGGGAAGAATGAGGGAAAATGGAAGTTTCCCCCTGTGCGTCTTGCTCTTTGTGTTTGTTACGATCGTGGTCTAGAATCGATGCCAAGATAAACCTTTTAAGAGTCGATCGATGGCATTGAGGAGACACATTCATGTGGTGTGGAAAGACCCAGTTTCTCGTCCACAATAAATATTTTGAACATGAAATGTCCATTACTAAATCATTCATCAGGCTAGACATTTTAAGAGGGTATGAACTATGAAGAGTAAATTCCTAAGAGTAAAAGCAAACAACATTCTAACGTCATCGTTAAAATGTAGTCCTCATGAAATGAAATTTTGAGAAATAGAAACAAGAAGAAATGAAAAAGAAGAAATAAAATGAATCAGAAATCTATACCAAAATGAAGGATTTAGCAGGGAGAAGAAAAGGCTAAGGGAAAAAAACAGAAGAGTAAAAGTTAAAGAGAAGAAAGAGGGCTTGTTGTTGTTGGGTGTTGAAACATTTTTTAATGACATGGAGGAAAAGAAGATGAGAATGAACTTTAACAAAAAAAAAAAAAAAAGGCATTACCCAGTAGTGTAATTTATTCAGATTTGGAAATAACAGATTCACTTGATGATATCACATGAAATAAAAAGAACTTAAAATGGAGGAGAGAGAAAGAGAGAGAGAGAGAGAGAGAGAGAGACAGAGACAGAGACAGAGAGAGAGGCAGAGAGACAGACCAAGAGCAAGCCTGCCCAAAGTCTACAAGAATATGACTTTAAATATTTGAGATACATGTGCTTTGCACATCTGTGTTCAATGAAGTCTCAATAAATGACATTTATGGCTTATGTGGCATATGTTATGCTATTTTACGGTAAATATTTTCATGTTCTCACTAAATTGTCATTTTCACTGGTGTTTATTTTTACACCATTTTAATTACCTAGTCGTCCTTAATGGCTGATTATTTTCTTCCTTTTTAATAAATCAGAGTCTGTAGACATCAAAACATCATGAGGTCATTCCTCATACCGGTACTCATAATTATCATAGTCCGTAATCCAGGACACTCTTCGTCTCTATCACTCACTGATAGCCTCTTTAATTGACCATAAAATGGCGAATCTTCTGCAAACATGAGTTACATTAATCACCTTCCATTTCCTGGAGGGTTGCTGATGACACTGTGCCACTTGTTTCCCTGTCTGGTAGGCGTAGCTCGGGGGAGGGGGGTTTGAGGGGAGTTGAAGAGAGGGAGGCGGGGAGAGAGGAGGGGAGTGGGAGGGGTAGGGGAGATTGTGAAGGGGAGGTGAGATTGGGAGGGGTACAGGAGATTGGGAGGGGGAGGGGAGATTGGGAGGGGGAGGGGAGATTGGGAGGGGAGGGGAGATTGGGAGGGGGAGGAGAGATTGGGAGGGGGAGGAGAGATTGGGAGGGGGAGGGGGGGGGGAGATTGGGAGGGGGAGGGGAGATTGGGAGGGGTAGGGGATATTGGGAGGGGGAGGGGAGATTGGGAGGGGGAGGAGAGATTGGGAGGGGGATGGCAGAGGGGGAGGGAAGATTGGGAAGGGGAGGGGAGATTGGGAGGGGTGTGGAGATTTGGAAGGGGAGAAGAGATTGGAAGGGGTGTGGAGATTGGGAGGGGGAGGGGAGATTGTGAGGGGGAGGGGAGATTGGGAGGGGTACAGGAGATTGGGAGGGGAGGGGAGATTGTGAGGGGGAGGGGAGATTGGGAGGGGGAGGGGAGATTGGGAGGGGGTAGATTGGGAGGGGGAGTGGAGATTGGGAGGGGAGGGGAGATTGGGAGGGGAGGAGAGATTGGGAGGGGGAGGGGAGATTGGGATGGGAGGGGAGATTGGGAGGGGGTGGAGAGATAGGGAGGGGAGGAGGGATTGGGAGGGGGAGGTGAGGGGAGATTGGGAAGGGTAGGGGAGATTGGGAGGGGGAGGTGAGATTAGGAAGGGGTAGGCGAGATTGGGATGGGGAGTGGAGATAGGGATGGGGAGGAGAGATTGGGAGGGGGAGGAGAGATTGGGAGGGGGAGGGGAGATTGGGAGGGGAGGAGAGATTGTGAGGGGGAGGGGAGATTGGGAGGGGAGGGGAGATTGGGAGGGGGAGGAGAGATAGGCAGGGGAGGAGGGATTGGGAGGCAGAGGCGAGGGGAGATTGGGAAGGGTAGGGGAGATTAGGAAGGGTAGGGGAGATTGGGAGGGGGAGGAGAGATTAGGAGGGGTAGGGGAGATTGGGATGGGGAGGGGAGATAGGGATGGGGAGGAGAGATTGGGATGGGGAGGGGAGTTTGGGAGGAGGAGGGGAGGGGAGATTGGGAAGGGGAGGGTGCAGGAGGAAAGGGAGGGAGAAGACAACATATGCAAACATGTGGCTATAGCTTACAAATGTATTTGCTGCAAAGCCTGTCCATCCCCCATATCTAGTCCTGCTCCAGAAGACACAAGTTATCTTTCTTCAGACGAGTACAACCACATTGTGAGCCAGATCGTGTAGCTCTCGTTGACAGACATGGTTTGACCAGCCATTGGGCTTCCCTCCTTCCTGTCAGTCAGAATTAACAAAGATTCATGGAGAAGTGGTGAAGAAATGGGAGGAACAGAAATAAGTACTCAGAGCAACTGAAAGAAAGTGGATGGGAACATTCTTTTGCTTTATAACAATCATCCATTTCACTCATTAAAATTGTACTCCATGAAACCTCTCTGCAATCCTTAGAGTAAAGTCTTAGTTTAGAGGTAGAAGAACGCACTTGTCTGTAACTTGCATTTATGTAAACTTCAACCAGTTCCATCAATATCTCTTCCATCTTTATGGTGTAAGACACACAGGTCGTAGTTCTGAGAATCAGTCACAGCTACTTGCAAACTTTTGTAAGGCAGAATGAGTCAGAGATTGCCTAGCTCTCGTTGACAGACATAGTTTGACCAGCCATTGGGCTTCCCCGCCTTCTTGTCATTCAGAATTAACAAGGATTCTTGGAGAAAAGGCGGTGAAATGGGAGGAACAGAAGGAAATACTCGCATTAGGGATAGACAAGATGAAAGGGAATGTACTCTTGCTCTTAAACAGTGATCCAATTCCCTCATTACACTTGAGAAGGTAATCTATTCTTTAATAGATTAGAAATACATGTAGGAGAATACCTTTTGTCTGTAGCTTACATTCATGTAAACTTCAGTCCGTTTCCCTCAATTCTATCTCTGTGCTGTAAGACCATACATGTACTTCTTGAGAATATCTCAGAGCTGCCTGTGAACGTATGCATATAAGGGAGCATGATTCAGAGATTGTCTAGCTCTCGTTGACAGACATGGTTTGACCAGCCATTAGGCTTCCCCTCCTTATTGTCATCCCGAATTATGAGGAATCATGGAGAAATGGTGATGAAACAGTGATGAAATGGTGACGAACAGAAGTAGATACTGAAAAAATCTGTGGAATTGTTGACAGTTTAAAACCCATCACTACTAGTGAACAGGAGGGATTAGACCACCCTGCCAGGTCACTAGACAGGTGGTTATCCCATCAAATCAGCTCTCAATTAACATAAGAAAAAAAGGATCATGGGGGACCAATGGTCACCAGTTATGCAGTGTTTGTTAACAAAATAGAGGGAACAAGTAGCTATAAGTAGTGCAGTAGGGCTTTAAGGTATTAATATACTTATTTTCCTGACAGTTGGACATGCTGGACTCTCTCCTAATCTAATTGTTGAATCTATTCTTATGTTAAAGTATCAGCAATAAATCAGAAAGTTCTCAAACGAACTTGGTTCTTGGTTTCTTCTGGTGAAATTGCATTGTACGTTGTTAATGTATTGTAAGGAATGGAGATTCTTTTTCGTCAGAGGATAATGACTACTTCTTTTAAGACATTCTTTAGCTGCACCGATATTGAAGATGTTACGCCCTTGTCACTGTCCATATATATTTACCACGGTTATTTCTTTTTACATGAAATTTTTACATGAGGAAAAACGATAACATGAAGAGCGACTGGCACAAAATCTGCCATTTTTTTAGAAAACCACCCACCAACTGTTGACCATCTGATCAACCAACCTATCATCACTTGTGATTACCCAATTAAAAATGGAGCTGATGAATCTTCAGGCATTCAGTTCATAGGAATCAGTTGCACCTATGTTAATGGAACTAATCATTATGTGATGACACTATCAAAAATCTGTTACATTTTGATCATCAATGAATTAAGGTAGCTTTATAGCGAAATGTAATAGCACACAGAACGCAAAAAAGGCCCAGCAGTGATTGAAAATGTGTAATTGAAATATAGAAATGACATTCTTAGTCTAAACAAGGTAGTACAGACATTGCCTAGTTCTGTGTCCTCGATAGTCAGTTCTATATAGGACAATGCCATAAATGTATAATTTTCAACAATTATGCATTTTGCATCCAGGACAAATCTTTTTGTGACACTATAGTTAGCTACTTAAGCTTCTCAACGCATCTGCCTTTGGGAATGTGGTGGTCCCTGCATTAAGCCTATGAGAATCATGAAACCATGCATACTACCATAATAGATGGGACTTTCCCTATGGTCATTGCCTGAAGGGAGGGGGAGGGGTGAGCCTGAAGGGGGAGGGGTAGGCTCTCAACACCCTCGGTCTAGGACCAGCTGTCTTTCCTGGCAGAATTTGTCATCAGTCACAACCAATCAGTAGGGTGGCTTTTGAAATGCGAGGCCAAAATTTGAAATGCATAGTCACCTCTGGGTTATAACGTTCAGGTTTGGGTGGAGTAAGGTGAGAGACCATGTTTTGAGCTTCATGTACCCACTGGTATTATTCTCTTCCAGTCTTGTGGAGGTACATGTACATCTTGCTATATTCTAAATGACCATGCAAATTAAGGTATGATTGAAACATGATTGACCAAGGGTCAGAGGTCATATTTGTATATGTGTACAGTTTGGACAAAGATATTTACATCCCTCTTTATTTGTGCAGAATTATATTTTCTGACAATTTTTTCTGAAAAAGGAGAAAATGAGGGATAGGAGGAAGTCAATGAGGATTGGATTTTTGCAAATCTCAATACATTTGGAAGAAGTTATTAGCTGAACTATTGATATTCATCTGCAAACTATTAGTAAATAGTGTACCGCTTTAAAATTTACCAGGCATAATGATATAAGATCATGATTTTTAGTTGTAGACTATGTCATACATGCAATGAGGCCAACACTATTTTAGAGGAAGAAGTGGGCAGGAGTGTAGGAAACTCCTATTTGATGACACAATGTGTACAGCATGTCCCTTGCACTGTCCAAACTTCAAGTAATAATATTGAGTGCTGATTGTCATCATCAAACAAGTGTCATCTTTCTTTTGATCCAAATTCAAAGGGAGAGGGTAGGGATTCCAATGAATCAGCAATTTTCTATAATCAATGGGTCAACGTTTTAATCATCTCAATACCTCTGAAAAGGATTAGGGGTAGGCTCTGAAGAAGCATATATTCATAGTTGTGTTTTCTACCTTCATTTACTTGCTTTTGCTCAACCAGTTTCTGTGATACAGTTGAGCTGGGGTACAGTCAAACCTGCATATACTATACATGTACATGTAGAGGGAAACTTGAAATGTGGTCTTTATGTACAGGTTCCTTTTACAGGTTCCAATGAGAAACCATAGTCAAGGGAAACAAAATATGTGGTCTTTATAGACTGGTGGTCTTTCTATACAGGTGGTCACTGAAACAGATTTGACTGTATATGTTTTACCCTCTGTGTCCATCAGTGTTTAAGAATCTGGATACTTGTCAGCTTTCTATTTAAAAAAATGTCAAATACATGTATATATATATATAGTTTTTCAAATTTTATCATTTTGAAACTATGTTGGAAATTATATTTATTTCTTTACATTTGTTTAGAAGATTTGTTCTATTTGTTAGGGGTTGATTTGGCAAGGGGTGATAGAGGGTCATTCAATCTATTGTGGAGAGTTTTGACTATTAAATTACATGTATGCATTGCTAAACCCTTCTTTCAAGTTCATTAGCTCTGCTTACAGCCTTTTCTCAATTTTTGTTCATCATTTACATTAACAATCTGACTGATACTGAGATTTGGAATTGCCTCTTTCAAAAGTGAGAGAAAACTGGAGACAATTACCTTTCCCCTGTGAGTTCCTTGTCTCAACCAGACAAATCTAATTACCATAGAATCGTCCTCTCTTTTGATGAGCCCTCGTTCCACGCGCTGTAGAGGATCACAAAACCACTGATCATTGTCATCGAGAGTGAAAGACAGTGTCAACACTGCCCTCGGGGGGCAATCATTGTCACTCCGCATTTTGTTTTGTCCCCGTCGACACCCCCCTCCCCCAATGCCAATCGCCCAATCCCAAGTCCAGCGAAACTAAACTGTCTAGGTGTAAGCCTGTCTCCCAGAGGCGTTCGGACGTGAAACCCAAACCCTTTTGTCTGAATTTAATTTCCACATCACTCAGGGTAGGTCGGGTCCATGGAGTTCCAGGCCCTGGGGACCTGGTCCAGGCTTTTGGCCGGGTCAGGACTGGACAGTCCGAGAGAATGGGGGTCCGCGGTGGGAGTGGACTTGATGATTTGTGCAATTCATTGTCAGGTAGTTGCCAATTGTTGTTGGTTAGTGTAGGATTACAAGCAGGGTTGCCCTCTTCGCTCTTGGCATATTCTCCAGATGTTGTCTAGCACTTGATACAGGAAAGGTCTAGAGTAACCTTAAGGTAACCTTACTAAGGTAACCTTAAGGTTTCCTTCTTCCTAGATCTTATCTTGAGGCCAGGTATTGATTGTGATGTGGTTAATGTCCATTTCAAACAATAAGTCCTTTTCCTAAATGGAAATAATATATGTGCTCTGTACATGCTGCTGAAGATGAGCATAATTTCTGTGTGATAATAAAATATATAATTACAAAATTTATGTGATGCAGCAAGTAAGACAGCATTCAGAGGGTAAGGGGGGGGGGGGGGGAGGGGGTCCAAGGATTGACCCCTTGACAGCCCCCCCTGTATATTATGACATGATGACTCTTTATGATTGAATAATCATCTTCTCACACAAATGCTCAAGAAATAATAATTATTTTTTCTCCAAATATAGCTAATGTTTACCCAGAATAGTGTGTTTTATTTGCTGAACTCCAACCTGCATTTCTCTGTGCACCAACATAAAAATGTTTTAAAATATGAATAGTCGATTTATAAGGTTCATTACATATTAAAGGCAGTGTTAGGAAATGGAAGGGTGATGGGGGGTCAATAGATGACTCCAATATTGCATATCAAATCAATCATTCCTTTAAAGCCAACTGCACTACTTATAACTACTTACGCCCTCTATATAGCAATATATATATATATAGCCTGTTGGTCCCCCATGATCCTCTTTTTCTTATTTTAATTGAGAGCTGATTTGATGAGATAACCACCAGTCAGTAACCTTGCAGGAAGGTATAATCCCCATGGCAAAACTAGTGCAGACAGGCTTTAAATTTTAAAGTTAGGAAAGTATGTAGTGATCACAGGGTCAAAAAATAAAACATGTACCTGTACCTAAACTTGTGTAGACAGCTGATGTCACAAGCTGGAATTCCAAGAAAATCAGACTACCGCAAGAAATACAAACATTATTAACATGTATCACTGCCCCAGACATTTGAGATCATTTGACACATAAATCATTTGTGGTTTTGTTTTATGCTGTATCAGATGGATTTTAACATGGCGGAAGGAAATTGGAATCAATAAATGTTAATGGCATTTCCATAGAGAGTATTTTTATTTGATGGTGTGTGTGAATGTCCTTGCGCATTACAGGATAAAATTGGCAAGTACACAATTAATATACAAGGCCCATTCACATTGCAGAAAACCAATATGAAAAGCCATCGTTTTTTTGAACTACCATTTTACACCAGTGGAAAAACCCATGAAGGTCATTGACGATTGCTTATTTTGTTTTGTGTGTGTGAGTTGTGCGCATGTACCAGTTGTTGCTGCCCTGCAGGCGTTAGCACGGAAGCGAGGAGAGTCACGTGACCAAACACCGAAAAGTTTCACTGATGTCTCGAGAGCGAGCATTTACACTGCAAAAAATGGGTGGAGTTTCGGCCAGCGGTTTTAGAAAACCACAATCAAAAACAAAATTCCAGAATGTTTTGCTTGCAATGTAAATGCAAGTGTAGTGACAAGAAAAAGTTCTTGTTACCATAAAATCTAGAAGTTCACATTTAGTTTAGCTTGGCTAATCCAATGTCACTTTTCTTGAGGGGTATCAGAATTATTACCAAGTCTATAAAGGTCTTGCTTGTTCTTGAGGCATTCATTCTATTTCTGCTTCAGGATGCCAGCAGTGGGGCTAAAACTATATTAAAGTTTGTGCATCGATTGTGGAAGGGCACTTCTTTCTTGATACAATTGTTAAAAGACAGACAGACAGACAGACATGTAC
This sequence comes from Strongylocentrotus droebachiensis, assembly GCA_035222895.1. Classification (NCBI taxonomy): domain Eukaryota; kingdom Metazoa; phylum Echinodermata; class Echinoidea; order Camarodonta; family Strongylocentrotidae; genus Strongylocentrotus; species Strongylocentrotus droebachiensis. The sequence goes on along the minus strand of JAVYIG010000036.1, from coordinate 550,991 downwards.
ATGGGACATTCATTCTAAATTTAGAACTGTGCTGTTAGAACTTCATTACTATATACATTCCAACATGTGCACCTAACAAAAACACTTATTTTTCTCTTTGAGGTTACAAAATGGAGCTAAAATTGCCAACAGGTTTCACAACTAATTCCATTACTGGGGGAGAACTAGCAAAGTTTCTCTTGCCTTTTGTCTGTTTTCCGTGAGTAGAAGTAACAAATGTGCCCCTTGAGAGGGGGTGCAGAAAAGTGGATTGAATTTAGTTTGATTGTTACAACTGTCCTGGGAAATGAGGCTATGGAAGAGATGAAACGAGGAGAGAGAGAGATGATTGTTTTTTGGCAGCGTTCACATCCTGAACTAGTTGATGCTAAAGTATAGGAGCTTATAATGTGTGGGGCCGTGGGTTAAAGGGATTGGATCGCCAGTTTCCATGTGCAGAAGGCCATAATTCGCTGACACCAGACTTGGTGGAAATACCATTGATGGGGGTACAATTTTGCACACAGCAAACCCATAGTCCAGTCAAGAATTACCCCCAATCTTTGGGAGAGCTCGAGAGTCTTCGGCAAATCAAAGCATTACATAAGGTCCAATGGTCATAAAACTCAAGGCTAACCCTGGTGATTGACAACAGCTGTTTTTGGGTAAACACCCGAACGGTGTCGAATTCCCCATGAGAGCTGACTACTCAGTGACTTTAACTTTATACTTATACTACTTAGGCTGGTGCTAAGAGTGTTCACATTGCTCATGTGCATTGTAATGAAGTAGAAGCTAAAGTATGTGTCCCACAGTTGAGAGCTGCAGTGTTTCTGTTGTAGTTCAATGTTCGGTATAAATGTTCACATCATAGTGGAGATGAAACTTCAAATGTTCACATTGTAATAAAAATGGAACTAAGATTGTTCATATTATACTTTTAGTTCATGGGGGTTTGTTCACATTAAACCTAGGTACAAGCTAAAGTACAATTGGAGTTGATGGAGAGCTGAACAATTCAAAGCATAGTTTACTACAGTATATAGTTGTGGAACAAAGAAAATACAAAAACATAATTTGTTTATTGACACTATTAAACAATTTCTTATTGATGTGAACACAACTTGTTGAGTTGTAGCAGCCTCTCTGTTATCAAGGTTTTTCCCAATTCAGGATTGCCTGTTGGGACTTCCTAACTCTGTCAAACTGTAATTGTTTGAGGAATGAGCTTGGTTTGCATGTGTTGATAGCTGTATTGGAAAAGGAGAAAGAGAAATATCATCAGAAGCAGAATTATTGTGTAGTTGGCATGCTCCAGTCAATACAGAATCACCATTGATGATTCAAATTATGACAAGTTCTTTTTTTTTTAAAGTCTGTGCATATTCACATCCATTTTGTATTTGTAATGTTAATGATTTAATGTTCTTTTATACTTATTCTTTTAATCGTTATACATATTTTATTTTTATTCTTTTTTTCTGGAGGGGGGAAGTTAAAACATATGTCAGTATATACCGGTAAATTTGATTTGATACTGTACCATGATCAAAGCATTTTAGCAACTCTCCCATTAATGCATATCTGAGTAGTTGCATTTTCATAATGTAGGCACATCCTCGGACATTTATAGCAAAAATCATTGACAATATCAATCTCTGCCCTATTTTCATAATGAAAAGTAGCAGAGAAAAATTACTGCTTCCTGGCCTGCATGTAGTGATTATAATTCTGTATGTATTAGAAACCCTCCCCCTTGCCTGTGAACGTTTACACCCCTCCCATACTGGGGAACTGCCGGTCTTAAGAAAAGAACATGAAAAGACATAATGGGGTATGAATTTGATCCCTCCTCTCCCCTTCCCTCTCTCTGATCTTTTACCCCTCCCCATTTTTTTTTACCCCTTCTTGATTGACCTCATCTGTTTATCGTACATTCCAATCTTCAAACAATAATTGGTCTTTAATTTGAGTGGCAGATGGTTGGTAAGCAGTGCTGACCGCCACTTTTGTAGTCGGTATGAAAATAGGAAATTGCCCCTAAAATATTCGCAGCAAATTTGTTCCCCCATCTTTCACTGTAGCAGATGCGGCGGGTGTCGGATTTGAGGTATGGCCCCTGTTTTGCCTGCCCGTATTATCCAATTTCAGACTCCAAACCAATTTCCTACTTATTTTCTCTTATTTTCACTTTATTTACGCTCTCTGATCTTGATTTTCTTGGCAAAGATTAGGGGGATATCTCTTGTGAACATCCACATTGGTGTGGAAAGAGTGAACAAAACTTCTTCTTTTGTTGCTGTTCTAGTGGTGAAACCATTGGAAGGTTGAGAGCACTATCTTGCAGTTTGTATCCTTGTCTTTTGACTAGAATGCCTCGGTTCTGAATTTGATCTGGAGTTTTCTAGTGATTCCATAAAGATATGTTCTCGCAAAATCTGAAATGATTGATTGCACAAAACCATGTGAATCTGAGTGTAGATATACCAAGTCTCACTTCGTAATCCAGAGTGGATTGTCAGATAGAGGAAGTGCTAATGTATTCCAAATAGAGGAACATATTAGTCATATCATATGGTCAGTGTGTATAACTTGTTGATGTGATATTTAAGAAATTTCTCTTGAAATACACTTCCAGTACCTGAAAACCCTTTGCAACATGAATACCCTTTGCTACAATTATCACCTATTTCTGGTTTGCACCAAATCTTGTGACTCTATTAAAGGATTCACCTTACATACCTCCTTCTCGAGGATGCCTTTTGAAATAAGGGGAAAGATTCGTCATGTGGTCAGTGTATTTAACTATTCGATGTAAATATTTGTTGATGTAAAAAATTCTCATTCTTGTACTACGCAGTCAACGATCGCATTCAGACATCACCCAAACTCAAAATATCAACACAAATCGTCACCTATTTCTGATTGCACCAAATCTTGTGAGGCTGTTGGAAGATTTACCTACGCCTACTTCAGAATTATATGTACTTAATAGACAGAGGAAAGATTACCGTATATAACGGTGTATAAACCGCACTATTTTGCCGCCGAAAAAATTTCAAAGTCGGGGGTGCGGTTTATACACGGTACACCAAAAAAAAAAAAAAAAAAAAAAAATTTTTTTTTTTTTTTTAAAGTTTCAATTTATGCCCCTCCACCTGGCGCTATGCCTGGCAATGTCTCCCGGCTCGGTAATCGGTGTGTTGACTCACCACTCGGAAACTAGAACAACACTCAAATTTGTCTGTCATCTTGGTTTGAAAGTAATCTTTCTGATAGAACTCAATATGTAGTTTATAATAATAATTCCTCCAATTTTTTTTCTATTACATGGTGTACCACAAGGTTCTATCCTAGGTCCCTACTGTTTTTTAATTTACAGTACCGTAATGATCTTACACACAAAAAAAAAAAATCTCGGCAAAAAAAAAAAAAAAAGGGCGAAAAAGAGGGGTGCGGTTAATACACGAGGGCGGTTTATACAACGTTATTTACGGTAGTCATGTGGTCAGTGTATTTAACTTGTTGATGCTTCCTCTCTACTCAGGGTGAGTAAGGAGGAAGCGCACAGGGACACTCTGAATATGACTAATAAACATTTCATTTCACCTATTGCTCCCTATAATTTAGTTTGAAATCTCCTAGAGAGATAGATTGATGTCAAGTTTGCTACCTACTTGTACATGTCATCTGTTAAAAACCAGAAGGGTGTATATTTCTGTGTACTAAAAATATGAGAGTTAACACCTTTTGGTTCAAAACAGATGATTCTTGTTGCTGATTCTTGTTTGCATTTTATTTTCATTTATTTTGAGGGTGTAATTTCTTCAAATTGGCCCAGAATGCAGAATCTCTAGAGCTACGTTGACTTAAATCGAATTAAACTCTTTAATATTAGAGAGGGCCCAGATATTGTGTCTACTTCATGTCCACTTGTAATTTCACTTGTTGTTTCAAAGGTGAATAGATAATTTGAGTGTGATACATGTCCACATATTTTCCTCCCTTTTTCTTCATGTCCAGTAGAAAATTCACAAATTGTTTCAAACATGAATGTGATGCACGTTCTCATCCGCATGTTTTCCTCCCTAAATGTTGTTTGTATGCAACTACTACATTGGATACTACACTTGGAAGTGACTTACTGATATGACAACTTTAAAGTGGGTGTAACCATGACAAGTTTTGTGTAATTGTCATCAAAATTGGTGCTGAAATATTATGACTCCATTTCTAAATTCCCTTTTGTCTTAACATCCCATAATGGTAATAACTTGAGCAATTAAATTTATATTGTTATTGTAAATGATACATATATAGAAAGTATCGCGTGACCTTGGCGAGTAAGAAACAAAGGTTTTTTAACGACAGGAAGATGAATGGTCAAAAAAGTCTAAGTTGATCATCTATATTTCCCTTTTTGATGAATGTACGAATGACCATTAGCACCCATAGGCATTGAAAGATGATAATCTATTTCACTTGTATTCTATTTTACAGCGTAGTTAAATAAAATGACCATTGCATGCAATAAAAAGTCCTTTAGTCATCAATATCTCTGGCTATTATCAAATGGAGATTTTCCTGGCCCCCCTGGCACACGTGTCACTCATCAAACGTAAGCATGGGTCTACAGATCAGTTCAAAGATGGTTTAGGGTGCGTTCAAGCGATTTTTTTTTATCACAAATCAAAACGCCGTTAAAAACACGGTTACTGCGGGAGAGCGTTCAAGCGATTTTTCATCAACGCTGATTCTCGCTCATTTCAAGCCCAGCCACTGCTCATCACACTGTGCAGTTTGACCAAGGAAGTATAGGTCAACTTCGCCACATGATTTCTGTCTGTGTTTACAGTTGACTGTCAGTCAAACGGGAACAGGCCACGATAATGACGTCATAGAATCATGATTGAGATCTCCGATCGTTCAAGCGAAATTTAGTGACTGATTCTGCAGAATCATGATACAAAACGCATCTTTTTCAGCGTTTCATGTTTGTGTTTTTAAACAGGTTTATTTTTACGACTGACGAAAAATAGCTTGAACGCAACCGTGTTTTAAACTAAACGTTTTTGAAAACCATGATTCTAGGGTAAAAAAGTGTTGATTGAATGCACCCTTAGATGCAGGGGGACATGGGAAGCATTAAATTAAACTTCACCACATGTCCTACAATGTACACAAATAACATTTCAACCACAGAAATATAGGAATCGAGGGGATTTGGTAGTGAGGAAGGTGGATGGATATGGTCATTTTATGGTCTCTTCCGAGAGATTTTTTCCTCCAAGAATGGAGCCAATTATAGATCAGGTTGTGAAAGTTGAAGTGTATTTTGAACTGTATTGCCCTTTAAAGATGGCCGAGTTCATAAACGTGACTAGAAGGTAGTTCAAGGTATTGTGAAAGTGTAAGAGACCTCCATCCCAACTTCAAGTTCAAGTTGATATGCGGTGATGTAGAAAATGAAAGAAACTTCATAACGCCTCAGTGGCCCTCAAATCTAACTGATAATTAAATGTAGTAGAGGTAGTATTGTAGTAATCAGTGGTGGTGTTGTGGTATATTAGTTCATTCACTTGACTCTCAATCCAAGGGGTGAGGGTATGATTCCCAGCCCGTCACTTATGTCCTTTGGCGCAAGACATTAATCACTTTTGCCACTCTCCACCCAGGTGTAAATGGGTAACCATATGCTAAAGAGCCACATTTTGTAAATGCATGTTTGTATTTATGTGATACATATTTGTGTTACCGGTATTTTTCCACTCTATTTGATTTTGTTTCAACCAGTTTGAATATTGCTGGTCCAAACAGCCCCAGAAAATCAAGATTAATTTTAGCTTGTATAAACATGCATTACAGAACTAAAAATGACCTTTGAAACTTTCAGTAGCATTCATATAAATCATGACATTACACAGAGCAAAGTTTTATGTAGAAAAATAGGTAAACATCTTTTATTTTGGTCATTACATATTCAAGCTGTCAATGTTCATGATAAAATTACCATAGGATTAAACATTACAAACTAGTTGTGAGTGTGTCACCTACATTGTAAAATATAAACATTTTTTTCCAAAGGGGTTGGGGGCTGGGATAGGGGGTGATGTGCTATATTGTACAGTATCAATCTTTATGTACCGTATTATCTTCAAGTGCCAGGCGAGCATCACCAGAAATCAAGTTTGTTGAACTGTAAAACCCTAAAGCATTTGTTGGCAGTGTTTATATTTACAACTAAGGTACCATAGCATCGTTCTCTTTCTCAGTTCTCCTGCAAGTTTAGACTGCTTAGCATATCTTCAGACTTTAAGCTATTCCAGAATAGGTTACCGGTATCCTGCCCCAAAAATTTCAGGAACTTCAGCATTTCTTAAAATTAGCGGCTCGGGTATAGTGCATACCCAAAAAACAGTATACATTTATGCTAAGTTTCAAGTAGATTCCATTTAAATCAATATCTCTTACTAATATTTTCTTTAAAAAGTGCCCCTCTTTTCATCTTTGTCCTCACTCTTCCCCACTCCCTTTCTCCCGTTTCCCCTCCTCTGATGCTCATCCATGTGTGATTACCCACAATGCCCCTTTAGCAGCGTCCGATACCCTGGAGTCCGTAGACTGACCTAGCGACTCCAGTACCCTCACACAGTCTCCTTCTTCTTGTAGTTTAGGACGAAGTACTGCAGAGAAAGCCAGCGCCTTGATGGTGTTGGCAGCAGCCTCTTGAGAGTGCGTGTTCTCGCTCTTCAGCATCTCCACCAGTAGAGGGAGCCCTCCTCCTTCAAGGATCTGAAGTTAATTATGCAAGAATGATATTGAATCATTGGATATGAAATATAGATTTGAGTGATTTACCCAGATATGATTTTATCATATACGTTTTGGATGATTAATATCATCTCCTAAGAGCCAGTAAAGTGTTAACTTAAACACAGAGTTAACACCCTTCTGGCTCTATACAGATGATATCCTTTTGTGGAGAGGTAGCGCCCTTATGGTTCTCAACTGACAGTGTCCTGTGCTTACATACCTGTTTTCAGTACATGTACACCCATCTTTAACACAATTGCAAGATAACAATTTAATTATATTCTAAAGGACTCCATTCCATAGGTGTACATCTTTGTTCTGTACAATTTATAATATAGATGAATATGTAAGGTTTTTAAGGTCCAAAGCAAATTTAGCACCTCTGAAAACAGAACTGGGAGTGGTTCATATGTTTGATAAGATATTTCTTTTACATATGATCAGTGAAATGACTAGTTGGAGCTTTTTACTTGCTGTGATCCTGCAAGCGAGTGAGTTGGTCAAAAGGAATTATACATCGAGTGAATGTTCACCTAAAAGATAATTGATCTGATTATTTAAAAAAAAAAAAAAATTCTCAAGAAATATCACAGATAATGTAATAGCACTGCCCATTGTTCTGTACCTTGTATTTGTTGCCATCATGTACAGCCAATCGTCCTAAGGCTAGAGCTATCTCTCTGTCGCACAGTCCCCTGTATCTCTTGTCGGGACTCCGGAGAGCGTCTTTCAGAATTTTTACCAGGTATTCAGTCGTATCTGTTGGGAAATCACCATGTTAACAAATTAAATATAAAGCTGAATGTCTCTGCAGACATTAAGTGTAATAGACTTTGCAAATTGCATATACTTCTGTAAATTTTTCTTCTTTCTTTTTCTTTTGCCTTTGATCCAGACTTACATTGTAGTTCAGCTGTATACCAGGGACTATATAATACCTACTCCTGAAATACCCCATTGAATCGCATACAGAAAACATATGGTTAGGCATGTAGCTACAAGAAATCAGTGTAAGTTTGATGCTTTCATTTCATCCGTTTGCTAAGAATGCAAACGTCTCCTTGAAGATGCACCACCAGGGGACCTATGGCTTTGTTCTATCCAAGGGATATGAAGATTACCGACTTATGAAAGGGCAGGAGTGCATCAAGTAGGTTTTGAACCGAGTATGTCCCAGTTACAAGACCACTGCTCTACCACTGTGACATCATGCCTCTTGATCCTCACACACATCTCCATGGCCAATCTGCTGAGCTTCTGTACCTCTTGATGGGTGATTGTGAGAAAATGTTTGCAATGTTAAAGTTCTTTTTCTGAACACCCTAACTAGCAGTAGACTTGCCTGTTCCCTGTTGAGCCAAAGTGGATTCCTGCCCGTCTTCCGCTATGTACGCGAGGGTGATCATGCAGATGGACTTGAGGAACGGGTCGCCGGTCAGGTACGGCTGCATCTTTGCGACCACGGCCTCCTCCCTGAAGAGCACCCGGTTGTTGGGCGCGGTCGAGAGGTTGCAGAGGATGCTCAGAGAGATGCGGACCAGATCCTGAATGTCCTGATCATGAGAAAAAGGAGAAATCTTAACATACTAGAAAGTTAGGGAAGAGTTTTGGATGACTGCGGCCTGATAACTACCCCCCTAGTGATGCTCCCAAAACTACCTTGGGACGTTAACCCAACCAGTTCCTACTAGAAAGTTAGGAAAGAGTTTTGGATGACCGCGCCCTGATATCTACCCCCCTAGGACGATGCTCCCTGCAACTACCTTGGGACATTACCCCAACCAGTTCCTACTAGAAAGTTAGGAAAGAGTTTTGGATGATTGTCACCATGATAACTACCCCCCTAGGACGATGCTCCCCGAAACTACCTCAGGACACTTACCACAACTGGTTACCCCTTCGTACAATGACCCTCAAACATCTATCCCTCTAGGACAATAAAACAAACAAACAAACCCAAATAACTAACAACAGGCCTGTTTTCATCAGACCGAAGTTGCAAAATAGTCCGCTATTTTCAGACTCGGGACATTTTCCTGATGCTCAAAATTGCGCCTTCACCAGACCAATACGCTCATCACAAACTAGATGATGGGCGAAACAAGACTTAATACCAAATACCCCGGTAATTGCAACTGCGGGGCTGATGAATACACATATTTGCTTGCTAATTTGAGATTGGGATTGTTAAAATGGCGGGTTATTTTGCAACTTCGGTATGATGAAGACAGGCATAGGCACATGTGTTGTACAAATCCACTTACCTTCAAATGCATCTTCTCTGCGTATTTGACGATGTTTTGTGCGCATAGCTTCACCATACCCTGTAGTCCCAGCTGTACAGACAGTGATAGGCTGGCTTCGCTGAGGTTGCATAGGCAGTTGTAGATGATGAAGGCCGTCTCCCAGGCGCTGATGAGTCCATCCTCCTCAAACTTCTTGAGGATGGAGACCAGGAGCTCTGGATGGAGAGGGACAGGGTGAGATGAGAATAATGAGGGGGTGGAGGGGGGGGGGGGGGGAGAAAGAAAGTGAGGGAGGGGAGGAGTGAAAGAGAGTGCCCAAGAGAGAGAAGTAAAGAGCAAGATACAGAATTAGAGGAGAGACAGGAGAGAGACGGGAGAGAGACAAGAGAGAGGGAGGGAAGAGAGAGAGAGAGAGAGAGAGAGAGAGAGAGAGAGAGAATGTCTAGGCCCATCTTTCTTTGTGGGTAGCAGTGAATATTGTGTTCTGGTAGTTGGCCATAGCATGCTTGACGAAAATTAAACTTTGTCACAGGTTTTTTTTAACTAGTTAGTCACAAATATCATTGGTAATTGTTTCTGGATCAGTGGAATTTCCTGAAAGCTTGTATAAAGGGCTTGATGAAACATTCCTTTCTCTGGCTATATAGTTAAACAGTAAATATTCGATCACCATACTCATTCCTGGCCTTTGGATATGTCAGAAAAAATTTAGAGACCTGAGTATAAAATCTAGCAAAATAATTGTGTGATTAAGGCCAACTCTAATTATGACGAGAGTAGATGAATATTCTCTTCTTACCTGGTCCACCGCAATCGCAGAAAACCTGCGTAAATTCCTCTTTGTCCTGACACTTCCAGAATGTCGCGTCCATCTTTTCGCAGAGCAGAGCGGTCTTTGAAGTCGCCCAAGAGGTCTCCTTCTTAAGCTCCCCCAGAAGGCTCTTCATCGTATCGATTTGAGTCGATGCCATCTTGCTCGTCGAGTTTGGGAATGATCCTTGCTTAAAACGAGTGGCCTTTTATATTCAATTTGTGTGTTTGTGTAACTGTTGAAGGGCTTTGTGTTCATGACATCATATGACATAGCAATCCTGGCACGTCCTTTACATCACGTACTACATGTACATAGTCCAGTGATAACGATCTTTTTCCTTATCCTGTATCGTTGAACTACAAAGGAACTGTCAGAATACACTGTAGATCCGCATTAGAGAGTATAGCGGAATTCAGAGATCAAAGACAGGAAGAGTTATATCTGTCCAAAGGTTTAGAGTCTATTGTCTGTTCAGTGCCAGAAAGGTGTTATAACTCTGTTTTAACTACGGTATATAAGTTAACTCCCTTCTGACTTCTATATTCTATCTGTATGCAGGGAAGTAAACTAACCAAATATTGTCAGCCGCCGCCCGCAAGTAGGTTGATGGCTGTAATGGCCTTCTTGCGGGCGCCAGGCGATGTACATTCCTGTCATTTGAATGATCCTCTGGTTTCTGGTAAAGGAGGTAGAGGTTTTGACCATTTAAGGAGAATTGATTTGAAAACATTTATGACCAATGGGTGGGATACGTGTCAGTTTGTTTCTTTGTTTTTGATGATTGGCATCTTTAGTCAGAGTACATGTATAACTGTAGCTAAATGTTTGTAATTGGTGAAAGGAATGGGGGGGGGGGGTTAGCTTAAAAGAGTGTCCCAACTAAAGCAAACAAGATAAACTTGGTCAAATATGTATTAATCTTTATTAAGGAAATATTAGATATACATTCAAAATCTCTGAATATCTGAAATGGGGAAAGAACAAGTGGTTTGGGGGAGGGGGGGGGGGGGGGGGGTGCCCCTTCCCTGGCTCCTCTTTTGATAATGCAAACAGTGTGAAAGGATTCTTTAAGGTACATCTTCCCCCACATCTCAAAGTCACTTAATGATGTAATCATCACTATGATGTCATGCTACCAGTGGGCATCTGATATTTACCCCTCAACTTCCGATGTTTCAACAGCGAGCCAAGCCGAGTTGTTTTTTCCAATAACCTGCCCCCGATTAACTGGGGACCATCGGTTATCATTCAGCTATGATTGAAGCTCGAGATATGCGTGTGCGGAAGTGGGAATAGGTTAAGTATCACTTACAAAGTCAAGGGTGATCCTCCCTCCAACCTCATAGCAACCCACACGACAGATAGGCCCAGGGTTCAGTTTCTTCTGTAAATTGTTATCTCCAAGATAGAATGCAGGGAATTCTGGCCTCATTCACACTCGTCAAGAAATCTGGAAGATTTTGAAAACTCAAGAATATCCTGCACACTGATATCAACCGAGTATTTCTGTGGTTATGTAACACAGTGAAACCTGTACATAAAGACCACAAAAGGGAGATTATAGTCCTTTTAGGCAGCTGGTCTTTATATACAGGTTGCTCTAATACAAGTTTCAATAGAAAACAATTTTCAATGGAAACAAAACAGGTAGTCTCTTGAGACAGGTAGTCTTTCTACACAGATGGCCGCTAAAGCAGGTTTTGATGTCTTTGTATTTCTTTTTATGCTACATAGAGGCAGAAGGCCATTCAATTATATAATTTTGCGGAGAGTTTATAAAGCCCTTGTAGTTATCAACACACAGTTTGCTGGCCTGGAATAGGTGATCGTTTCATTATTCTTACTAGAAAAGTATGTACACTGCAACTACGGTAGCTGAACTACAATCGTTGAAAGTGTTCCAAGAAAGTTGGAAAATGGTGCCACCTTTGGAAACTCCTGGCTTCCTGGCTCAGGACTATGGAACCTCTAGTTGTAGAACTTACTTTTCCAGAACTTGCTTTTCCAGAACTTGTCCAGAGTGTGGACATCATATTTCACCTGGGCAGCTAAGACTAAGGGCGTGTTTATGCTCAACTTTTTCTGGCCAGAATCAGACATCTGTTACGCGTTTAGTTTAAAATACGGTTGCGTCCATGCTCACTTTTGTAGAATCACTGAAAAACGGCGATCACGATCGCCAATCGTAAACTCACAAAAAGATGCGTTTTACAATTTGTAAACGCGTTTAAATGGGGTCAACGCACTGACCTCTAGTGGGTCTACGTAGCATGCATAGTGCAGGTTTGCGAATCCAGCTGCAAGGCCAATTAAGGCCACCCAGCGAGAATTGCCTGGAGGAGCCAGAGAAGTGAGCATAAACAGTACACCGTGCAATTGCGATTACGATGAGCGTTTACGATGTGCGTTCAAATCGCTCATTCTGCCTTCAAAATTGAGCTTAAACGCACCCAAAGAGAAGTGGAGGAGGCATTTTTCGGGGAGTGTAGGCGAGGATCCCAGGCGTACTCCTTGGTGAGGGATTCGAGCTGGAAATTCAAGCTGTCAGGCTGGAGACACGTCGATTGCTGGGTCCATAGCCTGGTGAGAGTAGGCCTGAGTGTTCACCCCGCTTCCTCTTATTACTCATCAGGGTCTACCCCCTTTTATCTACCTTTAGATGGTAGCCTAGTCTATCGGTTGAAGACTTCTTTGCTCATCAGGGTCTACCCCCTTCTATCTACCTTTAGATGGGAGACTAGTCTATCAATTGAAGACCCCTTTGCATTCCCCTCCCTCTATTAGAGTTTAGTTTATCAATATCAGATTGGTTAAAGTGGTCTGTGTAATTTGCTGGATGTTCCATTATACATGTTTAATAGTTCAACCTTTTTTAATCTGATTTAGATGATTATGCCCAAACAAAAACAATCATGCTGAAAATGAATCAGGATTGTAGACTATTCTTTCTCAAGTTCTAGCATCCATCAGAAAAATTAGTAGTGAGAAGGAAAAACTTTTTTTTTTGGGGGGGGGGGGGAGAGAGAAAGGGAGGCTAATCCATACATCTACGCTGTATGTCCAAACTTTGATAAAATCATTTATTTGAAGGTAAAATTATTATATTGCCTGGGAGTCAGCCAAAATATGTCTGTCTAATCCTGATATGTATCGCTTCTGCCTGTCTGTATGTGGGCATCTTTGGATTCTTATCTAGGAATGTCAGATTAAAAAAGGAACATCTGTCTGGGAATCAAGGCTAAATATCTATTTTGACATGTTTTTTTCTTTTTAAAACATTTCACAATATCTTTAATAGAGAGAGTAGATTTGTGGTAGAACCATGTGGATAGTCCTTAACTTGTTTTCCTTCAGGATATGTTTGTACATTTTGAATTATACATTGTCCAAACGTTCACTATGTTTGTAATTTTGCAGAGAAAATAAGAGAAAAAAAATAGAGGGTAGAGATCTAAAGAAAGAAATTTTGTTAAAATAAAAAAATAAAATGAAAAAGAATTTTCTATTTGGTTGAGAAACAAATTTTTATTATGTGTATCAACGTCAGTAAGACTATTTGTCATTCACTTATTTAGGTGATTCAAGAGAACTTTTTGTCCCTCTGTTACCAGCAGGAGGGGTATACCCTCAAACCCCTTGCCACAAAAGGAGTATAGCTAAATGGTATAGAGAGGGAGAGTAGAAGGGAGAAAATGGAAGAGGGTGGGTAAGAGGTGACGAGGAGGAAGAGGAGGAGGGGGGGGGGGGGGGGGGGAGAAGGCAGCACAATTTCTAAGCAGGAAAGAGAGGGAGGAATTGTTGCTCCTGCATTGGTCTCCTTAAGAGGAATGGAGAGGGAGGAAAAGAAGGAAAATGGAGGAGGCTTAAGATTAACTAGGAAGGAGAGGGAGGGATTCCTCTTCCTTTAGCGGTCAAATTTAACTAAGCTGAATTCTGAAAGTACAGAGAGGCAGACATTGACCTGAAGTGACCTATTCTTAACAGTCCCTGATTGGAGGAAAGGATTGACTCTCGATAGTTTCATAGAAGATTTCCTCTGACGTCTTGATCTGAACCATGATGCAATGATCATGATATTCTGTCAGCATGTGTCACCAACTTATATTGGAATTGAACAGTTTATATGTCTTAAACACCCTTATCACAGAAATCTTTGATTATTGCATTCAGATCTGAAACTCCAAAGTAATGCCTGCATCTAAGAATCCAGATGAATTATATAAGATCTCCAGCTAGATAAGTATGTATATTGGCCTTATCCCAACAGTTTAAAGCTTTCTGAAGTGTAAATTACTTGTCAGTATTCAACTTCGACTTTGCAACTACCAATATTTTGACAGGAATCTGGACAAGAGTTGGTCTTTTTTTTAGAGCAAGGTTTGCGGTTACACAACATATTCTTTTGACAGGGTTGGTTGGCCCTGAAAAGCGCCCACTCGTGCTCTATCTCGGCGTTTTGATAAGGTTGTACCTTCGATAAGGTTGTACCTATCGTCTTCAGGATGAGCTGGTCTCCTTAATGAGGGCTCGATCCGCACTAACGTTCTTCATCTGGGGCCTGGATCTGTAAGCGACCTGTTTTATTATTTTGAACATTTTGGGGTCTTGACATAGCTCTTGCATATCCATGTGTCCCAGATAATAAGAAGAATATACCATGGGCCTACTATGGTGCATATCACTTAATGTATCTATGTGCTGGATTAGTGAGAAAGAATAGATAAGAAGAGTGAGAAGAGTGAGATACGCTATTCCTTAAATCATGAGATCATAGACAGGAAGATTTAGATACCTGTTAGTATCCAACCCATTTATGATGCACCTGTAGACAGTTTTCTTTTACTTGTATGGTAAAAGAATCAATTTTGGGTCTGTGATGTTTAATCATGTTGAACCTTGCCATAGAATGTCACAGTAGTTTCCCATTCATGACACACAGGACCTGAGCTAGCCTTTTTTGTCATTTGACATAGCTTCAAGTCAAATATTTTGACAACATGGGGGAATCGGGTTCCATGAATGTGACTCAAATTTTGGTTTCAGGTAGGGGCACGTTTCCTTCCTGGTCCTGACTTCACGGAGCAAGGGCATTGTTTCACGGAAACCGCCATAATCCCAAGTTCTCCAACATCCCATGGAAACTTGTGTAACAGTAAACCTGCGTTTATTTTCAATGGGATGTCGGTGAACTTGTGCTTGTGATGGTTTTGTGATGCAATGCCCTGTTCTTATCTGAAATTACCCAGGTTTTAACCATTGCAATTACACTGGCAAGCATTCTAAATTTATTGAAGTAACTTCAGGATTGCTTTGTGACATTGCCACATTTGTTACACTTCCTCGCTGAGAGCCAGAAGGGCATTGACTATTAAATGTACCTTGATACAGAATTAAAGGTAAAGACCAGTTTTGGAAACGCCCCGATTTCAAAAAATGAAATGGAAGCTCTTATTACCAATCATGTGAAAGAATAAGTTTTGAATATTACATGAATATTTACATGATGATAACATTTTTGACGGGAAACCGCCTACTAATTTGGTAAATTAGTGTATCTCTCGCCTGTTGAAAGATATGAAATGCACGTGTTGCGCACGTGTGTGTAGTCCCATATACATCTTTCTGTGTACAGTGCTTCTAACTTTATGAAGACTTGGCCAAATTTCTTATCAGTTTGATGATTCCAGAACCTTGCAGTACATCTATGCTAGATGATCAACCTTTTCTGATCGATTTCACAACGTTTCTTTCACAATGCAATCGCATGACCATAACTGGTCTTTAGCTTTAAAGGTACCTTGATACAGAATTAATGCCCTTCTAGCTATTTAGTGATTACAGTATGGGATGAGTATGGTACATACAAGATTGTTGGATGGTAACATATACTGCGCCTAGAAACAAAGTATGAGGAGCGTTATATATGTGATCTAGTACTATTATTATTATGGTAAAAACATTTTTTGCTAGAGGGCTAAGATTTAAGGCCAAATTAGACTTCGATGTCATGTTCAGCAACTTTTTGCAGTAAGTACAGCTTATTGACCTAAATTTTTCTGGTTGGGACTGGGTTAAGAGTTTTAGGGGCAATTTACCCTTGGCCCTGTCTGTTTTTCTTCACGGGTCCGTACATGTAGGTCATTAAACTCTGCCAGGCAACCAGACTTTCACTTTTAGTCGGAGCCGATCTCTTAAATCTTGCTTAAAGCCTTTCTTAAAGGTAAAGACCAGTATTGGAAACGCCCCAATTTCAAAAAATGAAATGGAAGCTCTTATTACCGATCATGTGAAAGAATATGTTTCGAATATTACATGACGATACAAATTTTGACGGGAAACCACCTACCAATTGATATATTTGGTAAATTAGTATATCTACCGGTATATACTGTTGAGAGATACAAATGCATGTGTCGCGCACGTGTGTGTAGTCCCATATATGCATCTTTCTGTGTACAGTGCTTCTAACTTTATGAAGACTTGGCCAAATTTCTTATAATTTTGATGATTCCAGACCTTGCAGTACATCTATGCTAGATGATCAACCTTTTCTGATCGATTTCACAACGTTTCTTTCACTATGCAATTGCGTGACCATAACTGGTCTTTAGTTTCAAAGCCTCACTTTAAACATGCAATCATCTCCCAATGCTCTCAGAACAAAACGGCTTCCTCAAATGACTTTCTTCAGAGTCTGTACAGGATACATACCTGTTCTGCTCCTGTGGTCGTGGAGGAAGAGAACTTTGCATGTAACTTCTTGCTTGGGCGATTCCCCGTGCGGCCATTTAGACAGAATTCATCGCAAGCTTTGTCCCCCGTGTGCCGGCAAGGCTTGATCTCGGTGTGTGGCGGATATGGGAAATTAGCAATATATGCACACACCCAGATTTAATTGTGATGTCTCATTTGAATTTATTTCTGGAATTTTTGTTTGGGTCCATTGGAATGTCTGACTGTAAAATCTCAGAAGAAGAGTTATAGTGCATGCGCTCCTCTGTCTATAAGTTGATGTATTGAGAACAAAAATTATGTACAAAGCACCTCGGTTAAGTGATGACATTTAGTTTCAGACTTTGTTAATTTTCAACATCATTATTTCCCTAAATAACTTTTGACATAGAAGTAAGTGGTACATATTTAATGCGTCTTTTATTTGTTGTCTGATGAAGTCTAGTGAAATAAGTCCCCTTTTTTCACACAAATACCTTGACAGTTTTAATTGTATGTTTTTTGGTTCTAACTGCAGAATGCATGCAGACACTTTATTTTGAAATCTTTCTTTGTTTCATCTTAACTAAATCTGTTTTTACAGTTAATCTATATCGTGTCATATTACGACTTTGGATATTAGAACCCCTACTTTAGCTCTTGCAACCTTAGCGCCGAGTGCATTCAAGGAATAAATCCCACCACACCAGGTACACATTTACTACATCTGGGTCGAGTGTGGCAATTGTAGATTAATATCTTGCCAAAGGACATTAGTGCGTGCCAGCGGTGGGATTTGAACCCTGTATCTTGTGGCTCACAGGCTGGAGTCAGTGAAGACTTATCCTCTAGACCACAACACCTCTAACGACAGTACATCACAAGCTGAGCATGGACCTGTTTCACAAAGCTCTTTTTCAATGACAAATGACAAAAATCAGTGACAAAGCTGCTGATAACCAATCAGAAGGAAGGATTTCAGTAGCTTATAACAAAAACTGTCATTTGTCACTGATGACAAGTTTTGTGCAACGCTGTCTGGGTGGACAACTTATTTGATACAACGCACTCATTCAGTGATAAGGTGTAGGCGCTACCATTCGTTATTTGTTGTTCATTAATGCTTTATGAGATAAACAGATGGTGTTGATGTTGAGTCGACTTTGACAGGGATTAAATATGGGAATTTCAATGAGGTGTTCTTCATCTGTTTTAGCGAAAAGTCTTTTTACGTAAAATAGGTACAATTGTCACAAAATTGAATTTGATTGAATTTGTCTTTCTTGATATGACACAAACATAATTGAATTGCCAATAAGAAATTCTTTATGTCATTAATGATGTCAACTAACAAAAGTTCTTGACATTCTTATTATCTGTCGAACTTTCATCAAATATTCGCCTGTCTGGTTATCTTCTTCTTCTTCCGTTCAGTCCTTTATGAAGGGGAAAGTCCCCATATAACATGGAAAGTCTTCAAAAACACTTCTATTAATTTGGTACTTTACAATTTGTCATGACCTTTCAAATGATTTTAATCTGTATTTTTAATCTGCTTTGACATCAAGGGGATTAATGCCCTTTAAAGTGTTTGGGAATCCTCCACCGTCAGAACATGGACAGATGAAGAGAGAGTGATGCGTGGTCATCCCTATGGTGTATAGCTATGTTCAAACAGGACCCGTTTAAGTTTGCGAACTTTGAAGTTTTAAACAACGATCGTGCTAACCTTACGATCGTTAATGGTTTATAACTGTGGGTAAACTTAAATTTTCACAAGCATGTGTGTGTCTGCATGGTCCCTATAAACTACAATATATCCTCGAAGTTTAAAACTATGATTTCAACTTAAATTTATTAAGAGACTGTCGTGTGGACCTAAGTTATGATGACCAGACGCCTGACTGACGGATATTTTTCTTGAAGACGAGAGATGACTATTCCAGGTGCTCTCTCGTGAGATGAGATGTTTTCGACGATGCAAGATTGAGTGATAAGTTGCCCTTTTTTGAGAGGCTGAGATTGTATTTAGGTGGTATGGTCTATTAGGCCTATCTCTTTAATTTTTTTAAAGATTTCAGTCAATTATAAGAGTGCAAAATTGAGATATAAGATGCCTATATATCAGAGGTTATGATATTGCATACCATCCCTCAGTTTTTTAATTTTAATGAAAACTCTGGTAGCAGGGCAAGTTGTTTGATCCTATATTTTTTTGTTGCAAAAATAGATGAGAAGAGAAGGTGATTTCCTCCTAAAAGTTCCTAACAGAATTTGACTCGCATATCTATCTCATTTTTGTATGGAACCACCAGTACCAAATCTACAAAATGTATCCCAAATAAAATGTCCTAAGAACATTTCTCAATTATAGTGCCTTTTCTCATTTTTCTTGATGCAAATGTTACATTTCTTTTCCCCCAAATACATCTAAGCTAAAACAAATTGACAATTTAACCATCTGCAGTACATAGTAAATGTTAATTGGCTGACAAATCATTAACAGAGCCTTTAGCAAATCTAAAACAGAAATGGAGTAAATAGAAGACATATAATTGTAGCACAGCAACAACAACTTTTTACTCTCATAATCTTTTTCGCAGGAAAATGACACCAAAGGTACCACCCTATAAACTGCTCCGCTTCCCCTGTAAACGAAAATTGAACCCTAACCAAAATAGCACCTCATACCTATGGAGAAATAGAATGACAATGAATCTAATTGCTCTAACACATGTGCTTTGTTTCTTTGTAAATGAACAGTGGCAATGTGTTATGATAGCTAGAGTATTCCTCTTTCCCCGAGAGCCCCTACGGATGAATTTTTGGCCTGTCCATGAAGACTCTTTGCTCGATCTCTACTATCGCCATGGTAACTGTCACCGCTTTGGCAACACCAACACTGATTTCCTGAAATTGTCTGACGGTTCCTGTCCTGTCAATTATTTTGAGGATGAAAAGCTATGCTTGAGTTGAAGCATTGTTTGCTTGTCCTTGTCCTTGTTGAATTTTAGTAGATCAGCCTTTTCTCTTTATGTTGGAGGGGTTGCATTGGGGGCAAGGGGGAGGTGGTATAGAGTACCGAAGCTGTGACGTCATACAAATCTATTTTTAGAATTTCTCAATTGTTTCTTCATATTCCGAAAGAACATCAAAAATAATGTCCAAATGTCGAAAACCAATTGAATATGTTAAGTATATGCTCTCACATGTGCCCTCACTTATCATAGATGTTCATTGATAGATAAGTATCTATATCATAGCTGACAAACCATTATTTTTTCAGAGCATATTTTTCTTCTTTTTGGCCCTCAAACTATAATGTTATGGATCCTAGATTCCTGTCTTTTGTCAAAACTTCCGAGTAAAAAGTAACAAAAATGACTGTATTTCCTGATTTTGACCTAGGGGTTCCTAATTTTTGCTTTGAAAGGTTGGCAGGTATGCTGTATTTTCAACCCACCTTCATAGGTCTCTGGGTTATCAGGTTATCAGACGATCACCATGTGTACAGTCACAGGTAGTTTCCCTAATGTCAAATATATGCAAATATCTGTTTTAGAAAGCAATTATGGAGGTGGGGCTGGTGTGATGGGGGGGGGGGGGGGGGGGGGCTGGTGTAATAGGGAGGGTAGAGGATTTTATGAGAGATTGCCCAAGGAAGGGGTGCAGGGATGTAGGCCTAAAGCCAGGGCAATTATGCTGCATTATTGTAGAGCGCTTAGAGACTTCTGACAAAGTAAGTGTTAGGCGTTATATAAGCACTGTAATTATTATTAAACACCTTTCTCCATCTTTGTACAAAGTGTCTAAAAAAAACAGTGGAATGATTACTGGATCTCATTAATTTTTTGGACCCAAATTTGTGTGTGTAGTTATTTATAAAATAAGATTGCTACTTCTCAGATATCGGTTAATTTGAGTATAAAATGTAAATAATATATCTCCATATTTTTTAGTAGAGTATACACCAGGACCCTGCTTTAAAAAAAAAAAAAATCTGAAAATTCAATTATTTTTGAAAAACAGTGTGCTATACTCGTACTGAACAATCTGAGGAGCCGTTGGAGTGGGTGACCTATCCCTTTAAGACTGTTAGTTTGTGGTAGGGTCCATGGTCGGGGTAATCACATCTGAGTTTCACCCAGTTGATGCTTGATGTCTCTGACCCTGAACATGTGTTTCCCTAAACATCATCCTCCAGCCCGTAGTCCTCACAAAGAGACACTCTGGGTTGTTTTTTGCAAGCGTTGTTCTGATGAAATTTTAAATTTAATTTAAAGGTAATACAAAATTTTGGTATGGGGTCATGAAAATGGTTCAAATAAACATATTGGAAGCATATGCGATTTTACAATATTCAATGATCGTTGTCACGGTTGAAATCGAGCCTTAAGTGATGAAATTGTAAATAATAAACTCTTTATGTTGTATAGCTCCCTCTCAAGATTGATATTACTTTGGCTTTAAAACAATGTTTCTTGTCTACAATCAACCAATTTGCAATCCCCATTTGGAAATTATATATCAGAACTGCATATTCTGAGATTTTCATGGTTGCAGCTACCATGGAATGTCCTTAGGCGCTATTTGAAATATTTGAAATTTACCAGGAGCACCGGTATTTTTTTAAAAATTATTCAATGTTCTCAAAAGCAGAAGTCTTTTAAGGGCTAAATTTATTAGTGCTTATAATATATCAACATTTTAAGAATTACTTTCCATCCAATTTTCAGAATTTCCCAAAACTTTGCATTACCTTTAATTCATTTACTTTTATAAAAACATGCAAAGTCAAAGAATACAATATAATATTTCTTACAAACATAGATAGAACCCATAATAATTGTGAGCACCAGGAGTGTCAAGCCTGACAGACATGAGTGCTATACTAGAACCCACTATTATTATTATTTCTTTTTCACTAATATCAAGTTCAACGTAGACCAGTTATAGGGCATCGGGATGAGACTAGCTGAGCACACAGTTTGCATTGCACGGCATCTATCAGCACCTGAACCCATCCTGTTTCTCAGAGAGGAATTTATCTCCGGTAGTAAACTTGCCCTCTCCATCCCTCCTCCTGCTACCACGGAATATCCCCGCATCCATCCGCATCCTCAATGGCTGTCATCCAGGAACCCCCGTTCCTACTCGTAAAATAAGAGTGCTTTGCGTAGGATCTCCCTAATATTGGTCAAGCCCAAGTTACTTTCCCATACATTTTTATTGACATCAGAGATTTTAGTATACTTCCTAAAAAAAAAAAAAATTGCTAGCCTTTGTAGAGCTTGATTTAGGCCAAATATAAAAAAAGACGATATATTATTTTTCAGATTTTATTTTTTTAAATATTATATAGTAACAATACATTCCATGGTACAGAAAACTTGCATTTTTTTGGACTCGTCCTATTGAGCATTCTCATCTCGCCCAAGCTTCGTTGCTCAAGATAACCTGAGAGCTCTGATTGACCTTTTTAATCACCTCTTGAGTCCACAAACCTTTGCTTGTAGACAATACATGTAAAATACATTTATGAAGTTAGTTCTCTGCTCTTCTTTAAACACCACTGCTCCAGGAATAGCAGTCCTGGAACCTTTACCTAGAGAACCACCACGAGTATGTTATTCAGAGGTATGACATTGATACAAGTATTACAGCTAGAGTGTAGATGGTAGTGATCCAAGACTTGAATTACAAGTCACATCATTTTCTCTAAGAAATTTCAAAAGTCTTTTAAAAGTAATAATGATTTCATCTTGTTGAGGAGAAAGCGATCAAGACATTAAGTTACAGTTTTATTGTGAATGGAAACCATTAAGCCTGCTGAGGCATTGTTTTGCTAAAGCTTGTCGTAAGTTTTAGTTTATAAATAAGGAGTGTGAATGTGTCCATATTTGATCAATTTTCTTGAAGAAAGTTCAAAAGTCTTTAAAAAGTAATAATGAATTTATCTTGTTGAGGAAGACATTTTCCTAACAGTTTGAAACCAATCAGCTGGCTATTTTAGCTTTTGAAGGAGTGTGGATTGGTCCGTTAGTATTTGATTGATCGTATTGTTCAACAACAATAACATGTTTACAAGTTATGTCTTTTCAACATGTCAAACATTGATAGAGCTCTAAGAGCCGGGAGTGGGATGTATCCATTGTCATGTTGCTTGGAATTACAGTGTAATACCCTTCTGGATCTCAGAAATGACATAGTAAAGGATAATCATAATGGAAACAACATATTTTGCACAACTGGAAATGAAGGAATAAATGCGAACAGTAAATAGCACAATTTTACCACAACAACAATAATGATAATAACATAGGCTTCTAAAGCACATCTTCTGGGAAACTATCAATGCACTTTCAATAATTAAAACAACAAAATTACAGATACTAATAATTCATGAACCAAAAATATAAAAACTACCTAATAAGAAGAAGATTAATCATAACACTTATCAACAACGATTATAGACAAATGAAAGCAAATTGTGACACAGTACAGTAATGTATTTAATAGTTTAAATTATGATGATTGATATACAATAATGCAGTTTAAATGACATCAGAAAGCATTTTCGACAAGTAAGATTTCAGTTGTGATTTAAAAGACCTACAGCGTTTATTCTAGTAACGATGTATATTGCCATTGGAAACTTCTTTGGCCCGTATTTTGAGGTCTGGATTAGTTAAACCAGGGTTAAACTTTAACTCCGGGTTTAATTAAACCAGACTTCACGAGGCTAAGTTTCATTTAAAAACCGGGTTTAAGTCTAGTCTACACTTAAACCCAGGTTTAAAGTTAAACCTGACTTCAGAATACGGGCCCGGCATTGAGTTTGCTCTTGGATCGCTATTAAATACCAGTGTGAACAGTCTCCGGTCTGATGGTGCCAAACTAGGTGCCACTCCAGGTCCTTGGTTCGGGAGCAGGAGACTGTAGTTTGGTATTAATCGAATTATGCATTATAATTTATTGATTGACTTTTATTTGACCGAGTATGATGCCAAGAAACATAGCTAAACATAATTTAGAGCCCATCCATAGGGGATATGTACTATGTACTGTCATGGTATCTGCGTAATTGGGCATGTAATTAATTGTTCTGTCATTGCTGTATGTTCTATCTTACTTCTGTTCCTTTGTTTATAATGGAGATGCTTTTATGTGATCTCTTTTTGTTTGACAAGTGCGCTATTTGAGCATTTTATTTCAAGTTTATTCGGCTCCTTACAAATCTCGTACATTATTATTGTTATTAATCTTCTTCTTCTATTTCTTTTTTTCCTTCTTCTCTTTCCTTCTTCTTCATCTTTTGATTATTATTATTAATATTATTATTATCATTATAATTATTATTATTATTATTATCACCGGGCCTGGTGGATCAGTGGTTAGAGCGCCCGCCTCATGAACGGGAGGTCGTGGGTTCGAACCCCGGCCGAGTCATACCAAAGACTTATAACAATGGGACCTTCTGCCTTCTAGCTAGGCGCTCAGCTTATTAGATTGGAGAAGGGTAGTAATAACATATTATGTTATGCAGGGCCCACTGGAAGAGCAGTTTCATAACTGAACTGGGTAAATAAAACGTTATTATATTATATTATATTATCATTAGATAGAGCAATGTCGATCTGGGGCTGCTCAGTGGCTGCCAGGCTGACGATCAATTGGGCAAAAAGAATTTCCGTTTCGGTTTAATAAAATTTGGAGTGGACTTTAAAAGATTATTATTATCATTATTTTTATTATTATTGTTATTACTATTATTATTATCACCACAGTTATTATTATTATTATTATAGTGGATCAAGGCCTTATCCATTTTTATGCCTCCGTTACGAAGTAGCCGGAGGCATTATGTTTTCAGGTTGTCCGTCCGTCCGTCCCGTTCTCGTGATCGCGTTATCTCAAGAACTGACGGATGGATTCCCTCCAAACTTGGATCATGTATGTATCTAACAGAGCCAATGAACTGATTAGATTTTGGGGTCACGAGGTCGAAGGTCAAAGGTCACAGGGCTCATTATGTATGCAAAAATAGCTCGTGATCGCGTTATCTCAAGAACCGTTCAATGGATTCCTGCCAAACTTGGGTCATGTATGTATCTAACAGAGCCAATGAACTGATTAGATTTTGGGATCACCAGGTCAAAGGTCACAGGGCTTATTATGTATACAAAAATAGCTCGTGATCGCGTTATCTCAAGAACCGGACGATGGATTCCTGCCAAACTTAGGTCATGTATGTATCTAATAGAGCCAATGAACTGATTAGATTTTGGGGTCACGAGGTCAAAGGTCACAGGGCTCATTATGTATGCACAAATAGCTTGTGATCGCATTATTATGACAACAAATAGAGATTACTATCAAACTCAAGACATGTATATATGTATCTTGCAGAGCCAATTAACTGATTAGATATTAAGGTCATCAGGTCAAAGGTCATGGGGCTCATTGTGTATGACTATAAATAGCTTGTGAATGCATTATCATTAAAACCGACGGATGGATTACAATAAAACTTGAATTATAAAAATTGCTTCTGTTTTGGTTTGTAAAATTGCTCTATGACGGAGGCATCATTTTTGACTGCGCGCAGTCAAAATTCCATCTAGTTAGTGTTGACATCCAGGTCTGCTTTCTGGCCCCAGGTGTTTGGACATCTTCTGTTTCTATGCACGAACAGTATCCGAACCATTCATTCATTTAATTTTCCTTGCACTGGATGGAACAGCCTCACAGAAAAAGGCCAAAAGCTGATATCCAAAAGGGTCCAGCGTCATTAAAAACATATCACAGATAAATATGCATTTGAAATATTAATATCATATAAGTAAATGAATATTGATATTAAGAAATAACAATACTAAATCAATCATTATAATCATTGAAAATCATGATACAAAATACTGGACACATAAAATATAATTACAAAATGAAATATGCACACAACATGAATAGAAAAAAAGACATATAGAAATAATTCTGCTGAACAGTTTATTAAATAGATTTGGTCCATGTATAGGGAGGGCTGCATGTTTCAAAATTGACGAGCATTATCTTCACGTCCCATCAACTTTATGTGCTTCCCTCATTTCCCAGCGTTATTGCCATATGGTTATCATCAAACACAAAGAACTTTTTCTTTATCATTCTCATATCCCCCCCAAAAAAGTCCAATTCTCTGTATAAAATACAGAAACCCTGACAAAAAGTTTGAAGGATAGTTAGCAAACATCGCATGTTATGAAATATGAGCTTGGACTGTTTTAGGAAAAAATTAAAACGGAACAAAACATGGATAGGACATCATTTCATTCCTTCTCAATGTTCTTCGAGGGATGAAATTCAATGCCATCTTAAAAAGGGAATTGTTTTTAAAATGTTGTCACCTGTGATATATGAAAGACAGGTAGAGAAGTATTGTGTTACCCAAATGTTATTGTATTCCCCCAATAATATTGTTCCATCGAAGTAGGTCTGATCAGGGGGGTGTTTCACAAAGATTCTAAGTCGAACTTAACTCTAAGTTGAACTTAAAAGTTATGGAGAGCCATTTGTAGCCTTAAAATAAAATATATTCAAAAGCGAAAAATCAAGTATTTTAGACTTTCCATAGATTCCACATCAAGAACATGAAATCTCCAATGATAATAGAAAATATGAAGGATTTGAATCAACATTTTATGCCTTTTAAAATAACTTTTACAAAATATTTTCAAGGATGCTAATGGCTTTCCATAACTTTTAAGTCCAACTTAGAGATAAGTTCGACTTAGGATCTTTGTGAAACACCCCCCTGGTGTGTTGAGACTCGAGAGCCAGAAAGACGTTATCTCTCTGTTAAATGATACATGGATTTATGTCCTTCTGGCTCTGAGCAGACACATTCCCATATAAGGGTCTGTTCACATTTGCAATGAAGAATTAAAATAATCTGATTTGACATTTAATTCCCTGATTACCACAGTATACCCAAAGATAAAGGATGGAATATCATACCAATAACAGTGTCACAATTACATATAAATTTACATAATAACATTCAAAATATAAAGAAAATATGAAAGTATAAACCATAGTACAAGAGGAGAATGGTGCATCTGTAAAAGCCGATAGGGCTTTACAATTGAATGCACCAGGTGCACAAGTATCATTATTTAAACAGAATTGCAATACATAATATATCATTATTATTAGATACAGGTAAATGAATTACTTTAGAATTGATGTTATAGGGCATATCAATTACAATACAGAACAATTATAGGCTATTGTAGTTTTTAATTTTCAATCATAAAAAATGATTTCTTGAGACGATTCTTGAATGATGGTTTCACTTTTCATCATTTATCTTCATATGGATAGTATACCATTGTAATTAACTTCACAATTCCTGCACTTATTTTGAATCTATTTTTTATGAGAAAGACAATAATTCTTTGTAAAAATATTGAACTCTGTATGACCAGCTTAAGCCGATGAAAAGATCAAATTGTTTTGAAATTTAGGATCACATAATAGCGTGCAAGAAAATGTGATATATTTTGAACTGTGATAGTGGAATTCTTTCTGAATGGTATAATGGCACTAAATCATCTTCCAGAGTGTTCAGATTCTGATCTGCCATATATGCGGGTTTCATTTATATATAAATAAATTATGCTTTTGAATTCTGTGGGAAGCTTATACTAGAATATCCCAAGGGTACATTTTAAGTTATGTATTGATATAATTATAATTTTATATCCATCAGAATTTGAAGCTGTCCAAGAGAGTGATTAGCTTGCATTTTGACCCAGAGTATTATTGTATTTTGCCATGATAAATATTCAAACCACTGAGCTAGATTAATGAAACCTGAATAAAATCTTTTTAAAATGCGATTGTAGATGTAGAAAAAGAAGAGAAACTTGCCTATATATAAAATAGTATTTTATATGTTACAATGTTACAATATATCTTTGAAAATTGTCATATTTTAGTTTCATTTCAGACCCGTATCTACGCCACTGCTTTTATACAATTGTATGAGCTGTTTATTTTTAATTTGTAGTGTCTGAACATGCTTTTATGTATTAAGAACTGAGCATATTCTACCTGTTCAGCTTGCCAAAGACAGACATCTCATCTTGATGCCTCAAAATCCTCTGCCTGCTTCTCCACTCAGGAAATAGGAGTCTTCTTCTTCAGCTAGCCAATTATATTAAATTGCAAATAACATTGCAATTTCATTGTATGATGTTTTGCATGAGAAATAATTTGAATCTTGAGAAAAAAAAGGCAAACGTCTGATCTTGATATCCTCTGCCTGCTTCCTCACCTTCAATATAGTATACAAAATTCAAAATGTAGGTGTCTTCTTCTCTTTGTGGTTCTGCTCAATGCAACATGATTGCAAAGACATTTGAGAAATAAATCTCAGTAGCCCTGTCCGTCATTATAGCACACAATGGTTAATATACATTTGTTTGATTATAAACTGTTTTGGTAGTTTATGAAGATAGAAAATAAAGAAATGTTCAGATGCCTTGCAATAAAATTCATAAACTGCTTGTAATTTGGTAGTGTCTGAATATGGTATTATGTAAGGACTGATCATCTCATCCTTGCTAAGCTTGTGGACATCTCATCTCTGATAACATCATTTTGATGTCTTAATATCCTCTGTCCGCATCCCTCCTGGGAAATAGGTGTCTTCATATCTTTATGGCTCTGTTCACATGCAACATGATCACAAAGAGCACAAAGAGCTTTATCTTAATTTTCTACTTTTGCTCGTTAAATATTATTATTGATTTCATGTATGTTCGTTTTAATACTGCATTCTGTTTAAAATGCGCTGTATTATTTGTTATAAGTGCACAAAAAAGAATCAATCTATATATGCTTGTTCATGTGGAAGTATATGTCATGTAACATGTGCTAAAGCAGAATCATATGCATTACCCTGGATATGCCAACCTTGTTTAAGTAATGCTATTCCTTTTAATCACATAGTTGATGATTTAGACTTTAAGTTCGCTATTCATAACTTTTTTGAAACAGACCACCCTTCATTTCATAATGGAAGTCACGATGATTTACAATTTGATATTTTCTCCCTGAATGAAGTGAAGAGTTCCCGGTTAGATGACCATATTTCTGATTGTAATTATTATTTCAATGACACCTTCAATGTTAAAATTAATAATCGAAAATCAGAAGGTCAATTTTCATTGTTCCACTTGAATGCTCGTAGTCTTATATCAAAGTTTTCTCATGTTCAAGATTACATACATACACTTCACCACGATTTCACAATATACGCATTTACGGAAACCTGGTTTAAGGGAGACCCACATTCATTTTATAGTTTGCCTAATTACAAACTTATTCAAAAACATAGAATTGGTCGTGTAGGCGGGGGTGTGTGTATGTACGTCAGGGACAGTGTCACCTTCAAACCAAGGACGGATTTGGATTTTTGTACTTCAACTATAGATACTGTTTTTATTGAAATCGTAAAGGAAGGGAAGAATTTAATCGTTGGAACTGTATACAAATCTCCCGATACTTGTGGTGCAGAGTTTAATGACCATCTTGAAGAATGTCTTGGTAAAGTTAACAAAGAGAATAAGCAATGTTATATTGCTGGAGACTTTAACTTTGATTTACTTAGTTATGCCCTTCATTCGGATACCAATGCATTTATCGATACAATGTACTCCTCCTCTTTTCTCCCACTTATCACGAAACCAACCCGTGTAACAACTAACTCATCTACTTGTATTGACAATATCTTTACAAATGTTTTGAATAAGCCAATCCTGCCTGGTATTTTGTATTCAGATGTGTCTGATCACTTTCCCATCTTTCAAGTAACGAACTCTTTACCACCAAATTACCACACCCACTTGAATAGGAACAATGCGAGTCAAGTTAAACACCGAATAGACTTAAACTCATTGTGTGAAGATTTAGCATTGTATGATTGGTCTTTGGTAACATCCAAAACCAATGTCAACGAAGCTTACGATACCTTTATTCAAGATTTTAAAAAGATGATTTCAAAGCATTCGAAAACAATACCTGGTAAGGATAGACGTAGATCATCCAAAAAACCATGGATTACGAAAGGCATTCTCAAATCCATTGGTAGAAAGGAACGTTTGTATAAGCGGTATTTAAAACTGAAAAACCCCTCCGTGAAGAAAAAGTATACATCTTTTAGAAATAGGCTTACTCACATTATACGTGTCTCCAAAAAGAACTACTTTGCTGAAAAGCTTGAATCAAATCGCCATGATTTAAAGAACACTTGGAAAACTCTGAACAACCTGCTTGGTAAAGATAGTAAATCGAAATTACCCTCATTCATTCGTAAAGATGGTGTAAGGCTTACTGAACCTAAAGCAATTGCAAATGCATTTAACTCGTTTTTCGTTAATGCTGGTTGTTTTGATGATCCCCAGACCACTGGATGCTTTCGTGACTATTTGAAAACCAGCGTAACGCATTCTTTGTTTCTTTCACCAACAGATCGAAATGAGATCTTGAAGTTATCCTCTTCCTTGAAAAATAAACACTCATGTGGGGTGGATGATATGTCACCATACGTTATAAAGAAGTTAATTTCCTATATTGTTGAACCTTTAACCCATGTGTTTAATTTATCATTTATGTCTGGAACATTTCCTGAATCAATGAAAGTTTCAAAAGTCATACCTTTATTTAAGAAAGGTGATATACATGATGTATCGAACTATCGCCGAATATCATTGCTTTCGACTTTTTCAAAGATTTTAGAAAGACTAATGTACAATCGATTATCTACTTTCCTTCATAAGCATTCAATTATTTTTTCGGAACAGTTTGGGTTTCGAAAATGTTATTCAACAGAGTCAGCTTTACTTTTTGCATCCGAACTTTTGTACAAATTTTATGAAAAGAAAGAGATAGCTTTAGGAGTGTATGTAGACCTTAGCAAGGCATTCGATTGTTTGGATCACAAAATCTTATTAAGAAAATTAAGTTTTTATGGAATTAGAGGCATTCCATTGGAATGGTTCCAAAGTTATCTGTCTAATAGAACACAATTTGTAAAATATAATGAATCTGACTCTGAATTGCTATTAATGAAGCAAGGTGTTCCTCAAGGTAGTATCTTGGGCCCGTTATTATTTTTGCTCTTCATTAATGACATTGTTGAGTCTTCAAGGAAATTACATTATGTACTGTATGCCGATGACACAAACATCTTCTATTCTGGTAAAAATTTGAAAGACTTAATTTTTGAAGCCAATGTTGAACTTCAAAAGGTTGCTAGCTGGTTTTCATCAAATAAACTAAAAATTAATCAGACCAAAACAAATTTCATGATATTTAACTTTGGCAAAAAAAAAAATGATACTTTAATTGAAAATGTTAATCTGACAATAGATGGTAACTGTATTGACCAGGTACAATTTGCAAATTTTTTAGGAGTTGCCATTGACAACAAACTTACATGGGCAAAACACATTGAATTAATTTCCAGGAAGATTCGGTCCCAAGTCGGTGTAATGAATAAGCTCAAAAGTTTTTTACCATCCTCTACCATGCTTTCTCTATACTATACCCTCATATATCCTTACTTAACGTACTGTAATTTAGTGTGGGCGAGAACGTCTAATAATTTATTAAAGCCCCTTATCATACTTCAAAAGCGGGCTGTTCGGTTGTGCTGCAATGCTTCCTTCAGGGCGCACACCTCTTCATTATTTAAATCCTTAAATTTACTCAAACTTCCAGATATTCTTTCTCAACGGACTTTATTATTTATGTACAAACTCCAAAATAATTTGCTACCAGTAACGTTTTATGACAGTTTTCATTTGAACTCGGATGTCCACTCCTTTAATACAAGAACAAAAAAAGACTTCCATCTACCAAAATTCACTAACTCATTTTTGCAAAATAAATCAATTAGATATCAAGGTCCTCACAAATGGAACTCCATGTCAAGTTATTTAAAGGGTATTAAGAACCACAACGCATTTAAACTTAAACTGAAAAGAACAATACTTGCCACTTATTGATTTATTGAAATACATAACTGATTCATATATTTTGTTAGCATGTAACATTATTATTATTATTGTATTGTATTGTATTGTATCGTATTTCATCGTATTGTATTGTATAGTATATGTATGTTTTTATGTTTGGGGTTGCTTGTTTACAAGTTTTTAACTTATTTTAGCAATCCCGGTATTTATAATGATTTCATTTGTAATGATTTCATTTTTGATGTTTTTATCTTTTGCCGAATAAATGTGAATTTGAATTTGAATTTAAGAGTTTCAAGAAATCAACTTTAGTCCATTTCAATAGCTTTGCTCTTCTGTTTCAAATAGAACAAAACTAGATTTCTATGCAATCGAAACCGGGCTTACCAGATTAAACGTATACAACAACAAAAAAGCAGAAATAAGAAATTGCAAACTATCTAGAGACTCCTAATAAATTGCGATACTGGTTAATTAATTATATTTTTACAATTCTTTGTTTTCAGTTTTCTTTACGGATAACTGATTTTTCTTATATAACTGAAGATATGGCGTATATATGCAATACTGAATGAACGCCATTAAACAACTACCAATAACAACAACAACAACTTGCTCATCACTTTTTGAAACATGTTTAGTACACAGACATAATCGTAACATGATCTCCTAAAGGCAATAATATAGGGTATTTAAATTGTCCATCGGGATTTGTTATGTATCTGCATTGTTCAGGGTAGAAAAAAACGCTTTCTTTTATGGATTGGTTATCTTATATTTAATCTGAGCGTATCCATAGGGTGTCTGTATCTGTTTTTGGAACTGTTCACATTGCTCTGCATTGTTCCTTTGGTATCTATCAGCACTGTACGTTGCTGCCTTAATTAGGACTCTACCTGAAGGAACATGGGGACAAGTTTTCTGGTTTGGGATTTTCAATTCCATTCTATTGAAATAAAAGAATGGTTATACGTTGCTTATGGCTGAAAAAAATCAGTCAATTAATCTCTGAGTTAGTATTGCATAATATAAGTTTTAATAAACTTTTGTTGGTAAAATAGTTACCGGTACACACTAGTTTTCTTGCAACAGATATATTAGCAAGATGCAGCTAAGAGCTTCGAGTGAGCCTTACTTTACTTTAGAGTGCCTTTGTAAATTTATATAAACTAAGATGAAACCATGGAGTGTAACCTTCATTTCAACTCTTTTTTAACCATCAAGAATAATGCATATGTGATCGGATCTCATCAAATATCCCTTAAATGTTGCAGCGGTGAAGATAAACCTCAAGCTCTATCTCCTATATCATGTTGGATTTTTGTCTTCTTTCCTGGGCCGTATTCCCAGGATTAGATCGGGTTTCAGGCAATGAACACCAATCAAAACGCTCAAAGACCGGATATTGGTCGGTTTGGAGAGAGAAAGGTGAAAAAATGATTGCTACAATCCCAAGGCTTGTATCAAATTACAAAAAGTAATTAGCTCCTAATGCCCAAACCAAGGTTTGTTCTCTCCAAGCAATCAGCGATTCCCTGGCTTTCTGGAGCAAAAGGAATAATAATAATCTCCATGGTGTTGTTTTGGAGAGTTTGTTGCAAAAGTAGCTTATTAAAAGAAAGAGTTCGAATTGGATTAGGTGGAGATAAAGGAATTTAAGAGTATAAAGAAATTGCGCCGAGAAAATGATTGTTTGATTGAAATAAAGGCATGGAGGAGACTGAGGGAGAGAAGAGGAGGGGGAGTGTGTGGAAGAGAATCAAAGAAAATGATATATGTATATATATTGAGAGATAGAGAGAGAGAGAGAGAGAGAGAGGGAGAGAGAGAGATAGAAAAAGAGATAGAAAGAGAGAAAGAGAGAGATATACAAAGGGTTAGCAAAGAGAAGTTCTTGAGAAGAAAAAAAATCTTGTGACCTATAAGTTTTGAGACCTACTTTATCATCCCAAATGATAGTAGTGACAAGCAACATTGATCACTTCATACGCGCAAAATACACAATTGAAATCAAAGCCAGTATTTCTGGCCACATGAAAGTAGTCAAGTATGCAAAGTATTTCAAATGGCATGCCAGACTCGACAAGAAATAATCCTCGACTAGCGGACATTTGGGTCAAAATATTTACCCTTTTGTCACTCAGTCTAATTCTCAGCGTACTGTCAGAATTCAATTTTCCAAGTTAGTTGTGACAATGTGGCCATTTGGGGCTAATCTTTGTATACATCCCAAATTCCTGCACAGAAAATTTATCATTTTCTTCTGTTGAGCGCCAGAAGGGCATGAGTTTTGTGTTGGATAATAGGAGCTATTGCCTTTCTGGTTCTGAGCAGGTGATTCCGAAAGAGTGTTGGCTTCTGGCCTTTCGACAGCGAACTTTGTGATTTATGTTGCAACGTTATGATTTACAATGTATGTTTGCACATTTATCATGAGCCCTTTATAGCCTGAAGTACCGTGCAAACTATAATCAGTAATATTATCAACAGTTTAACTTGTGCATTTGTTAAAAAGTTTTCAAATTACCAGTAACTAGTACATTACTGTGCTTGTTTTTTTTAATAGAAAAGTTACAACTATTTCACTATTAATGCAATTGCCATAAACCTACCTAAGGCCATTTCAATATCCTTTTCCATCAACTGTTAAAATATTTGAACATTAATGATTTGTTACATAATGCAAACACGACTTCTATGGGATATACGTTTAGGTATTAAAATTACCCTTGAGTTGATCCCCCCCCCCCAATGTCTGTGCATTCTTGTTGTTTCAAAGAAACTTTGATATTTAAAGGGAAAGTCCACCCCAGGATTTTTTTTAGCTGACGATATAGACCTAATAATACCATGAAGAATGATACAAGTCTCAATAAAATCCATGATCACATAACGAAGATATATCGACTTTTTTATCGAAAATCAGCCGCCCCCCAAATGCAAATGCGTTACATGGGCATGAAACGATCGCATTGTGACGTATGTTGCGAGCTGCCTTCTTATTTCGCAGACATTCACTTTCGCTCGCGGTACACTGTTATCGCACTGACACGACGAATCATGAATGAAAGCGAAAGTGAATGTCTGCGAAATAAGAAGGCAGCTCGCAACATACGTCACAATTTCGATACTATCGGTTATTTTTTGGCGATCGTTTCATGCCCATGTAACGCATTTGCATTTGGGGGGCGGCTGATTTTCGATAAAAAAGTCGATATATCTTCGTTATGTGATCATGGATTTTAATGAGACTTGTATCATTCTTCATGGTATTATTAGGTCTATATCGTCAGCTAAAGAAAATCCTGGGGTGGACTATCCCTTTAATCATGTTTATTATATTCTTTACTCTTCTTTTTATGCAGAAATCATCGAGGATATCAACACTCATGTTGGCAAGACTGATCAGAGGTTAATACGAGAGACCAAACACATACGCAAGATCGGCGAGAAGGCTAAGGATTGTTGTAAGTATCTACATTACATCATGGGCAGCGATTTCTTTTCATGACCGGGGGGGGGGGGGGGATGACGAATACGATATTTACTTGTACATTTTGAAGGATATTATGCGAGGGAGCGTAGCGATCGATCAAGAAGATTATTTCCTTTTTATTAGTCTAAATGCTGCACTCTTGTGCCCTCCAGATCCTACAGGTGTGCAGTCTTTAGTCAGTATTTGCTATACATTTTTGTTGTGCACTTTTTAAAATTTACGATCCCCCCTTCAAAAATACGAGGGGGGGGGGGGGCGTGTCCATAAAATATGGATATAAAATTGATATCAAATGTTTAATTTCCATTGTATGCCTATGTGACCGTCATTTAATGGGGGGGGGGGGGGGGGGAGGGGGCGGGTAAGTATCCCCCTCTCAACTTGAAACTCATTTTAAGTTGGGTTTATGCTTAGTTATAATCAAGTGAGAACTCAATCCTATATTATGTTTTATGTTGTTGTTGTTGAACTTAATTTTGATGGACAGAGATTAAATTAAACTTCTGGTTTAAATTTTCAGTAGAATATGGGCCAGTTGGTTTCAGTTCAACTTAACGAATCTGACACCCCAGAACTCTGTGATTTGAAGAACATTATGCTATATGTTCACAAATGTTCAAAATATTCCTTTAATACCTTGACAGTATTATAATATTTTTAAAAACGATTAAATACATGTAATTTTTGTAACGTAATTATAATTTTTTCTTCCTTTTCAGCTTTCTTTATCATCATGCTCGTGCTTCTATTGGCCATCGTGATCATCGCATGCATACCATACAAGAAAACATGAAGAGCTATGAAAGATTTGAATGCAAGGATGTATACGGTCACCTCTTGGAATCATTGACAAAAAAAACATTATTAGATAGAAAACAATGATGTGATCATCTCAGTCATGAAGTACCTACACACGATGGAATCCGATGAGTGATATGTGTGTGATCACAGTTTGCATATGTACATGTACACGTATGTCACATGCATATTTGACGAACAATGGATGGATGGAATACAATGATGTTTTTGATGATCTCCTCGTTCGTTCGTGTCTAAGGTTAATGTATCTTGATCTTCGGAGTAGTTGCTACAACAGGCTGTGTCAAACACGTTGCCCCGGGTGCGAGATAGGACTCTTGTAGCGTGCCCCCACTTAACACAATTATACAATAACAATTAACATTACATTTAATTAATAGAATGAAGCGATTAATATTACTCTCCTGAAAACATGGATAACCCTCATTTGATGGAATTCAGTGGTTGATATGTGCATGTATTCATGTATTTACGTGTGATATGTGGTCACAGTTTCCATACATGAATAAATGTTAGCAAACATGATAACAACGGGTGGATGGAATACAATGAGTACCGGTAAGTAATATATGTGTATGTTTGGGATCACAATTTTGCTGATACCTCACAAACATGAAGAACCGTGGCCGGATGGAGTACAAGGTTGTCATGATCTCTTGCATGGATAACCATGGACTGATACTTCTCTGTGTCTATCATCTACTGACTATCATCTACTGGGAGTCATAAAGGCGTAAATTCTCTTAGAGGATAGGGGCTAACGTTCTTCTGGCTCTCAGCAGTCATATACAGTCAAACCTGCTCTAATGACCACCTGTATAGAAAGACCACCTGTCTACAGAGACCACTTTTTTGTTTCCCTTGAAAATGGTTTCTCATTGAAACATGTACTAAAGGAACCTGTACATACAGACCACCTGCCTATAAAGACCACTTTTCTTGTGTCCCTTGAATGGTCTTTAGAGACAGGTTTCACTGTACATACATATATGCAATCAAAGTTTTCATAGCACATGAAAACACCAAGAACCGAAAGTGGATGGGATACAGTGCTTTAAGAATGATTGTGGATGGACTCATCATCAGAGACAAGTTGGTGATAGCTTGAAACTGCAGAGAATTCAAGGAGTGTAGTAGCATCATACATTGTAGAGCAGTGGTCGCGTAACTAGGAGGTCCCGGGTTCAAAACTTATTTGATCCGCTAGTGCACTTTGCCAAGGCATTGATCCTCATTACCAAGTCCCTCAGAGACATTTTATAGCTGTCGGTCCAATGATTACTTACTGACAAGCATAGACATGCTTAGTTTATAGCAGTCTGGTAAAAAAGAAAACCCATCACACCATCAAACCATATCATGCAAGGAAACCATTGGATGCCATTGGAATACAACATTGCTAGACTTGCTGCTTTAATATGATTGCAGGAAACATGAGAATAGATCACCATTTTGAAATGACTATGTCATGGTATTACATGGGTAAGATTGCAGAGGAGGTTTAAAGTTGTCCATCATATGAGTGAAAGCTTATCCCAGCCCATGCAGTCCTTGAGAAACTTGTGTAAATCTTAAATTGTTCTGAGATTATTAGACCCACTGTTTTGAATATAATTCATATAAATCTAGTTAAGAACGAGCAAGAGTTAATATTACAATGATATATCCAGTTAACAATTAAATTATTCATACCCTTACCAAGTTTTGTAATTTTTAAAGTATGTGAAAAATGTATTTTTCCGGATTTGTGTTTCTTGAGAATGTGACACATTAAAGCTTACATTTAAAAGTATTCAACAAAGGCCCTGAATTCAAGAAGTCCACCTTTCATTCTTGAGTTAAGATACACATAAAAACATAAAATTTACAAGTGGTGTGAATATTTAGTTAACTGTATGTGTATTGATTAAAAAAATAAAAAACATTCCCAGTGAAAGATGGAAACATCAGTGGGTGCAATCATGAAATTTGTCCTGTTTGTTGCACAAATGATTTACACATACTTTTGTAATATTTCCTATTCAAATAGTTAGTGTACACTATTACCTTTCAATAGTTACAGTCACAAAAACAGAAAAACAAACTAACTTTGTGTCCTCTAGAAGAAAGAAAAGAAAATGAAATCTTTGAAATGTCAGTGAATCGATCAATCATCTCAGATGATCCCATTTATAATTAGAACTGAAGACAGGTGGGGATAAAAACCCTCTGTTCTTATTTACCTCCAAGATGATGTTTATAATCCGAATCCTTGCTCTCATGAATATATATTGAAAATGAATTTGGAGAGTGGACACAATCCTCGCAATTCGGGTGCGTTTATCAACTCATTTCTAGCCTATAATCAGCGTTTTCAAACGTGTTTCAGGCAAATTTGCATGTTGATAAACGCAAGCGCGTTTTCATACGTATTTAGATATGTGTATATTGAAACGCCGAAAAAACTGTGTTTTGATTGTGAGAATGAGCCAGAATCGCGTTTCTGAGAGATGATAAACGCAAAGATTTTTTCAAAGGCGGTTATATTTCGGACCTTCCTAGACATTCTGCAAATCAAGTTCTTATACTGTGTTTCGATATGTATGTATAGAAAGTTTTAGAAACGCCGTTTCTGAGTAGCAAAAGTTAATAAACACACCCGATTCTTCATATCGATTGTGAGTTGTTCCACTTGTCTTTGAACTTGTTTTGATGAAAAAGTTTGCT
This sequence comes from Strongylocentrotus droebachiensis, assembly GCA_035222895.1. Classification (NCBI taxonomy): domain Eukaryota; kingdom Metazoa; phylum Echinodermata; class Echinoidea; order Camarodonta; family Strongylocentrotidae; genus Strongylocentrotus; species Strongylocentrotus droebachiensis. The sequence continues at coordinate 512,369 of JAVYIG010000036.1, read as the reverse complement.
GCTTTGAAGTTGAGTGACTTTTAACCCTTTATCTGCTTATGGTTGACTTTTGTAACATGCAGTGGACTGTTGTAATCAACTTTTGTCACACCTACTTATCTTATGTTGATCCCTGAAGTCAAAATGTTGTGTTCCGACTCTTCGGAGGCTCCTACAGCATGATGGGATTTGCCGAGAAGCGTTGGGTTTTGGTGTAGCAGGTCATAAATATTGTTACCTAGTCCTATGTATTCAAGCTCTAAAAGTCATGATTGAAAAATCTAACCCTGTAGGTATCTCATAGTATTCATACATGCTTATGGGGACATGAAATGGGACATTTACATCAGTCTTCGTTGAATATGAATTGTTTTTAATGATTTATCTTTATAAATTATTTGTTCAATATCTCTTCTGTATATTTAAAGTTATATTTTTGTCTATAGTGCAATCTTAACCGATCAATCAATGTCTGTAGGATGTTTGATATTTAATCAGATACACAGTTTGAAAATTGTTAAGTTAGATAATAGATTATAAGCTTAAGGTTATCGGTATGTACATGTATTGTAAAGTGATAATGATAGTAAAATAGTAATAAAGAAAGTAATAGTCAAGACATATGTATTTTCACATTAACAAAGAAAGTTAACTTCTTATTATTGCTCACGTTGCCTTTTATTTGCTATGATTCGTAAATTGTAAATACAACTTTGATTCCTTCATTTTGCACATTTATATCACATGTATATCTGGATTTATTTGAATAAATGATTAATATGCATTTATAGTAAAATAAATTCTTCAGTTGTATTTGTGTGGATGTGAGAGTGCTTAACATGTTGCTGTTAAAACCAAAGCAATGCTTTTGAGAGTTTTCTGATCGTATACAAAAGGGTTTGTGCGAGTTATTTTCCTTCATATGTCTGTTTTTGTTGTTGTTTTTTGTTTTTGTTCCATCTAACAAGTGCAATGTCCCATTGTTTAATCATTATTAATAGAATCCATTGATTACTCGAATACAATGCCCCCTTCTGAAGTAAAAGTAAAAGTAAAATCGAATATTGAGATATTGGTTCCTGATTGAAGACAAAAAATATCGTTTCTTTATGAAGAAATACAACTCTAATGCGATTCGTAATGTAATTTGAAGGACAAAAAATAGGTAAAAGATGATGGAGAACGAGGCAAGAAAACATAAACTTGTGACCAATACAAGGAAGGGGGAAGTAGAAACCAGTAAAACAAACACAAATTGCTCGTGAGGAAAAACATGTAAAGCCGGTAGGCATACAGTAGCAATGATAACCATCTTCAACGAATCCTTTCATCCTTTCACTATAACTCCCATTTCCTGGTTCCTCTATGCGGGACCTTGAACCCGAATGAGAAATATTACACACTGAATAATAATTTGTTGCAATCTGTGATAATTTGCTTTCGAGCAGCGGACGAGTTATTGCTATCGTAACCAGTTCATGTTCATTATGCGTAATATCCGTACTGACCAGACGACATTGGTTAATTTCTTGTCAAGTTTTCCCGCCAAATCCTCCCCGACGCCAAAGCTGACGCGTGTGGCAACGGTTTGATGGCGAAATGGTGAAAAATCACTTTATAAATGCACGTATGCATGTAAATATGTTTTTAATTATAGTCAAATGCCAGCAAAATTGGAAATATCATAAAGGAATGGATGGTTAATTTGGAGTTTTCTATTAAATTATTCGAGCTTTATGATTATGGAAGTTTGATGCTGAAAGAATTCGGTACTAAATTGGGGAAAAGGAGCAAGATTGTGAAGATGGTGCTTATTAATAATGAAGGTGATGTCCGTAACCTGAGCTAATAAAAGCTGAACTGAGAAATATTGGTTCTGATTTTTCCCTTCAATGTTTTTATTTACATGATTTAGATGTCTATGCTGAACTCGTTTCTTTGTGCTGTGATCGATTTCTGTCGCCTGATTTTATTTTTTTCCCCTCTTTCCCGTGGTGACATTTTGTCAGTATTCCAGAGAATTTGTAGAGACATCATTGGCTCTATGTATTACCTCGCCATATTTTCCTTTTAGCGTTTTCTTAACCCTTTCAGTATGTAAGTTTATATCTCCTGTCTGAAATCTCACCCCACCTTCAACCACTCGCCCTCATTCTCTCTTTTTCTTTTCTTTCCCGCACGTCCTTTTATATGTATGGAGACCAAAACATAAGAGGGTGAGGGGTACGTGGTGGTGGTAAAGGAGATGATGTTGAAGAAAAGAAAAGAATAAGGGAAAAGGGAAGATGAAATGAATTCGAAGAAAGTGTAGTAAAGAAATTAGTATGAGAAGAAGAGGGAAGAAGACAGAAGAAAAAGAACGAATTTCTAAAAAAAAGAAAGTGGACACTGATGAAGAAGGAGAAAGGGAAGAGGGAAAGTATAATGAGAAGGAAGAGAAAAAGAAGGAGAAGAAGAAGAAAAAAGGAAGGAGGAGAAGAAGTAGAAGAAAACAAGAATACTAAGTAGAATCATACAACAGGGAACAACAAACTATAAGAAGAGAAAGAAGAATAGCAAGAAAAAGAAGAAGACAAGTAAGAAGGGAAAGAGAGGAGCGGCGACACCTTAAGATTTGGAGGTCAATCTTTAGAAGTCCAGTGATCATCCCTCACACTCTTCAAGGAGCCACCGTTTAGTCCGACTTCCTCAATAGGGATAATGTTATTGAGGGGTAGAGGAAGTCGGACCTTTGATCGTTCGTATGAAATGAAATTCCAGAATAAATCCAGGCACTAAATATAGATAAGTGTATTTTCAGGACGTTAAAATTAGTTTGAAATACATGTAGTACAAACTGGTACGATACCTAATATAAAAAAAAATCATCGTGTTAAAACATTCAGTTGACCTTATTTGAAATCTTTGGCTGTTACATAAATTGACCGTAATATTAAAAAAACAAAAATCCACGGCTCCATCTTATGAAGAGTTCCGGTTGATCCGATTCAATCGAAAGCCCTCCAATCAATTGCAAGTTTGTAGTCTCCTATCTCTTTTGTACATAGTTGCGATTGATATCAATCGCAAATAAGTTGGTCTTTGTAATACAGCGTTTCTACACCGATTATATGGAGTCACATTTTGGCAGATATTACAAAGCGAACTAATTGAAAAGGGTTGAATGCCAATATATTCTCCGAAAAGTTTGTCAGAACCTTTTAAAATGTAACTGTAAAAGTATTGCTCAGATACACGGGCATGCCTCCTCATTCCCAACTCCGCTACGAGAGGGAGACTCGGCAAGAAATGAGAGTCTCTTTGCCATGTTAGCACACCAACTCTGCGACGATTTTTAAGAGTTGTCTCTTTTCATCTCTACAGTAACATCTCTAAAATTCATTAAACTAATTCAAAACATCTTCCAAACACAAATTACTTGGAAAGTTTTCTTTCACTAAAGCTACACTGTCTTGTACATCATTAATTTTGGCTTATACGACGTACCGTACATTACGCCTACAATGTGTCTGGTACTCATATAAACCGCGGCAACCATTCCTTTGCGATTCTAAGATTTCGGCAATTAGAGGATTAAGTAGAACAGTCGTGGAGCTTCCGATAAAACCCGACTGAGATGAGATGATATTCGATAGGCATGAGAAATCTGAAATCTTCCAGGCTAGTGAGATTCCGCAAGACGACGAGGGTAATACCGGGTTTCCGTTTTTGCCAAACACGTTTTTATCCGCGTTTTGGAGCTACTTAACCCCCGGACCTCTTTCTTAAAGGGTTGTCGAGACCCAGTCCGTATTAAGCGGAACGGTGCGACATCCTCGTAAGGCCACGATTATGGCGTTTAGAAGACAATCTAGAGTTTATGTTAGTAAGCAAAATACTAACATTTTCATCTGAGAATACAAATGGGATTCAAGTATTGCCGGTGCTCTGGTAGCAGTGGACTCATGTCTGACATCAAGAGGCTTATGCCTGTTTTGTGTCGTAAGAAATTAGGCCAATACATTGGCCATTGTTGGCGTCACTACAATTTTGTTGGCGATCCATAGGCTTCCTGACTGTCGTCGGCACGTGTGAATTGCACCTTTTTGAATGCTTTGTATCATCCGAGTACCTTTTATTTGCTTGTTGCGAATTTCTCTTCGAGAATTCTTCAAGGAGCCCCGCCCCTCCCCCCAAAACACACCTTTTCAAATGTTCTAGCGCCATCTTCATTTTTTCGAAAAACGACGCTGATCATCATCATGATGACGACGAAAGCTCTTTTTTGACAGAAAGTTAGAGAGAGTGACGGAGTGAGAGAGAGAAATAGAAAGGGGAGCGCGAGGGAGGGAAGGGATGGGAGAGAGAGAGAGAGAGAGAGAAAGAGAGAGAGAGAGTGTGTGAGAGAGAGAGAGAGAGGGAGAGAGAGAGAGAGAGAGAGAGAAGGTGAAAAAAGGAGGCAGAGGTGACGACAGACGTACATTATTATACAGAGTAAGTAAGAACGACGGACAGAGAAACAAATAGATATCTAACACGACTTTGAGCTATTCCAGGCGAGATTTTGCATTTTTAGACTATAGTTGCTTAACATTTATTTACTTTGGTCATACTATTTTCTAGTTATTGGGTTCGTAGAAAGGCAGTACAGTGTCATGTATTACATAACATTAAGGATACTGGTGAATTGTGGCAGCAAAAGCGTCATTCTAAATTTTTCTCCGGTGTTTCAACTTTCACACCGATGAATGTGTTGAACGAATTACATGTTTGAATACGTTCATCGTTGTCACGTCACTTTAATAATGCTCTGTCGTTTACGATTTAGGTTTGTATGGAAAACCCTGAGACATTAAGTGAATTTGGAACTTGGTCTTGTTTACATACCCTTCCCGACGAATCCAAGCAAATCTTAGGACAAGAATACCAGTCCCATCATTATCATTCGTTACAAATATATTCATGAGGAAAAATATAAGCTACGTCAAATCCGGAAGAATATCCCGCTAGCCATTAAACCCAAAGCTTGTGATTAGGCTAATGGAAATACGTCTTCTTGAAATGAAGCCCCCGTCCAAATGACAGTTTGATGAATCTTGGATTACCTTTCTTTTTCCAGGTAAACCCTCTTTTCCTTGTTTCTTGCCAGGTCCGCCAGCGAGAAAGAAAGAAGGTTACCCTTTAAAAGGTATCCGTTCGTTTGGGCTCGAGTTTCGTCTGATTATCCTCGGAGTAGTTGGAAGATAGATTGGGGAAAAGGTTAAAACGCGTCAAGATTATCTTTCCTCTTTCTCTCTCCTTCTTTCTCTCTCTCTTTCCCTATCTCTCTCTCACTATCTCCTTCCCCCCTCTCTCTCTCTCCCTCTCTCTCACTCTCTCCTCCCTCCACCATCTCTCTCTCTCACACACACCCACATACACGCACACGTCTCAAACTTTCTCTTACTCTATCCCACCCTTCCCCTCTCCCTCTCTCCCAATCTCTTTGGAGGATAGAAAGGGAGATATGGGTATTTCATATCGCTTGTTAATACGCATGCCGTGCTGGAATGCTTGCATCTGGTTCTTGTTACGTGAGTGTATATGATTCTGACAGTTCTACCTCTTTTCCCCCAGACTAGATTCACGTACTTTTAGTGAAAAGAGTTTCGGCTCTAGAAGTCCTCGAACTTGTTAAATTAAAGCAAAAAAGGACTAGCTTCTTTCAGGGGCGTCGGTCCATTCTCGAGGGAATGGGGGGGGGGGGCATAAAGTCCAATTAAACACCTCACATACAGCTACACATTTAATCAACATATTATTGGGGTGGGGGCCCCCGAATAGGTGCCCATTGTCCGTGTCATTGAATTACATTGTAAAAGTAGGAACAGTAGAGATATTTAATGAGTTTTCGATCTTACCACTATTACGTTTAGTTGCGTTCTGTAAACTATATGGACCTTAATGAATGACGGAGAATTTTTTTCAATTTTGACAGTTGGAGTAGATCTAGAAATGAGGTGAATAATATTTTTGTTGTTGAAAGGTGAATAAACTTGTAAAACAGGAAGATTTGAAGAAGAGACAGAAGATTAAAGAACGAAGATTGCACTTTCTTGAAGTCAAGATGACACGGAGTTAACCTCGTCTCCAGGGGAATGAGTGTTCGACACATCGCGATCTCGGCCAGCAATCTGGGCACTAGGCTGTTACATCCCATTTCCTGAGATCGATCAGACACACGGCAACAGATATATTTCCATGGGGGTGATGTTGAACCATGGGCTTTAAGAGCTATCACAACAAGAGGCTCATTTCCCAGAAAATTAACCCGCCCATACATTCATGTCAACGCGGGGCTGTGTCGGATAATTGGTTAATTCGCTGAATTGTCATCATCCTTAATGTGCCCCCTCAAATAAGGGGCGTAGCGCGGGTCCACATATTAAAGGAGAGCCGGTATTAATGGGGGGCACCGGTTCTCCTAGATGAATAATATATCTTAATTAATTAACAAGGTAATTGATTAAGGGAAGTGTTTGGAGAGAGTCATAGCATCTTTTTTTCGCGTTCCCCTTTGAACATGATTACCCCCCTTAACATCACCCTACCCCTTTTCGCCATTCCACTCACGAAAGGGGGGGGGGGCGAGCCTCACGTGCCCCATACACCTCATCACCCTTTGCCACCATATCAAGGGTGAGTGATGACCAACAAAATGAGACAATTCTGGGTGGTAAAAAGTGAAAATTCGATAATTTGTTTTGCGATTTGAATCAGTCAAATGATTATTGATAATATCCGATTTTCATGCTTTATAAGTAGATTATCGAATCCAACATTTACTCATAAGGAGCTCCTAGCAGGAAATTAGTGTCCCTTGATTATTTTCATCTCTCAACAGTCTACGGTTTATTTTTCCTTGTTTATTTGTTAATATTCTTGAACAATGACCTACAAGTCATGTACAGTTAAAACCCAAATTATTAATACCCTTTTCCAAGTTTTGCAATAGATTATGTACGTTAAAAATTGATTTATCCCCATTTATGTTTCTTGATAATATGACATAATATTAAAGCTTACATCTAAAAGTATTCAATAAAGACCCTAATTCAGTCATTCTTGAGTTACGAATAACTCATAAAATATCGAATTTACAAGGGTAATGAATCATTTAGTCGTCAACTGTATGTTCTCTGTGTCTAAAATGGAATGAATAACAGGCCTTTATGGAGAATCACGTGGATTTACTTTTCTCGAGATGTATCTAGTCGACAGATTCTATGATGACCCAGAATATGAATATGAATATGAATTTTAGGGAGTTTGGTAGCTGGGCGAGTTAGTATAGGTACTCAAAGCTGCTCTCTAAAACTAGTTATTTCATAGGTAGAAATTGTGAGTACAATGACACGTGACTGAATGCAAATGAGGAACGCTTACAAACAGATTTCTTTTTTATACAAAAGATGTCAATTTTTTATATATATTACACAAGACATTGATAGTCATCACAAATTTAGTGCAAATTTGGCCACATTCTTTTTTTAATTTCACGAATACATGAATGCTTTCGGTTTCACATGACGACGATCTCCAGCTATACAAATATTATATTCACCTCACTGGCGACAGCATGATAGTATGATTTATGACGTAATCAATAAATTTACGATATTCACCCCCAAATCCTGCCATATACATAATGGTATACCCCATGTAGGTCAAATGTTTTTTTTTTTAAGCTTGTGTAACGCCTTTTACCGCACCTTGTAATGTCATCGCATTCATAATGACGTCACGTTTAAATGGTTGGCGCAAGGCTTCTCCTTGATTTGGAAACCATAATACCCGTTGCACCCGAGTCGTCATTTTGGTTGCGCCACTACTTGCGCTAATAAATCAAGCCAATAAAGCGCCAAAAAGTGCATTCGTCGATAGTTTAACGCCATGCTTTTGCACTGTTCGTTTGTATTCACTCTTTGTATGATGCATCTCTCACCTTGAGCACATGGCGTGTCAAAGATCGCAGCAATCGCTGACTTAGTACCACGTCAAATAATGACGCAGAGCTACGTAAGCGAGTGACGCCTTGTGCACAACTGGTACATTATTTCCATCTCTTTTCTTGGTCACCCGCTTTCCAAGACTACATTACAATGAGGATAAAGAACTCTTCAATGGTTTCAAAGCTCATTATAAATGTGCCATTTGCCCCTGTGTTTATAACGATTTAAATACATGTCGATATGGTCTAAATTTTGGTTATTATCCACAAATATTAACTTTTAAGAAATGTTTTGCTTAATTCCGTTGTCTAAAGATTAATAATAGTCTTCTTATCCGCAGACCTATTCTATGACGTTCAGCGTTTAGTGGTCCTAAGAAGGATCTACTCTAAGTTATTCCAATAGGCTATAACTAGTTACATAAGCTTTAAGTTAAGTTTGATAGCATTAAACTTCGGCTTCCAATTCAATACTAAATAATCTAATCATTTGTGGGATATAATGGAAATGTGCATTTGATTGTAAGGGGTTTTCTAATTCAGTTGATATATTTGGTGCAAATATTTCTTTTCAATATCATACCGCTGTGCACATAATCATACGCCGTAAAAGTGTCGCCATTTTCTTATTTTATAGTAATTACTGTCAATATATAGCATCAATGTGAGTACAAGCACTTTATACAATTCATTATTTAGCCTCCTATTGTCATATCATTAAATAAAATATTTACATATACCATAGAGAATACATCATTTTCGTTTAGCAATTAGAATACAAGAAAAAGAGAGACATTTCCCTCAACAAATATTGTTTAAAGCAAAAACACAAACTATATAGGTAATATCAATACCCTAAACACAAAGCGATGCTGGAAATATGAAAATTCAAGTTGTTTGGGGAGAGAAAAATAAATTTGGGTGGGATTGTAGACTACTAACATTCAATAACAATTCAAATAGTGTAGAAAGAAATGTACATCAATACAGGTATCATTAAATTCAACAACTGTTGAAACTGTTTAAAATACAATAGTTATGGAAAAAAAATAGATGATACCGTTCAATAACGGTTTATATGTGCATGTTTATTTTCTAACGCACATACGGATTAATTACGTTTAAGAAACATTTAAATAACAAAAATAGTCCTTTTCTCTTGAAATAATTACTGAACGTAAAAAAGAGCGTTTTACTAACATGACTATGAATAGGCCTATCAAACATCATGACGTTGTTAGCATCCACAAGAAAAGATACCTATTTGTTTATGTACATTGTGAAATATAAATAACAACAGAAGACGGATAATACACAATAATATGGCACGAAATATTCAGCCTTAGATCACGTGACTACATTTACATCTTGATGGGACTTCACACATACAGCGAATCGGTACGAAATGGTGCCCAACCCCTTCTCATCGGTTTGCTAACCTGCGTTAACCACATACACATTTACGCAGTGTCTCTTCGTCTGTGGTTATCCACCACTCTTCATGCCCGTAAATTGGCGCCAAATCTACACTGACATGGCAACTGCACGGCATATTCTGAATAGTGTTTTATAATTAGGAAGTTGATCTGGCAATGGTTTGGTAAAGAAACGTAATAGTCAAGCTCCGAGTGTGAGAACCAGGCATGGTTGTAGTAATTTTCAGATAATCAAAATGACTTAGGTATTATAATTCCTGGAAATAGTTTTGGCATTTCGAATCATTTGCATGCATCAAGTTAACACTAACCAAACACAGTGATATCTGAATCGTTACCTTTCATTAGAACACGTGCTTTTCTTAAACTGGCACCAAATATACGATACATCTTCAGAAGTTTCTCGTAAATTGAGAGAATTAAATAAATTAACACCTTCGATACCAAGAACCAATTACATGCCTTACGATGTCCAATGTTGCCTTTCTCTTGGCACTAGCAAACACCAATGGAAGCTTTTTTATGCCGAAAATACAATGCCCATATAACATTGACACCAATGACGAGTGAGATATACATGTAGGGCAGTTTTAAATAAGTGCAGTGGGATGCCAGCGAAAAATCTCATCAAATATCCAAACACCAACAACATTCACTTTTGATCAATTACATAGTAATTTAACTGATTACAAACACTTTGGCTTTGATATGTCCCGATCGAAAATATATGTTACGCACGTCATGATAAGTGATTCATCTTCGGAATATAACCCCTTTAATCTTTCTTTCTCAATTTGCTGATGGTTTGTCAGGCTTTAAAAGAACAGCCACGATCGTAGACCCTGTCCTTTGATGACCATTTAGCGGCCGAATCTGTCCGAATCTCCAATAGTCACTCAGATCGAGCTCCGAATCATCACATCTCCATTCGGTCTTCATGTCCATCACGGCTCATAAAATCAAGTACCGTTTCAATGACGTCATCCGTTCCGTTTTCCCTCTTGGATTGAATTATAGACAACATTAAAAACCAGTTGAGGTTTGAGTCTCTCATCACAGTCTTTCGCTTCCTCATCTTTTAAAAAGAGTACAACACCCATGCCTGACCTAGCACTCGTCCCGTCTCTGTTCTCGTTGGAATTTCCTCATCCTCATATCCCACTCGTCCCTCCATTTTAGGACGATGCTCTTGTTGTCGACGACGATGCCGTCCCGTTTCGATGACGAGTCGTCCTCGTCGCCGAGGATCAGGTAGCGATGTCGGAGCCGTATCTTGGGGCATTTGCAGGTCAGGTCCCGTTGCCGGACGTAGAGGAAGGTGTTTCCCCGCCGGATTCGCTGCTCGCCCCGCTTGTAGACGGTGACGATGTTGACCGTGAATTTGACCCACTCGTCCTCCATCTCTCGCGATAACACGTGCGCGTGGAGAACTGTGGAGGAAAAATCAGATTAAAAAATGAATAAGAACACACCCATTATATGTCACATAATACAATTCAGTTTGAGCTGGAACAAGTAGATGGCGTTCCCACGTACAATATTCTGTGATAACACGGTGCATAGAAACTTGATGGTAGATTGGTAGAACAATGCAAATTAGAAGAGCTCGCGATTATGTACATGTAATATCAAGAGCTGCGATGTGTAATATGTAAGGCAGAAATATGAATTTCACATGTCAAACGTTATTTGTTATTCAGTGATTACTTGAACAGTTATGCTGAATGTCTTCAAAGATATTATAAATTAAGCTCAATGCAAGCTCAGTTTTTCAATGTGAATTGGTGAGAATGAGGGAGCCGCTATGGAGATTATGAAGAGTAAATCTATATCGGTGGAAAAGACCCCATCAAAAGAATATTGTAGAGCCATTCGGAATAAGAATTTATTTGATTATAAACCTCAAACACAAAGAAAGTACCAGCAATATTTTAAATGTATTCATTTTCATTCGTTTAAAAAAATGGAGTCTCGTCAATCAAGATCTGCTTCTACGCTCTACTTATTCCCAATCCTAGTAGGTCAAATTTCTTAGAATGCGAAACCATTTTCAAATATCTCATTCTTGAAATCCCCAAATTTGAGACTATCATGGTCACAGCCAAGCACCCAGAAACCAAAGAAAAACAACGTCCCGAGTCCCGAGAAGAAGATGATATTATTCACTGCCAGAGGCAATGTTTAAGGAATACAAATTATAAGCCTGGGTGAATAAGTAAATTTGAATTTATATCGAAACCACACCGACTGTAAGAGGTCTTGAATTATGTGGTGTGGATTATTTTTTGTGTGGGTTCCGAAATAGTATCATCGTTCATCGCTTATTAAATCTTCTACCGGAGAGTTTTTAAACCATTTTCGCAGTGTAAGACTATATTTTAGTTATAAAAGATGCTTTCTCTCCCTTTTCATTTTCTTAATTTGTGTAAATAGCCATTTCAATATAAAAAGACAATGTATGATTTCCCCCAAATGCGGATGTCATAGTAGAGCTTGAAATTCATCTCGTATAAAGGCATTTTTTTTGTCGCAAAATACTTTAGTGGGGGCACTGTCCTGATAAAATAGAATGTAATTTTCTAGGGGATTATTTAGAATTAAAAAAGTTGGATGGGCAGGGAAACAAAAATGTGCAAAAGGAAGGGAGCATTCCAAAATGAATATTGAAGTACATACATTTTTTATGATAGATGTTTGAAATTATTTTGAAGTTGGAAAACAAATAAACACAAAACAAAAAACCAGCATAGAAATAGAGATTTCAATTTGACATATTGAACAAATAAGAAGATAAAATACAACATAAAATTAATAAAAATTATAATTATAACATTAGAAGTAGGAGGGACTTTTGGAAGTAAAACAAAAAAAAGGTACTAGAAAAATAGAGGACAAATACATGACGGACCAGTCAAGACAAAATCTTATAAGAAAAGGCGAATTGAAGAAGGCTTTGGAGTGGGATGGAACGAGGGGTGAGACGGCGAGAGGGGTTTAATATGAGGGGTACTTTGTTGGAGTAGTGGTCTAGAGAGGGGTGGGGAAGCAAGAAAGCGAAATGGTAGAATTAGTGGCACTACATACAAAAAACTCCCACCACTCGATGAAATAGTTTCTGAAAAGAAAGCTGTCTGATTTGAGAATTGTTACTCGATATTCTCGAGGGTTAGGCCCAGGCTATCACAACAGAAGGGAAATATTTGATACCGTTCTCATTCAACTGTCACTCCCCATATTCCCTTCCAAGCATGAAGTCTCCCATGCCCACAGAATCTCTGACAAAATAGAGTCATTCAGGGCAAGTGAAACTCGCTCAAATGCTTTGGTCTGTATTCGTTTAAGTATATAAGAATGATGTTCGATGAATGGGTGGAGTTCAAATAAAATTATTGAATTTATTTTGTAATATGAACGATTGACAAATGTCTAAATTATGTCGTAAAATTAATGTTCACCCAAAAATATGATGACTCAATCTTTCTTTCCCTAAACGTGGTCCGACCATTTTTTTATTTGTAAAATAGAAAAGATGTCCATACTTTTGTCATGTCAGTAGTGATGACGATTACCCCCAAGCGAAATCTCCATCACAATAATCACTTTGAGATAGCAAAGTTATGTCGCCACTCTCACATGCGTTTTTAGTATCTGAATTGCTTGATACGCCCGTCAGAAAGGTGAAGGCGAGGTGGGTGCGATTCTACTTGTTGCTTGCACTTGTTGTATTAAAGAGAATAACTTTTCGGTGAGTAAAACGCAGACACTCTCCCCCCAAAAGCTTTTTACGGTAATGCTCCGAATTATCAAATAAAATAGAAAATATTAGTAATTTACTCCATCTTTAGCATGATAGATTGCAAAACTGTCACACATTCTTCTTCGTTTTTTTCCATCTTGTATGTACACGTGACACCGTCACCCTTCTTTCTACAAGTTCAACGTTTGGCGTTGCCATAGCAACTCGTGACATTTTTGGAGTGTGTCATAGCACCTCGAATCGGATGCAAATTACAGGAGTTTTCCGCAGGGCAAAGTCATCTTGCACCCAATTGATCTCTAGGCATCAAATAAACAACTTCTCTCGATTGATTTTGTATTACCTAAATCGTATATAAGGGTACAAGGCCTATATTTATGAAGTATTTTTACACTCACCGTAATCTTTTTTGCAGTATTTGTTTTGACTAATTTTTCTCGTTGAACCGGCGCAATTTCTTGGACAGTCGCCATCTGAGGGAAGAAAAAAGGAGAGGAGTGGATTACAATGATGTACAGAAGTGATGATACATGCATATTCATATTTAGTTTCTCAATATAAAAAATTACACCTGTTGAATTAATTCACGACCATATTTATAGAATCAATGGATGTATTTCAAACTTTAAGAATAAAACATCCAATAACATTTGAAAAACATATTTATTGTTGAATCAAGATTAGCAAGGTAAAGAATACGGACATAATTATATGGGATAGGTGCATTATTTTATTTGCCTGATGACATGCAACAATGTGGACCTTTTTAATATTTCCTATTGATGATTCACGTCGCCTGCTCGCTTAAACTAATGATTATTGTTCTGAACAAATTAATTTGCTATCACTGAAAGATTTATACGGCCTTAATCAATAATTTCATATTCATATTTCATCGTGAACCCGGCCCAAGGGACATTGAACAATAAACGACCAATGATCAACTGCATAAAATTAAAACGGTGCTGATCATTTTACCAACAATACCTATACTGCTGATAACTCTAGTTTCATTTTCATCATCGCTGATGATGATAACGATGATAATATTAATGTTTCGTTTTTACACGTTTAAAGCTAACATTCATGACTAACGGTGAATAATAAACCACGCCTTTGCGTGCCTCTTATACCAAGCCAGGAATTTGAGGGACATTTTTTGATGAATGAAAAATTCAAACATTTGTCTAAGCGCGATTTGATCAGCATGCACTCGAGTTGAATTGTAAGTCGGGAATGTCATATAGACAAAAGTCTGTGACCGTGACTGCACATCACAAACTGAACTTGGAATACAAATAATGGTATAACTGTCGGCGATGCGATTCTTGTCTCCGCGCTGAATATCTTATTTTTAGAAATGCGAAAGATAATCTTGACTTAAGATCAGAAGTGAATGAGGAGGTATGAGCGGTGATTTTCAAGGCTATAATAGGGGGAAATAGAGTGAGAAAGAGAGAGAGAGAGAGAGAGAGAGAGAGAGAGAGAGAGGGAGAGAGAGAAATCCACCGTCATTGCTATGACTAGAATGAAGAAAGTTTTGTTTAGTACCAGAGACATTACGAGAATAAGTAGGAGAGATGTACACAGAGATATATATACTAGCTGATGGACAGACAGATAGACAGACAGTTAGATAGATTGATAGATATATTGATAGACAGACAGACGGATAGCTATATAGAAGAAAGAGGAGAGAGAGAGAGAGAGAGTAAGAAAGATTTAAACAAAAAATAGATATAGAGTGACGTTGTGAAATGGAAAAAAATTAGTGTATTTCCGTGAAATTTTCATTAACCTTCGAAATTTGTGTCAATGCCAACAAATTAATAATCATGGATTTCCCCCAAAAGCTGAGAATATTCGGGGTGCGTGGACGAGGGCCAATTAAACGTAGCCTCTTGACGAATCGAATACGACCGTATTGTCCTGATGAATGTTTTAACTTACAGGGATGGGATAAAAACATGTCGACATTTTAATGAAAAAGGCTTAGGATTTCTGTGAAGAATGCACGAACGCCCTCAACACTTCTCATCCAATTTCGTTGCCGTGTACCAAACTGATTCTGTCAACACAACCAATTAATTACCACTAACTTTTTAGAGAAGAGATAATTTAACTGAGACGAAAGACCCGAAGAAATCTCAATGATGATTATGATAATGATTAATGAAATTGAACAAACTGATTTTTAAGAAATTCCGTGATTCAATTAACGTCTGCAATTTAAAGGGATACACCCGTCACACATGGTGATCAGTAAAAAGCGATTAAAAAGAAGAATAACTAAGATATTTATTCCAAAGGAATCAGTTTTCATATTTTGTATAATACATGTATATGTACTATTGCGTTTTACTGAAGTTCTTTTTTTCGAAATGTAAATTGAACATTTTTTGAGCAGTGGAAGAAAACAATTCTTTCTTGCATTATGAAACCATTTATACACAATTTGATAGTCTCTTTGGTATTGCTTTACCGAAACTCTTTTCTTCTTTGCGTCCCAAGTTTTTGGTTTATTTGGAAGCCCCATATCTCATTTCTGACACGACTCGTGTGAAGGGGTCAGCAAAGAGGTCGCTGCAAATTGGTTGGACTGGCGACCCTCTGCCGCATCCCTCAACCAGCCAACTTCAGTCCCACATGTAAACTATTTTGTTGTAAGTTTTTATAACAACGGGTCGACAGCCATCGGCCATGTTTGTTCGACATCGGCAATGCACGATCCGCTGTTCTAGCGCCTCTGTCGATCTCTCCCACTCGGTAGAAAATGTTGGAAAGTCAATAAATCAATTTCTGCCCTCCTTTAAACGCGATTTGATCGTTCCCTCTCGATAAAACTTTCTGTTCCTCGCTAGTTTTCGACGATACTGAGGTCGAGCGTCATCCTGTTTCGTCGTCGTCGTTGTGTGTTTATTGACATTGACTGGAAGCACAGACATGAGGGGTGAATGGACGCGCCAATGGAATGCCAAGTGTTAGATGGAGAGCATCCATGTAAATAAGAAAATATATTATTTTCCATGATTATTTATTTGTATTCGCAAGGAGAGAATTTCACAGGTCATAGGAACGCGGGCTTTAATTCTAGTAAGCCTACTATACGAATGTCAATGGTGCCATGTACTCCCACAACAGACAGACAGACAGATAGATAGAGCGAAAGGGAGAGAAAGAGAGAGAGAGAGAGAGAGAGAGAGAGAGAGAGAGAGAGAGAGGGAGGGAGAGAGAGTTTAACACGAAATAGAATACATTAGAGAATATGAATAACGGTCAAAAGCAAATAGTGAGAAATGTTAAGAAGATTTTACCAAAAAGAAAAGAAATAAAAACAAGTGGCCTTCAAAAAAACGAAGGAAAAGATAGTCTTTTGAAACAGCTATAATTATGGTGGACGGAAAATAAGATAGATTTAACAGACAGATAGAAAGACAAGGGTCAGAAGCAGACCGAAATAAAGAAGAAGAAATTTTTCTTTAGAAGGCTTTGAACTACATGTATAGGATGCAAACTAACTATACGCAACGCGACAGGTCATTGGAGCGATTAGAACTGTCCTTTTTGGAGAAGATAACTAATATTTCACTTGTCAGGAATGCCAACCGAAGGCAAATGGGACAGAAATAATTAATGTAGTCATCCAGGGACTTGCAAGATGTTTAGACTTGTGTTGTTCCGGCCCATCTTTCACTTACAACATCTCTGAAATCCGTTCTCACCCTTATACCTATAAAAACCTATAAAATCCTGTAGTAACTTTCGAAAACCAGGAAACGGTTCTCACGTTACAAGATCACGTCTATAGACTCTTTATTTGTTTATCACTAGAAAACATACACCGCTGAAAAGACAGCTCTAAGAATCTTCGGATAAATGGTCTTCTTGAAAGCGATAGAACAGCGAGGAAATAAGCACTTGCAAATCGCAAAAGAAGTTCCCCTCGTTTGTTAGTCACGGGGTTTTGTTATCTCTAGTTTCGAGCAAGAATCACGTTTTCATGTCTTTTGCTAGTAAATATTGATGACACGTACCTTCCCGCTTAATATCGGTAATGGCCCCAAACTTCCTCAGTCTATTGATATTTCTAGTGGTCTATTAGCATACAAGGGACCCGTGTGAAAAGTATAGTGCAGATACTTCATCATGTTCATGTCTATGAAAATGGTTTGAAATCTGGAACGCGATGCCCCATCACTAATATTTCGTCCATACTTTTCATTGGCAACAGTAAGTCTTGATACCAATTTCCATTATATATAAACATGATGAAGTCAATCGGAATGTATTGTACAGTATAATCACAATGCAGTAGAAAGTGTTGAAGACAATGTTTTATTGTCTAATTAACATGATTAAGGCTCGTTTAATCCACTTAAACATACCTGAACATACTCGCAAAGGCTTTCAAGTATTCAAGTCAAGGGCAACTTCATTGCACCATTTCTGACATTTGCTTTGTATTTTGTCGATTTTTAATACAAATATACAGTATATTAATAAGCTTTGGAGCTCGTTGTAAATTTTAAGGTTGGTTCAAAATGTGAGGCCTCTGTGTATAAGGGGTTGTATCATCATTTATGGAGGGAAGGTTGCCTACCTGTGGTTTGTGAACTTACAGCAGCTTCATCTCGCTGTTCTTGAGGTTGGCTTGTGATTCGAGGGTGTTCTGTAAATGATAATAAGAAGAGAAAAAATAAAAATACATAACAACATTATACCAATGGCAGATGTGCTGGTAGTATTACAGAGAGAGAGAGAGAGAGAGACAAAAAAAAGAGAGAGAGAGAGAGTGTGTGTGAGAGAGCGAGAGAGAGAGAGAGAGAGAGAGAGAGAGGGGGGGGGGGGTGGGGGAGGGGGGAGGGTGTAAAATTGTCGGAAATGATTATGACACGGTCGAATGCAAAAAATAACAAGTTCATTGATTGAAATGAATGGATAATGATATTAATTTTATTTCAATACTAAAAGTTAATGTGTAAAACTAAAAGAGTTAATAAAAATAAAACAAACAAATGATAATGCCCAAAACAACAAAAACATAAATATCAATAACAACATCAGCAACAACAATAGCAACCACAACAACAGCAACAGCAATAACAACAACAACAACCCCGAGCTCTGTCAGCATTTGGAGGTGCTGAATTTTTAAAAGGTGTTCATAAGGAGCATTGTGCGCAAGCTGCTATACGGCGTATAGGGTACATGAACCGGCGCCAATCCATTTGGTAACAAATAGGGGTGCTTCGGCCCCTGGAGCCGCTTTATTTTCCGCAAGCCTTTATCAAGAAAGGGATTTTCAGAGGGATTCCATAGCCAAGTGTTTAGTTAACTGTGTAGCCGACTTTATTACTGTATTAACGAACACGGTCAATGGGCAATTTGGATCAATTTTCGTTAAACTTAAATTAGACTTGGCTCTCGTGTTTAGTAATTTTATGCAACCTTTTTCTAGAAATTGTATTTCCGAGGTCTCTTTTTATTTATGGGACCCTGTATTTTCTTTTTGTTTAATATACTTGCCCCTAGCCTCTTTTAAAAATATTTATCATCGACCAAAACGCAATTCGATACATGCCGACAAGGGAACAAAAAGCTAGGGGCTTTAATTAAAACTCAACCAGGAAACCGTTACAAGAAATAGGATATGTTTATGAGTACTCATTGGAAGTCATTGTAAAATAATCAGGGTATATTTTTGCGGTAATTATATAATTATCAATTCTTATAAAATGTGAATTCCAAATAAACTTTCAAAAGCAAATGCGAACAGTGTATACCGCCAGGAACCCGCAGTGTTATTGCGGGAAAGAAATTTCAAATGATCTCCTCTGCATTCATAAACCCTTAAATTTCGACGCTTTAAAGATTATTCTTGGAGACTTGTCTCGAGGCTAGATTAATTTCACAAGAGTCGGGCCAGGCAATCAGGCAAAGCTATGGAAGAGGTCCGTAGTATAAGTGTTAGTGCTGTCTGCGGCCAGGGTAGTCCAGACCTACAAAGGCAATTTGACAGTCCGAGCCTGCAAACTTTGAATGTATTTGTCCGATTCTCCTTTACATATACGGAGGCCAAAATTGTAAACCGGGTGACAAAATACACTACCATGCTACCGATAAACATCACCCCGAATTTAATGTTCTTTCTACATTTTCAATCAAAATGCAATTAAGATGTTTATCGGGGATCCTTTCACGGGCCACAATCGCTCTCCAATGGACAAAATACCGGGTGCCGGGAGACCCCGCAAAAACTCGATTACATTTTTGCAACATTGGAATGTTACCTTTTGTAAGATAATTGTGACCCTTCAGCTTTGAAAGAGTTGTTTCTCCCCTCTCTCTTTCTTTCCCTACTCTCTGTCCGTTTTTCTTTTCTCTTCACTTCACTCTGTCTTGGTCTTCTCTCTCTTGTTACCCCTACAGACATTTCTCTTTGCCACCGGGTTCATTCTGCCTATGTACAACGGCGGAGCTATGGTTGTCAGGTAAAAAGGAGGGTCGGTGAAATACATGTGTATGTGAAAACGATGAAATTCCATGATCTCAGGGTAGCGTGTAGGCCTACATATAACTTGTTCTGTTAAGTTTAAACAAAAGAAGGGGGTCGGACTCATTTCCACAATTTGGATACATCGATGTGCCCATCATTTTATCTTTTTCTGTAACTTTAAATTGTTATTTATCTGAGCATATTACGTTCTTTTGAGTTTCTCATCGCTCTCGCTCTACCCTCCATCTTTATTTCCTCAATTTTGTCATTTTATTTATCTTTCTTTTTCTCTCTGGTCAGCCCTTACACCCCTCACTCCCTTCCGTTCCCCCTCTGTGCCCTAGCCCCTCCCCTCTCTTGAGTCAACTTTCTCCATTCGTTTTTCTCCCTTCCCCATCGATCCCTCACATACCCCTTTTTCCTTTTCCAAATCCCTCCCAGCTCCCCATGTCGTCTGCCTTTCTCTATTTCACTCTTTCTTCCCCGCTCACTCTCCCTCCCTTCTCCCCCCTCTCTCTCCTCTCTATTCCCCCTTCCTCCTTCCTCTCTTTCTCTCCTTCCCTTCTTCCTCCTCCCTCTCTTTCTTTTTCTCTCTCCATCCTCCTACGACCTACTGGACAGAGAATAGACTCTGACATATGCGCTGAATCTGGGGACACATTTTCAATATTTATAAGAAGCCTTCGCAATAAGAACCTTGGGGCGCTGCTTTCTTACTTCTTTTGTGTCTCACAAAAGATAGATCTGTTTTCTCGCAGGATGACGTTTTATACCGGAGAAAATAAGCCGACGACAAGAATGAGAAAGCCTTTTGCATTTACCTGCATGAGTTACAACCTGCATTAGAATTACCATTGTGAAAAAAGTAAGAAAGAAAAAGGCATATCGAGACTTTCTCTCTGCATGCTCATGTGCATGCCATACAGTTGTAGGTCTATTTCTGGATGGGGGTGCACTAAAATGGCTGAAGTCGTAATTTATGGAGCTTGTATTCGACACTACTTTCAATTCGGAAAGAAGGTGTCAAATGAAGAGAGATTATTTAGTGGTTGTATTGAAAGGGAATTAGAATCAGAAACCGCGAAATCATACAATTTTTATTAGAACTAAATTGGACATAGGAATAGAGGGAGGGGTGGGTGAGGGGTGGGAGGGGTCGTCTGTTGTAAAATGTAGCATTTACTCTGTACAAGAAATGTACAGTGACGAAGTTGGTGACTATGTTTCAGTTTAAAGTTGCCCTAACATTTCTTCGACTCTCTAAAACTTAACACTAATGGACATAAATGAATCAATTATATTTTGCCCCTTGACAACGTATCGAAATTCGAACCAAGTCTGATAAAGACTATTAGTATGCAGGTCACTTTTGATTATCAAATGCGATTCCTACTAACTCAATTCGTATGCATTTACACTCATTTTCAATACTATTGCGAAGGTCTATGTACCAACTTAATTCAGTTCTCTTTGTAACAAATGGTTTCAACACATTACTGCTTGTTGTCCATCACTAAATAGCAACGATTACCGAAAGCGTGATGAAATGGCGCTACCTTTACAATCTAAAATAATCTTTGAAATAA
This sequence comes from Strongylocentrotus droebachiensis, assembly GCA_035222895.1. NCBI lineage: Eukaryota > Metazoa > Echinodermata > Echinoidea > Camarodonta > Strongylocentrotidae > Strongylocentrotus > Strongylocentrotus droebachiensis. Next base: position 491,146 of record JAVYIG010000036.1, on the reverse strand, counting down.
ATGACACTAAACCACACAATAACGAACCCATCAGAATCTTTCAGGATTAACATGCATCGCAAATGTTCTGCACTTCTTTTAAATGATAATCTTTTGCAGAAGCCTTTGGACAGAGGCATGTCTGTTATGGTTAACAAAAATAAAAACTCTATAAATATCTGTCAATAAAGAGTTGAACGATTTCGCATTCAGACCCATCTTAGACCCATAATAGCATTAAACGGCCCAAACATTTAGGGATAGTGCTGGCCAAATGGATCCATTTACTTACTGCTCTTTTAGAGAAATCTTTAAGTCTTTCGGATTTCTCACCTCTTCCCTTATCCTCCTTTTCATTCCTTCTCTGATCCATCCCCCTTTTCTATTCTTTATTTCCGTAACGCTTCATGAAGAATGAGGTGAAAGAGAGAGAAAATAGCCATGCTAATGCTTGAATAAATACGACGCATTTTAGCTGTCTCCTATCGATGTTAAACCGTCTCCTTCAACACCTGCCTAAGGTTCACGTTACCTTAAAAGATTGCCGCTATACAACTACCCCCAAAAGGCTGGTACCCTTTCAATTCTTTCTTTTTCCATTTAAACCCTTTGTATTCCTTTTTCCTCATCTTAATTCTTGAAGGTGTCGAATCTTTCAGTGCGAGTACGGAGAGATTAGCATCGGTAGCGGTGGGACCCGGGAGAGGGAGGACGGATGGGAAATTGGAGCACCGATCATTGTCGGTCGAGACTAAATATGACACTGCATGATACATGTCTGAGGTTGTTCTATCGCTTGTATCTAGTAAGCACACCTTGATACGATTGCATTCTAGTTAGTAAATGTGATACCACCTTTCTGAAACTTTGGGCCAGCGTTTTGAAAAGTTTCGCCAAGTGCAAAGCACACAACATAATTTTAACGGTGCGTGGTAGAATAGTCATTGACAAATCTGTAAACATATATCTTTGGCTCTATAAAGTTAGGAGGTATTACGCCCTACTGGCTTTAACAGGTCGATAAAAGGCCACTGTAACACTTATCATGCTTATGGAAGGTGACGGACAATATAACATAATAAAGTAGAAGGATGGAGATAGAGAGGGGTTGAGAAAGAACGAAAGAAGGCTCTGGTGTGTGGACCTGCCTTTGGAGGAACAACTGAGAGAGAGAGAGAGAGAGAGAGAGAGAGAGAACACTTATCAAATTTAGGAACGCTTTTATGTCCATTTTTGTCTTCATGTTACATCTGAAGTACATTCTTTGAACAACCATGGAGTTGGAATAAACAACTGAGAATTAGGCCTACTCTGCGGCTGATGAAATGATTATTTTCTACAGACAACATAATTTCGCTCGAATGACAGTCAATCTGCAAAGTTTCAACGATTAATCAGCAACATAAAATTAGTCATGAAATACAATCACTTACTCACTCAAGCATCAATCAATCAACCACGTACGAAGTGTATAACATCAGTCATTTATACAATAGATCAGTCATCTATTCACTAAACCAATCAATCATCATCGAACGAATGTAAATCAAGAACTAAATAACTGACAAAACACTTGAGTGATAGCTCATCTTACCAAAATTGAATCAACATTAAAAATCACATGGCAAAGACTCTCGAAAAATCATTCAAAGGCATTTTAAATATCCATGTGCCAGGTCGTATACTGGACTTTTTGAAATGTGCGGACAATACAAAGATATATTACAACCCGAACATGATTTCTTCTTATATTTCAACAAAAGTAGGGTGTGGGAATAGCCCTCAGGTTGGTTTCCCGAAAGTCTTTACGATTGGCTTTAAAAAAAAAAGATAAATTAAAAATAAACCAGCTACTTCTCATGAAGTTGTGGATGACAATTTTAACATGAGTGCAAGTGCAAGATGATAATTACCTTTGATCCCTATAACACGAACCGAGACCCCATGAGTGATGATGATTTGGATGAAGATGATGATGATGATGATCAATGCATGGAAGATGAGAGAAGATAAAATAATCAACGGTCATGAAATCAAATAAATTAAAAAAAAGAGGAAAATTAAAATCCTAAATTAGTGGCACCTGCAAACCAACCAGAATGTGAATGAGGTTGTAAGGGAATGAATGTCAAATGGTATCTGCCTTTACCTATCAAAACCAAATATTAACAACTCAAATGATAATGGCATGACAATAAAAGTGCAGTGAGATGGAATAGGAGCAGTGCAGTGTTTTTCTTACAATAATAATAATAATAATAACAATAATAATAATAATAACAATAATAATAACAATAATAATTCATTATAGTTTTTTTAAATGAATAATGGAATTTCACAGTTACATAAACTATTTGTTAAAAAACAATCAAGACAGTCCAATTTACAAATCAAAGATTCCTAATGTTTCTATCTATCTTTCTTGTTAGAAATTATAGCAGGATACGATCCTCCAAGTTTTGATACAATGGATACACGTCATTTAACATACAGGGGGGGGGGGGGGGTATTACGTTATTATCCTGGATCATAGTTCAGTGATAAGGTCACATGAATTGTGTAGAAATATTCGCATTAAAAATCCATGTCCATCTTATAAAGTAATTTTAGAATACTAAATCTTAAACAACTGAGTTAAAATTTGAGGAAAGTATCGGTATCCACGTTCTTTTTAAATATGTTACAAGTGAGTAAGGATCTTAATTGAAATACAGGACTTTAAGAATGACGCAGTGAACGTTGTAATCTTACACAAAACCGCGAGCCAACTTTATTTGAGAGCAGTACAATGATTATAAAGATCATTACCAGTAGGAATGTTATCGTTATGAATTAATATTAATGAAACATGAACCCATGTTAGAGATTCCATTTTCGAAAGCAATTGCTTTTGGTCAGATCTTTTAAAATGTCCGCATAACTTAAAAAGTCTATTTTTGTTTCCATTTAATAAAAGTAAACGGATAAATAAAAACATTTTATTGAAAAGGATCAATTAAACATGCCGTAGGAAAAAAGTGCAAGTAATGATCAGGTGTAATGATTACTGACTGTGCAAATGTATGGAATGGACTGTTCAGTTTCTCGAAAAGATCATCCTTAATAAATGAGGAATTAAATTAAGTCTTTCTTCTCTGTAGTCGAATAAAAGCTGAGCAATGGATGTAATATAGGGGCAATTCATGTACCGCAACATATAAATATAACCCATTGCTTTCAACATAGCATGAAACCGCGTAGAAAATATCCTTTAAAGAATATATGTTGATTGTCTTTCGTGTCCCCCTTTTTGGTTTGATTCTTGATTAACAATTGTGGGATTCACTTACATACTCAACAATAATGGTGGCTTCTACTAGTACAAAGCGCCAAATGATTTGTTCTCAAGAGAGGTGTACTTTCGAGAAACCAAATAGGATGTCTAAAACAAGTCACCCTTTAGATACATGCGCACCACTTCAAGAAATGGCGCCACTTTTGAGGCGCCATTTCCCCCGTGTCGGCACCACGCCCGTACTCACTTATACACGGTGCAACGGGAGAGCGGCTCTGCTGGTAACCCAACGAACACCTGTTGCACGTCAGACCGGTCACGCCATCCTTGCAAGGACACTGGCCGGTGGTCTGGTTGCAGATGCTTCCCAGGGACCCGATGGGGTGGCAGTCACAAGCTGTTGGGGGTAGGAGATAAATTGAAGTGTTATTAATAGATCAATGATATTCATGTTGTGCCTGCAAGGAAAATTGATTTGATATTCAAAATCAAGATTCCAAATCGACAAAAAGAGGGTGGACTGCGTCTTGCATTTATATTTAAATCATCCGTGCATTATTGATAATTAAATGTAATACTTTCACACACCATGCTACGATTACACAAACGACTAGTAATGATTGAATCAGAGAACAATGTGGACAAAGGATGCTGACAAACAATAAAGATACGGATACCAATTATTACAACTCACTGCATTTAAATCATTTGCATACATGATGACAATTTTATAATGTCTGACGAAATACAAATTAAACCAATAAAAAACACTTTAGACTTTGTCGTGCTGGAAAAAGATTAAACTGTGAGATAGAATAACGACATGGAACAATGATGCAATATAAAGTTAGTTTAAAATGTCAAATCTGATTCGGTTGTTCAAGGTGTTGGAGTGAATGGGGAAGGGTTAGATTAATGGTACATGAATAAAGGTCAATACACGGAGAAAATAAAAGACACACACACACACAAAACTCCATGCAAGTTAGGTTGTAGAGAAAGAGATTATAGAAGTAGAAAATATGTAACATGAACAAATGAAACGTTATCTTTGAACAAATGTTACATATCAAGCAGTACAAATTTAACGACATCATGCCAGTAGAACTGCTGTGCAAAATGGTATACATCGACGAGAACAACACTTATTCATGCTCATCCCACATGTTCATCCTCAAACATCCTAAAATCTAATAACATTTTACACCTGTGCAGACAAGAAAACACGACGACGACATTAAGATAAAACCGGTGAGGGGGTAATGGAACCAACTGAGGAATCTCTAAAGGGGGACGGGGACACCGAAACTCCATGTCAAGGGATGGAAGATTGGGACTAATCAGTTGGTGGAGGGGGGCAGATCGTCACCTTGCGAGGCATCAGAGAGCAGACTCGGGAAAGTTGTCAAGTCTTCGGGTGCATCGGAGATAGCTTTAAGCGTGAAAGAGAGCCGTGTGAAGCACGTGAAAATACAATAATTTAATATTTTAAAGGGATACATTTGCCAAATGCCATGGTCAAACAAAGTTCATTTTAATCTGATTCAGTGTAATCATTATCTCCAAAATAAGTTTGTAATGAATATTACAACTGCCTAGGTTCATCATAAAATCTGCTCCCTTATAAAAAAAGTCCTTTGTTGACCTACATGGCAGATGGAAATGTCCCTTTATTCTTTTGAAAGCGGTGCGAACAATACATATAATAAATAACAAAGAATTGCGTGAAATTTTACAAGAATGAGTGAGTGATATAAACGATTTTTCCAGAGTAAATAGCATAGTGAAGTAGCAATAGCTTGTAAACGAAATTGCAAAGCTACATTTGAGTATTCTGCTTTTTCTTAATATCAAGTGGCAAACTGTAGCATAGACATTTTATTAACACGTTATTGATATTAAACAAGCAACATGTTTTTATAAATATGTTTGATGAGTTAAGCTGTAAAATATATGAATATACACAAGGTTAAAATGCGAACAAATTAATTATTTGATGAAAACGTTTATTTAAATAATTTTCGGTTAATAACCCCGGAATGACATGTGAAAAAAAGGCTACATTTAAAGCATAATTGTGAACAAGGAGAAACATCACTAACTGATTAGAAACAATATATCTCGGTAAGATTTAATATTTTCACTCTTTTTCATATTTCATACAGTCAAAATAAGACTATAAACACCCATCAAACAGAATGTATAACATTAGCATCTAGGCCTATGAAATCAAATTCAATTACCAGACATACATTTTATTAATTCCTTCATCGATTTCCAGAAAATGTCAGAGATTACTTGCATGTTAAAGGTCTCTAAAAAGTCTAAACATAGATAGTCCCTAATGGAGATAGAGAAATTGTTATGACAGATATAAAAGGAAAATGAGAGGGACAAAGAAAGAGAGACGGTGAGAGAGAAAGAGAGAGAGAAAAAAAGAAAGAAAGAAATGTATATAAAGATATTCTACGTTCGTTTTTTTTAATGTGTGGCTGGTCTTTTCGATACAACAATGATGAAGGACAAATTAAATGCGTATCAGAATTCATACACAGTGCATCTATCCAGGTAGGATGAATAGCGACCTTTGATAACATTTTATAAGAAGCAAAAATATATTTTTGTGGAAAAAAGTTGATGTTTAAAATTCAACAAAAGAATTGACGGTAGATGGCGAGAAAAGAAAACATTCCAAAGGTGTTTAATCGCTTCACCCTCGGGCGCGGGCTATTGGTGCAAAGACAGACACTTTAACAAGAAAAAGGAAAGAAAGAAAGAAAAATAGAGAGACCGTTTTCGAAAGGGGACTTTAAATAAGTACAATGTAGCGATGGCTCTAACGACCACATTTTAGAGGGTCTCGAGGTGCTCTGTCTGTGTTTTGGATATTCTCGGACATGTCATTTTGCCTAGCCCACAACCCCCCCCCCCCCGCTCCCGGGCTATGAGAATCGTGGTGGTGGATAGGGGCTAAAGAACACCCCTCCAGCTCTGGTTTAGCCTAAATAGTGGTATGAAAAAAAAACTCCCTTCAGGGGTCGTCTACAGGTCTCCGCACGAATATTATAATTGTGTGCGTTTTTGTATGAGGGATTTTTATTTGTTTTGGGGGGGGGGGGTGGTCGGTCAGGGATGTACACTATAGAAGAGATAGTCAATGGGGATCCGGTGCGATGGCAGTATTTCATGTCAAATTTGTACATTATGAAATTTATAAGCAATTTATGAAAAAAAGGACTCCTGTCCCGCAAAAAAAGAAGAAAATTACGCAACCCTTTCCTCCCGACAAAATGTTCGAATTTGAGGAGGGTTTAACTTTACATCTTGTTTAGCTATCCATCTCATTAACTTATATTAAAAGCCTAGGAATAAATCAAACTACGTGCAACACATTTGTTTAAGTACTCTTCTCCATTGCGGTGTAAAAGATGATGCAGTATTTTGCATAGCAAATGAGTGTTTACTTCATTTTGCCATTTGGCATATTTCTCTTGTCCTCTCTCTCTATTTAGTATCTCACTTGTTGAAAAAGTTCTCTCTTCTTATATCTATTCTTTTCTACATTTGATACACATCTCACTTTTCTTCATTATCTCAACCTTCAGTTCTTTCTCTTCCATTTCTCTTCAAAGTTTTATTTTATTCTAAGATCACAAAAACTCCCTCTAATAATTCGTCCTTGCGCTTGCTTTCCACCTATGTGAGCCTTCGCAGCTTCCATAGCGCTAGGGTTAGCACCGCACGGCCGTGGTTCTTTTTGTCCGTATATTCAGTTACATTTTCAATGCGTACCTAATCGCCTTTTCTCACAGCTATTAGTTTCTAAAAGGAACCCATTTTTTTGTTATCACCCCAGTATCGTTCATTGCCCGGGGTAAGTTGGTTCAATTCTTTTCAATCAATTCAATTTCTCTCTATTTTGTGGCGAAAAAATGGAGACGGTTATCAACTGAGCAAATTGGTTTTGTACAAGCTAACAATGATGAAAGGTTGTTGAAAGGAGCATTGCAGACCGGTACTTTGCTATCTTTGGGAAAGAAATTGGAAATAGAAGTTGAAAGATGTTACGTTCGAATCTTGAAGACATCATTTTTACTCATTAAAATCAAAGATCAGTCTATGTTAATGCTTTAAGTGCTGCCATCTTTTAGTAAACATTAGGTAAAGAGCTAAGAATTGACACAATGATTGCGCTGAGATACAGTTGATGGTTAAAACCATAGCAATACATCCATTTAGATGATGGCGCGCGACTAATTATTCAAGCACAGTTTGATGCGGGTTGTAAGCGCTGATCCGCTAAAAGTGATTATTTTGAAGATACATTTACAGAAGAATTCACAATACTCAGCTAAAGTCAGCGTTAAATAACGACATTTGAATACGTAGTCACGTGACACACCACGTGACTCGTCCGATTCGTATTTAAATTTTCAACCATCAAGGGCCCATTTCTCGAAACCGTCATAAGTCTAACTTCTTGACTATCCCATGAAACGTGTGTTTTGGAATTAATACACGTCTCTTTCAAGGCAATCGTCGTATTGTTTAGACGTCTGGGAGACAGTCTATGCATTTTGGCCAAGGAATCGGCACTACCAATTCGAGTCGAAATGCTATCTGAGATGTAAGCAAAACAGTGTCCGTTACCACCAACAAGAGAGGGTTTCCGAATCTCGCCGGGACCCCTCCTGTACTTTTCAAGTTCACCAAGCTGTTAATCCGCTGAGTGATGCGAGCATTCCTCCGACGCTAAGACAATATTTGAATCTCGTTGGGTCGGAGTGAAAGAGAGGTCGAGGTGATGAGAAGATGAGGGGCGGGGGCATGGATGGGGGTATCCAGTATCTGGTTTTGGTATAGAATTTTAGAGGCCCCTCAGTCTTGTTAGTTGAAAAAATGAAGCTATATTATATACCCACTTACTCCTTTTGTAAATCATAAAGTGAACCACTTGAGTGGCCCACCAGAGCTCTCGGTGAGAGTTTGCTGTTTCAGTACATTTCGTAAAATTTAATAAATCATTACGAAATAGTACTGAAACAGAATTACGATCATGAGTGATCAACTTGATCAGCACACCAGAGCTCTCAGTGAGAGACTGCTGGTTTATTACATTTCGTAAAATTTAGTATTATTGATTCATCCATTATCATGAATGCTGATGCGGGATGTATTACGACAGTGAAGCCAGCATCAGTCTTCTTGTCTTCATCTCAAGCAGTGAGTTCATAGCTGTCTCAATTTCTATTAACCAAAAGTGCACTTCTGGTCGCGAAATGTGACAAGCGCGTGTCACAGTTGCAGGTTGGGGGATTTCTTAAATACGCGCGGTTAGCCGCACAACTTAAGGTCGCCAAAGGATATTTGAAGTAGGAGTCTATCAAGGAGTGAGTGGTGCAACGAAGGGCGGGGGGGGGGGGGGGGGGCAACGTTGATCCCATGGTTGTCTCAAGATTGGAAGAGTGAACAGTGAAGGGGTCATTGGCTGATGGTAGAATGTGGATTATCTTAAGGGATGGGAGGCCTCCCCTTGCGGTGTCAGAACTTTTTGCCAATCTATCACACAGTACTCTAGAATCTCTGCAAAACGGAACTAAGTGTCAAAAGTGCAATGAGTTAGCAGACGAATTTGTCATCAAATGGAAGTGTCTCATCAACATTTAAAAGCATCCAAAACCTTACGAATGGCAATATTGGTGCTCACGGGAACAGAAAAGAGAGAGAGAGAAAGAAGGAGAGAGAGAGAGAGAGAGAGAAATAGTGAGAGAGAGAGAGAGAGAGAGAGAAAGGGAAGAAAATGGATAGCAATAATACCTAGTTTGCATAATTGTTAAAATATCATGTATAATTTATTGACATGTAACAAATTTCGCGTTGTTTATCTAAAAACGAAGTGTCATTGAAGATGGATTTAATAATAAAATTAATTGTTGGTAATGAAATCTTACAAAACCAATACTCGGTGAACTCGGTAATATCCCTTTTACTAGTTACTGAGAAAAACCCTCATGAATAATACCCGTATGAAATAACAAACATTCCAAATAACAAATATGTGTAAACAACAAAAAATGCATCTGTCGAGTTATTAATGCATTGCTAAGAGTTACATGACGGCAATTTCCTGGGCTCAGCCTTGTCACAAAAAATCTCACCGCAGGGTGGATTTAAAGCAAAATTATTCTCCTCCATTTTCAAAGAAAGAATCTCATAAATAATTATTTTGCTACTCGACAGTTTTCCCTCGAGGCACGTAGCGAATAAGAGATCTCGAATTTTCATATCGAGTAGAAAAGAAGGAGAAATGATGAAAGAAAGACTGGGAACCGGTTCGACGTGTTTTAGCAAATGTACTTTTATAGAAACCTAACAAGCGCTAAATGACTGTGGGTTTGCTTTGAATCTTATCACCGATTTCAATCTCTTTCTCCTCATTTTTTTCTCGCTATCATGGGCGCAAGAATGAGGCCCCCTATTTGTACTGTCACAGAAACCTCAAAGTTCTCGCACTTTTGTGCTTTATTTGTTGGGGCTCTGACCCCGTAAATTGGCACGATTATGAATGATACAGTAAGGAGATTGGATACAAATCTCTTTATTTCTTTCGATATATTGCAATTCTATTATCATCCTTGTTTACAAAACATATTGGGTTAAGCATGAAAAGATATGGCTGAACGGCCGGCAGTGTGATGTGAGAATACCCCCATCGAGAATTGCTGTATCCCTAAGGGATCTCAACAAACTTGTGGCTCTGTTAAAAATTGGGGATATGTATTCAAGAATGATATGTGCCTTCCTCGAAAGACCTTGCGAGACCCTCATCCGTAGTTCTCAAATATGAGGTATCTGCACAAAGGAATATAAAATGTTGTGTATGAAGCGAGATATGTCATATGTTTATATTAAAATGTTGAATGGACGAGTATGAAGCAGTATGAAATATCTTTGAGAAATAGATTGGCTAATGAAAGAATGCCATTGTAGATATGCTAGATATGCAAGTTTTAAAAATTAATCCCGTAGTGATAAATGCAGTATGACAATATAGTTTGCTTATGTTCACGAGCAAGTTATATTAGGGATTTATCCTTTTTAAGAGACTACATTTTGCAATTGATGTGCATTCCAACATACATATCCAGCATCTTATCTCCAGCCGACTATTTTGACTAGGCAACATCTATTCTATCTATTATAAGGATGAGGTATAAATCATTATCCTTTCAAACTTGTTATATTCACCCTACTTCTACCTACTTTATAAATTCCTTATTTTTTATGTTGAATTTGCGCAATACAATTTCTTATCTTCAGTAAACAGTACATGTATATGACATATTGAACAACAACATCAAATTTAACCTATTTCCAGCAATTCATCGAGGAAATTGCTTCCCTCAATATTAGTGTATTATCAACGGGAAATATCAATGTCATTTTGATCTAACTACAGTGATGTTTTTTCATAATTTGTGTACAAACTTTTTACAAACGTACGTATATTTGTGATACAGATATTAATTTGCTTTTTAGCGCTACGACAGTCCTATCATTGAGCTATCATTGAGATCGATACTATAATCGATTTTCAAAGTTCCTTTTCTCTTATCTTGGTAAAAGATATCAGTATTATATCTAGAAAGTTTCATAATTTGTATCTCATCGACAGGTAAAACGTATGTACAGTCTAAATGCCAGCGTAATATGTACGCACATGAAAATTTGCTCCCAAACGAATTGTAACTTCAGTTATCTCTAAGCTCCATTAACCAATATATTCCTAGAAGCTATGAAACTAAAGGAAGATTAAATTAAGCTATGATGTTACAGTAACACAATAGTCAAAGACGCTGCAGAATTTATGATGCATGCCTCATAACAAGCTGTAAAGAAAACCACACACGTGTATTTTTTCCCTCTGTCTTAAGACACATATTTCGAGGAAAACAAAGATTTTCTGGGTCGATCTCTGGTCATGAACCTCATGTTTGGCGAGGTCATGGAAGCTAAGGCAGGTGGGAATCCTTCAGGTTTCAATGATGCAAGATGTATTCCACGTGTTCTTCAACCAAATATGCTGTGTTGTACGATAAAAGTTTACGGAAAGGACAAATTTACCTGTGAATCTTGATGTTTACCGATATCAAGAACCCTGCTGCAATGGAGAGACTTGTACGACCGTCCGTCGACTTGCGGACTTTGTAAAGTTCTTTATTCCCCTAACCCCTTAATCTCTTTGAAAGTGTATTTGTACAAAGCCAAAGCTTTTTCAATAGAAATTGCTAGGTTTTTTTAAAATTTCCTTTTCTTGTATGAATATCAACTAACTTAGGGTATGGAGTAAAACGGGATTTCAATTTTATTTTGTAGAATAAAGATAAAGGGGGAGCTATCCGCCAAACCATTTGTTACACAACGCCATTTTTTTTATCATGCTTTATAATCCGGTTTATAATGGCATGTATGAGCACAAATTGCTTCTTGACATGCCACTGCTTATAAAAGGTCTATTAGAATGTCTTCGCTTTCTTTATACGGGTTAACCCCTTTAAGTGACAGTTTCAGCACACAATTAGGGGAAGATATGAGAACAGTCTATGACCACTGATACTCAGGGTAAACTCGCCTAGAGATGGAATCATTCGTTGCCATGATTCACTACTTCTTGTTGTCTAATTTCCTTTATCATGTCTCTCGTCTGGTCCGTCCAGAACGAGTCAGACGTTTATTTTTGGCGGGAAAATGATATTGTGTTATTTTTTATATCTTTATCGAGGGTTAGGCCTTCTGGGGGCCTGTTGTAAATCCAAAGTTTGTACAGGCTTGTCCGTTCTCTCCCCTCGTGGCGGGAAATGACAATTTCTTGAGTTTCGAGATTCGTTATTGTTTGATAAGCCTGTGGCGTTTGACATGGATAACATATGTCAGGCACAGTCTGGTAGTGTGTTATTTTATTCATGAAGGTAATGCATCTTCGTTATTAACCTTTCACTTTTTTTCGACATTTCCATAACTCTCATTATTAAAGTTATCAGACTAGGCCTTTATGGATTAAATCTAATGCAAAAGCAAAATTAATGTAATTTTTGTTTTGTTTTAAACGGTTGACAGAATGAGCAAGGGCGATTATTATTGTTACAACATTCATTAATTACATGAAGAAATGTAAATGATATGAATGTTATACAATAAGATGTCGTGGTGGTATAGATATAATGTCTGTTATAAATTGACGATAGACGGTTATCGAGAGATAGAAAGAAAGAGAGAGAGAGATGAGTCAGAGAGACAGAGTGCTTGAAGATGTAAATAGAAAGAGAACAGGACAAAGTCAACAAAGAATGGGAGAGAGAAAGATAGAACAAGAGAGAGAGAGAGAGAGAGAGAGAGGGGGGGTCGAGATTGAGAGAGACAGAACGAGAGAGAGAGAGAGAGAGATGGAGAGACACAGTTAGGGAGGAGAGCAATTCAAGCGAGAAAGGGACAAGTAATCATTCAAAAACACAAGGAACGCTATAATCTTGGCAGCACAGGGTGTTTAAAAAGGAAGAAACTTACAATAAAAAAATGAAAGGTGACAAGAACGTCTGTACGTATAGGTCACGGGCGTTATTCCAACAATTTCCAATTGTCATGAGGGTAATTTGAAGGCATCCTGAACAAGCCCTTTACCCCAATGCATCATTGAACACCATAATGAAAGCATGAACAGCTAAATGATTGAACATTAGTTTTGTGGTCGTCGTGACATTTGCCGGCTCGTGTCCGCAAAACGTGTCAATGAGTCTTGCAGATGGTTGGAGCTGAGTTTTTGAAAATGGCGAACAGCCCGCCGTCTGAATGACCTATAACCATGACCATGTGCCCTTTAAAGCAAGTCTTTACCACAGAACGTTCAAAGCAGACAGTCAATGAAAATTCTATATGAAACAATAACTAATCCATTTGCAATGCAGTGTGTAATTATGCACTCTTTAAGTCATTCGTGTTCGCCACGGTCTGCGAATTACGAATGTTATTTCGACACTTCTATGATTATTGACGAAGTGACAATACAAATTGACAATACAAAGTGACATAAATATGATTTCGAGTATTTGACCGCGTTTTTTTAAATTAATATTATTATCTTTGCGAATATGAAGCTCGTATATTGAAGGAATAATTCATTCGAATGATGTGTACGAGTCAAGATCCTAATAGTACTGACTGAATAGAGACTTGAGTGATAGACCACATTTAGCCCTCTCGGATATTATGCTTCTGTTTAAATGGTTTTCTTAAAGTGCCCCTAAATTGTTTATTTCTGGTGGCTTTTGCGGTCATATTAAGCCCATTTTGCTTTTTTTCCATTGAAAAGAAACATCCCAATAGACTGGTGATACCTGACAACATGGTTTTATTTCGATTTCATGACTTTGAGGGACATGTCTAGCAGTCAGGGCGTCGCAAGACAGTTTTGAACGAGGGCGTAGGGCAGGGGGTGTAGGGGGGGGGGGGGAGGGTGTTCGCGGACCGAATTAGGTGAACAATACGAAATACGATCAACATCTCTCCCCCAATGAATACAAAAAGTATCATCAATATTAACGATTTTCAGATCAGGCTAAACAAATAATGGGATGGGGGGGGGGGGGGTAGAATCCAACACGCTTCATAGCAAGTCCCAAATATCACCAGACACCGCCCCCCCCCCCACACACACACCCTCTTGATCGTCTGGCGAGCCAAACGCCATGGATGCGACATGGCAGTCCCCTTGCATCACCATTGCCAAGAAGCCTGTCACTCTTAACATGTCAAGCTCAAGTCTGATGACTGGACCCGGCTCCTCAAACAATCGGGTTACTGATAATATTTGTCAATTAAACATGAGTGGAGGCACTTAGGGAAGGCATTGGACTTGAAGAGCATGGGTGTGAGCGACTGTTTGCTGTAGGGACGAGACGAAGGAAAAGCGATGAAGTCCCGGAGGGGGGAAGGGGGAGGGGGGGGGGTGGACTTTTTGCAATCGGTGGAAAACCGACTTGAGAAGGCTTGACTACTGTAGAGATGGAATATACTTAGAAAAAGCAAGGGCATTACGCTGTTTCCAAAGGGTTTTAAATATCTAGAGCACCAAATCAAGGTGAGACGTACATGTACATGTATATGAAGAGCTAAAATGGCGGTTAACTTTGTTCACTCTTCTTCAAAATGGTGTTATATGCAACTATTTGCCCAATGACTCTGCATGACGCAACATGACTTCAAAATGCAGTCGAGTGTTTTGTTTATAAATATGAGGCAACATAATATGCGAGTATGACTCTCCCTTTAACAAAAAGAAACAAAACAAATATTAATCATTTGTAGACGTCGATTGACAGAGTGGAATATAACAATAGATAGAGGGAAAGGCATGTGCGTGTTTTTTAAATATCAACGCGCCTAAAATTACAACAAAGCAAATAATGAATCTCGTGGGCGATAACCTGAGACGTGTGTGGCCGACGACGAACATGGGACGGGGGAAGGGGGGAGGGGGGAGGGGGGGGGGGGTCTCCTGAAGACCCAATTGAAAATAAAGTGGTGGGTGTGATCGATCGAATCAAGTGTTTATGTGAGACGAGACTGGTTGAGGCGTACCCTGAGGTAGCCTTCATCTCCATCCAACACAGCCAGAAGATTACATGCCAATGATATAGAGCAAACGTACTGAGAGTGCCACATACATCATGTTCACCCACTCAAATGCGCATTTAAAGAGAAAGAATGTTTTTTTTGGTAGAGGGGAAAAATAATATGAGCTATCTCATTATTTTGATGCCAGTTTCGGAGAAGGTCATAATAGAAGTGTACCCTGACATGCATTGATTTTCAAACGCCCTCATATTCTAAATATGACTGTCATTAGTTGAAAAGTATGGGTCAAACATTCATGCCACATTATAAGTGTAGTCCCACATGCACATTTCTGTGTGCAGTACAAGCGACTTTCAGCAAGAATTTTCATCAATTTGATGATTCTGAAACCTCACATTTCTATTAACTTTATAATCAACCTTTCCTAACTGCTTCCAGACAGGCTTTCACAATAATCATAATCTCAGGAACAAAACTCGAATTCTTCTTTAACAAAAACCTTGATATGCAAGTCAAGTCGAAGTTGGGAAAGAAAATGAGAGCTTAAGTTACAAGAATATGTTGACTTTTCTTTATACCCATATACCCATAAGTCTGTTTAAATAATAGTTCGCATCGTAAGCTCAACATCCCCCGATAGAGAAACGAAAATATGGTCGTATTTATTTCCCAAATAACTCGTGGTTAACTCGGTTCCAGATAAAACAAAGTAAGAGTTATTCAATTCAGCGAACGGGAAAAGTATAATTTTGGAAACCTTGGCTGAGAAAATTGGATCGAGAGTATATCTTATACGAGTAAATTAAACCTTTCGGCACGTCGGGTGATGCAAAACAGTAGCCAGAAACAATGACCTTAATATCGGCTGAGGGGTGTGGAAAGCGCAGTGAAGTGACACAGATATGGAGAAAGAGGGAGAGAGAGAGAGAGAGAGAGAGAGATAGAGAGAGAAAGAGAGAGAGAGAGAGAGAGAGAGGAAGAGAGAGAGAGAGAGAGAGAGAGAGAGAGAGATATGGTTAAGGTGGGGGGGGGGGGCCTTTGGTATAGTGATAACCGTGAGTTGATAGAAAAGTGTGAAATGATCCTCAAGTTCAATGTCGTAAAATTCATCACTTTTAGTACAAGACAGTATCAATATTAAGGTCAACAACTTTAATTGAACGACCAAAGCTATGACCAAAGCTATTTTTAATTTAGCTGTATGATATCATCTGAAAGAGCAGTTACGATTAAAGAGGGCCAGATTTATTTGGAGAAAAAATAAATAAGAAGAATTAGACAGAAAGGTGTAGCTATAAATGAAACAGCGAGCAAAAAGTTGTATTAATGATGATGATAATTTGCATTTATATATTGATAGTCAAGACGATGTAGGGTGAGGAGGAGGGTGTAAGTGGGGAAGGGGAGGGAGGGGTGACATTTGCTATTTAACAGAAATTTTGACGTCACGATAGATCGAGCAGGAGTAAATTGTAACAGAGTCGAAATTCTGTTTAAAATTAGACTTGAACCAGGCGTCTGTTCCAGTTTCTTTAGACCGCAATATTTAAGTTGGAGGGTTTTTGGATTGGTTCTGTTTCGAATTGATGGTCTAACCTGATTTTTACCCCCTTGGCTCGTCTTTGTGTCAAGGTCGGAGATGCTTGAACTCTATTAACCCTCACCAAACTCATAAAGAATCCCCGGATCAGGGCTCGACAGCCAAGAAGGATGGTGCTTGTCACTTCTCAGTGGCGGCGGAGACGTGACAAGCTCATTTAGCGCTGTGTTACACGGCCGCAATAGTGCAGCGGAGAATGGATACCATTCCTCCCATGCATGCATGTTTCGCTCTGTATTGACTGGGCAGGCCATGTTGCAAGTGTAAATGGGCTTTGTATATTTACTGATGCGGCTGTATTGTGCACGGCCGAGGCCAAGTACAGACCATGGTCCGTGTTCATAATTCAGTCAAATGGAAAATGATTAATATTTGAAACATTATTATTAGTTTTTACTCGAGATTTGTTGTCTACGGTAGATGTTGAAATACAGGATATGAAGAAAAAAAGGGTTAGATAAAAGTTTAATTTATTTGATTGTGAAAGGTTTACTGGAACAGTACTCTCATGTGGAATGTAACCTCAATAGTAACAATCAAGTAGAAAATGGAAGAAGGCACACCAAGTTCCTCCCTCTTTCATTAAAATTCCCTTAAAGAGAGAGAGAGAGAGAGAGAGAGAGAGAGAGAGAGGGAGAGGGGATAAAAACTATGATACAGGATGTATCAACATTAAAAGGAGCTCATTATATTTATGTGATATCTCTACCACTACGAAGAACCTATGAATGTGGTTTAGCAAATTAACCATCGTCTGTTATCCCATGGTGGATTACGAGTTTCTAGGCAGCCACGCCTAGCAACCCCTGTCCGCATGGATCGCATCATTCTACAGCGGCAACACGACTAATCATATCAAATTTAGTCTACAATGCAACTATATGCGTAGTTTGTGGATTAGTTTTAATATATTCTACATCAAGCGTTTTTAACCAATATAAAGAAAGTGGAATCCAAACATATTACTGCGCTGTGTAGAAATGTCTACAATCCTTAATGTTGCAACGTACAGCGTATAGATGTTTAATCATTAATCAATTATGTCTCACCTTTGCAAACTTTCCTGTGCGTGATAGGTTTAGACTGATCCCGGTAGTACCCCTCCTTGCAGTAGTGGCAGTACCTCCCGTCCGTGTTGTGGCGACACTTGAGGCAAACCCCACCGCTCTTTCTCCCCGAGAGTTTGTAAAGCTCCATGTTAAACCGGCATTTGCGTGCGTGTAGGTTGCAGTTGCATGCTGTAAGAAGAAAGAAAAGGAAAATTTATGAGTAAAATATGAGAAAATGATAAATTACCATAATATCTTTGAAGTTACACTCATGGAAAATTGGTCAAGAAATGATATGCATTTATTTTTTGGTCTTCTTTCATATTTACATGATCGTAACGACTTTCGAGATTTTGGTCTTGTCCTCCACCTTTTGAAATATGCATTGTAATGACGTATTACGTTATTTATGTGATTTGTTATTTACATGATATCCATAGGATATCAAGTATTGAGTTTGACTTGATTTATCCAAAGTCGTAAGTTTTCGTTCGTGTTTAGTCCTCATTTTCGTCATGACGCTTCCATGGGTTCAATTGTAATTCTTGCTTCGGTGTTTTTTTAATATCCAATTGCTTGCAGATTTGCTACATTGGTTTCCATAGAAATATACGTATTTTATAAGTTTTGTCACAGTTCTGTTTTAGATATGAAATATGACGAGGTGATTATAATAGAGTGAAGTAAACAATCCTCGGGGCATCGCACTGACCACGGTTTAACCCAATTAATCCATTTGGTTCAACGAAACGGACTTAATTTAACCTAAAAACAAAAACATTGATTGAATTTGACCATGTCTAACAATCCTTTGGGCTATACTACCACGAAAAGTGGCATTGACCTGTTTAGGATTGCCCCAAAGTGTGTCAGCTTGTCAAAAATCTAGAATAACGGGACAGGGTGATCCAAATCTTCCAAATCCCATCGACACATGAATATAAAGCTGTGGGACTATACGAGAATGACAAACATGGTCAAACGATTTGAATTTGATAGTTTACAGTACACTCTCGCATGCGCCTCCACCCTCGCCATATATTTCTATATTTTTACTGCATAATATTATATCTGATGATGAATTTCAGAATCATAAATAAAACGTGCCCTCAGAGTTGTGAGCTGAACATTTATCATTAATGACGTGTTTCAGTGGGTACGTGTTGATCATGATTATCTTTACATAATGCGATCATTCGCCAATAACTGTGAATACTATCATACAGGAATATAAGAATAGTGCAATACAATTCACAACGATTCACGCGATATTATGTCAACAATTTGATGAAGGCCCCTGTGTTATTCAAAATTGAGATTGATTTCATTGAATTAAAACAAAATAAATTCATATTAGTATGATTGCTTTGGATTTTCAAATGTATTTATTCAAATGATGATGCCCGAATACGCGTTTGCCTGGAGACATAATCTAATTTCAACAATTTTAAATGGTTCCCGGAATAACCCTGACTTTAAATTCGATTTCTAAGTTTCTAAATATAGAATTTGTCCAAAGTTAATTTAAATACACAGTTTTCCTCCATCTTCCTCATCGCCAGTTGTTCAATTATTCAATCAAGCACGTTCCATCGCCGCATGAACTCCCTACGACCTAGTCACGTGATACATAATTGTTGAGGAATTGGAAACAAACTTGCAGGAAAGGGTAAAAATAACACTATTCAATTAGTGCTGTCTACCCAGCTGGACCCAAGTCTAGGTGTGAAACGCGAAAGTGAAGAAACGCGCGCGAAACTACAAGTACAACAAAATATCACAACCGCAAACAGTCGTCTGCGTCCATTTGTACGCGAAGCAAAATGATTATTGACAGCCTACATTAGTAGGC
Source organism: Strongylocentrotus droebachiensis (assembly GCA_035222895.1). Classification (NCBI taxonomy): domain Eukaryota; kingdom Metazoa; phylum Echinodermata; class Echinoidea; order Camarodonta; family Strongylocentrotidae; genus Strongylocentrotus; species Strongylocentrotus droebachiensis. Next base: position 471,761 of record JAVYIG010000036.1, on the reverse strand, counting down.
AGGGTTGGTCTCTAAGAATACGTTTACTTCATAATCAAGTTTAATTTGAATAATCATAGCGCAACGGAGTCGGAAAACGAAACAAAAATCATTTAGGTGTGCATCGATCCTTCGCGACAAAAGTTTTCGCTCGGTCCGACAAATTCGATTCCTTGTTGCAAGTCACTGTGGAAACTTTGGGCACGGTTAAGTTCATTTTGGTGGCTGCGCATTTTTCCTTTTTTCTTCTTCATAAAAGATCAAAAGAACGAAGGAATGCCAATAAAGAATTAGTTCGCACGTGTTGGTAATTCAATCATGACTCGCTGTGTTTGTGGTCAATTCGGTTATTTGTCTGGCTGAAAGATTTAAGGTGGCTCTTTTGACGGCGGATAAATAATCGTCCAATTTGATGACCATGAGATGCATATTTTAGGCACGTTATATCAACCACAGGACTTCCAAATCTCTCGCCTTTTCAGGGCCATTGTCACGTACTGAAACCATGCTGAAACTAAATCCCTTCTTGTTGGTGTATAGACCCGTTGAAGAGGCGATCACCGTTGCTTTAGAATTTCAACATAATTTATGATTTGGTCAGAAAGGTATTTAACAGCTTGAAAATATCGTTAAATCGTCACCTCGTATAAATTATATCACTCTATCCGGTTCCCACAATCCCTCGACAACCCCCCCCCCCAAGAGATATTTTCAGAATTTAAATACAATTGTTCAAATGCTACGCTATGTCAATGTTATGCGCATGTTGATAATTTCACATTTTTTCTTGGGGTTCGGGCTGGATCGTATTATCTTTTCTATTCTCGATGGGTCGAAGTCCTTAAACCATTTAAAAATTTCATTTTTACAATAGCAATTCAAAAATCAAACCATTTGTAAGCTTTATAATAGGGATTGATTCCAAGCAAAAAAAAGGGTGCAAAACTACCTTATTTCAAATGTACTACAGTAACTGTGCAGACTAGACGCTTTTGATCGCGAAGCGTTATGTCAAGACTATATAGTCTATACTGTTCAATTCAAAATTCAAAACAAAATATGAATATTTATAAACAGGTGTATAATCTATACATATACGAGCTTCATACTATAACAAATAATTGTGTATTTAGTGAGTAACTGTTTCTGCTAATGTAATCTCCTCCCAGTCCACACCACAGAGGGAATCCACAAAACCCGCGGTTACAGTTAGCAAAAGGCGCTGGCAAACAGCACTGATGGAATTTTGATGAAAGTTGAGCATCTATAACGACAAAAGCAGGAGCTGAGCAAAAGTGTTGGGCAGTTCCACATTTCCAAATATGACCACGCGAACCTCATTAATCATATTCTAATTTAATTACCAGGACGGTTTTCCCATATTTTCGTTCTGCGGTAGAGGTAGAAATAATAGAAACGAGTTTGAAAGTTGTCTAGATATTATGATGACTTGTATTTGAAATGTCAAATGACGCACCAGATGGAAACTCGCTTTGAACTTTTTATAGATCAGTCTTGGCCCAAATTCATAAGCTAGAAATGTCATAAAGTAACGATATCTATAAACCTATGATCTAGATTACTGCAGAGTTAGTGGTAATTATGGCTTCGGCCAATAACCACATCTTTGCGGGAAAGTTACGTGAAGTTTGGTGGAGAAAAAGAAAATTTAACCATGATTTTGTATTGAAAAATATTTCCAAGTAAGATATAATGGCATACTCTACTGAAAGATCCACTAATCACAATGAGAAGGGTCATCAAGATATTTTGGATACAAAGTTTCTTTACTCTAATGGTAGATCGGGGGGGGGGGGGGGGGTGGACAGGAGCGGGCTCAAAAGGTATCGGGGAAATATAATAATAATATAAAGAATATGCCACCACCCAAAATGTGTGGGCAATTTTGTGGGCAAAGCGTGGGCAATTTTGAGACCACAATATCTTGAGAAACCTTTTAAACCAATAAATCAATCCCTGTTATAAGTTACATGGACCTCGCTATATTTTAGAACAAGGGGAGAAAAATTTGATATCTCATAACCGCACAAATGTACATTTGTATCAACACTTATATGTACCGAACACTAATGGTACAGGACAATTCATTACTGATTGTGATAGCATTAACAACAATACCTGCATAGAGTCTGTGATTTTCATACAAACACACATTTTTTGTTTAAAAGCGGATATTTTTCTTTTCACAGTCCCATCATCTTTACATAATGCGGCAAGTAAATATTGGCGATGTGAGCCCAGGTTCACCATATTGAGTACCGATATGGGTGGAATTTTTTTCTTTCAAAAACTCTTATTTTTGGAAGAATAACCGAAGGTCATGGATTCAATGCGGAGAGCAACAAATCAAATATTGACTCGACGTATTTGCAGAATGCTCACAAATCTGACAATTCAAGTCTTTTCATTCTCGAAAGGACAAAAGAAGCTGTCCATATTTCTGTTTGTACATCAAAGTGGATAAATATTTAATACGATTAGCAGACACTTATGGGGAGGAAAAATGGCTTTGTATATTCTGAGAAACAAGAGGAAAGCAGATTGTTGAGCGAATCGCAGAATATTACAACCGTTATTACGGGGAGGAGTAAAAGCTTTGTACATTTTTTGAGAAGCATGAAAAGTTTGTCGCTGAAATTTATGTAGAATTTGGAAAGAACATCTCCTTGTATACAACATTTAAAGCAAACTACATTACATAGAACATTTCTAAAACGATAAATACAGAAATGGTGGGCCACGATATGGAAATAAGCTTTTGCTAAAGTATTAGAGCGTTCCACCTAAATTCATAAGACGAAACAGAAACTGATGGGATAAAGATCTCATCACTGCGAAGAAAGCAAAGTCTGAATATAACATGGGTTTTTGCGAATCAAGTGAGCGTTATAGCAAGCAGGGTTTTCTACCTAACCGCAATATTTACAAGACAGAATAACCATAAGAGTGGAAAAGTAAAAAGGAAGTATTGATTTTAATTCCACATGATGTGAAAATTGTGACTTTACATTAGGGAAGCAAGGTTTGAAAACTAAGAAGTACGGTTTGCGGTTTGTTGTCACGCAGCTTGAAGCCGTTCTGAAGGACGGGTGAATTGGAGGGGCTAAAATTTAACTAGAATATGAGACAAAGAAAGTCGTCTATTATTGAAAATGAATAAAAAATTGTGTCAGCTTATGGTCTGTTAATCATGCTTCATTCTTTGTTTCAAGATATAAAGTGTTTGAGCATGTTAGGTCCATGGTTAGAGGAAGTTCTGTTGAAAGAAAAAACAGCTCTACAAAGATTCTGACTAAAAATTAACCTTGTCAGATAACGGGAGGGGGGGGGGGCTCTAAAGTCTGTTATTAGATCATAACTTTTGATAATAGATAAGAAGCATATTTTCTAAATGAAATAAATAATTTCTGCCCCAAGCTTGATCGATAATGGTTTAAGAATGTGGGCCCTACATACATTGTAAGCCTAGCACACTACAGCCTGTACAAAACGTACTGTATGAGGAGCAATCGTGTATATATGCTACGTCAAATGAGCAACTTTTGTCAGTGTGCAGCATATGCGACGTGGTGACGAAATCGTATGAATGAAGAAAAAAAAAGGAAAATTGGAAAAAGTAAATAATGGAAAGATAAATGGTGTGATAAAACATCAGACGAAGGGACACGGGGGCCCTGAAAAACTCGCACGGAGAGGCGTGAGAAATCTTGAAGCCCCGCTGTGGGCCAAACACACTCCATGAATGGAGCATGACGCCATAGCTTCCGAGCGGGACTGCATCTTCATTCAGCCAGGCTCCGACATGTCGAAAAATTCGCATAAGCTGCCAAAATGGGCACATTTTGCCTGTCCATTGAACGTACGAAAGCCAAGGGTGCAGTAGTATTGTGTTAAATAGGAAGTTCTGCCCTTCTGCATGGCCTTTACCTTAACAAAAAGGTGACCCCCCCCCGTTCTTGTGAGTTTTCCTTAACTGATATCCCTCTTCATGTAACAATTTCTGAAATGTATCATAATGCACTACACTTGCTTTGAGTATTAATTGTATCAAGTTTCTAGTAAAAGTAAATATAATCTACTCAAAATATTATCTACAGTTTCCTAAAGAACTTACCGTAAAGTTAGTTAGAAAACAACTGAACGTCCTATGTCTCGGGGGAAATTTGTCAAAAGAAATGTAGGCGACTGGAATTGTTTGAAAGTAGAAACTTTCACCTAATATCGCAGACAGTGAAGGGAATTTCCATTTGAAACTGTCTATCATTTATAAACACGTGCTCCAAACTATTGTTGAAACTTTAATCGATTTATTTTGTCTGATCAGACATTGTAAATATGAGACCTTGTCGTGCTGTTGTAGTCTTTTATACCCTCCCAGTTGTTATGTGTTTTCATAACAAAACGATTTTTAATGAAACTCTCCCCTACACAATTGACTAAATCTAGGTAAATAACACAGGTTCTGAAAATCTCGGCGCGAAAACAGATAAAGCGCGGCGTTCCTCCTCTCGCATTCTATTTTCATTGCATCACGAGCGACAAAACTCAATAATCTGAAAATGGATTCCCTAGTTTCGCCAAAAGAATCATATTACCATTCCTCCATAACCATCCATTTATTCTCGACAACAAACAGGCTGTTCAGCAAAATGTGATTAAAAGAAAACAGACACATGTAGGTCGATCGCTTTTATGGTGCCATCTGATATCGGAGCCCTTTTATTTTGTGCTTCTCCTGAACGCCACGTCACGTCGCTATCTAAAGTTTTTACGTTTTTTGTATAAGTGCATATGTGGTTTTTCTTAACTTTGTTGGAGTGCTTTATAAAAAGGGTGATTTTCTTTGATGTTATGTTCAAACGAATCGTGCTAAGGTTTCATATTGGTATTGTTTATGGGAAATTAGAATGAAGATATGCATATTGATTGGCTTTTAGAGCAATATCATATTTTTCTTAGAATCAATGTCAACTAGATCTTACGAACTATAAAATGGATATATTAAATTGTGGTTATCGGGTATGTTTAATTATGAGGATAGGATAGCAGCCAGTTTTTGGTAAAACTAAAGTAGGCAGTAGGAGGACCTTTAGGGGGGGGGGGGTGTCTGTTTCTTGATAGATGTGTGACATTTTGTGACATTTTAATACCCTCTTGCATTGGCTATCGAAACGATGTTCGAATTATGTAATCGGTCATTGTAATGTTCGCATATTTCAAATGGTGACGCACGAGGCAACTGAAATTGCCTACGGTTGAGTTTTGTAAAGTATTTGCGATCTTGTTTAAAGCATCATTAAATCGACACTTTCATTAAAGCTAAACAGCAACACCATTACCATGAAGGAAAGAAGGGGTGCAATGTAAACACCTATCAAAGGTAACCGCCCAAATCCTATAACAAAATGGCATTAACAACAGCAGCGATGCAGCGAGAGAGACAATGTATGACGTCACGGAGCAAATGTTTGATCAACACGTAGAAAGAAGAAGAAGGGGCAAGATCCCACTTCTTAAAATTTGAGGAGTTGTAGAACAAAAGGGGAAAGTGTGGAACCCCTCTTGGGGTACACGGCTCTTTCAGTGTTATCCTTCGAAAGTGTCGGGTGAGTGGTAGGTTTACCATGCAATTGATAGGTTTGTGTTGAGCAAACTGGTTGGCCTTTTCTCAGTCATCTACAGGGTGGGTCATAAAAAAAATGTTACGGGAAAAGCCCCGCAGAATTCATAATTATGAGTATTGCCTGTAAATACAGAATATGACTTATGATGTATCGTGTGAAAGATGTACGGGAGATCATGAAATTCACTCAAGCTCATATAATCCTGTCTCGGAGAGAGACGTTTATGATAAATCTCATTCAATTTATGACAAATATCACTTCTACTATCGAATGCCTTTTTTAATATCTAAGAATGTCCATTTGACAGACTTGTTTATAATCCAACTTGGTGTTGACTCCATTTGGCTAGTATTCGATTGACTTACATATCATCATGATTAAAATGGAAGTGCATAATGTTATGTTAATCACATGCCTCATTCACATGGAATTGTTTTGAGACACCTTGTACTGGGGGTCAGAAGGAGCTCCTAAGATTTTTAAGTGCGCATCACACTGATTGAACACGGGCGTTAATTGGAAGAAAGGGTCCTGCTGTCAATAAACAACCGGGTGTGAACGGAATCCCTATCGATCTGTTTGGTTTGAAACATTAGTGACAATCTCGAAATAGGGGTGGGGCTTGTATGACAAAGCACCATCGGGAGAGGTTGAAGAGTGGTTATGATGCTGTTTAGTACTAGTCATACAATGTCCGTGTCCTATTGGAATATGCGATCACTTAAAAAACAAACCTCTTCCTGGGACAGCAATACCATATGTTCCTTTTTTCACGTGAGATTAGAAAGAAGAGAAAAACTCACTACTTATTGTTTTTTATTTTACAGCAAACTTTGATTTAAAGTCGGCTAACATTCAAGAAGGCCTTTCTATTACTTCGATGAAAATTAACATACATTGAAACGCACCAACTTGATCTGCGATCGGAACTGCTAAAACCATCGTAATTTCAGTGAAATTATTGGCATGTGTGTACTTCTTTTCATCTGTTTCTGCAAAATTGAATATTACAATCTTAACGACTCATTTCACACAACCGAGCGTAACAAATTCATTTAATTGTCTTTTATTTTGTGAACCCACGCTGCTATGTCGGGATGGTCTCTATTCACACCACACCTGAACCATAAACAATGTTTTGCAATGGATACAGAAAAAAAAGAATATATTATCGGGCAATGTTCGAGGAATGAACAAACCGAATCGTATTTTTAACCTTGTTGTCAGTAGGGACTTTTAGATTTGCGTGGACTGATACGTGTGACGTCCATTCAAGGCAGTGCATTTATAGGACGTCGATCGTAGCATAGACCTATTGTCTTCGTGCGAATCTAAAAGTCCCTAGTAATAGCACAACTAGGACAGTATTTCCCAGGATGGATACATGAACACGCGAGTTAATCAAACTCTCATTAAGAAAATATCGATGAAATTCCCTTGGTAAAATATCTCGCGCCGTTTTCTTTGGTTAAGGTGTGCACGACCGGAACGACTACATCAGGTAGACGTATAAGTATTTCATGAATGCCTGTAGGTGTCCGCCTAAAGTATCTATGTTACTCGGTAGTCGCTTTTCAAAGAAACATAACCGCGGTGAACTGAATTCTTCTCGTGTATGTCTAGCATGGTTGTGGGAGCATTTCTCATCCTCAATAATTTGACACACATACCCTTCCATTATATACAATGATATAGGAGCAATAACATATTTTTGAATCTATCAAAATTCCATAAATTTACTTTTGTCCACGTGGATGAAATTAACAAAACACAGGAGCATGAAGGGTTGATTTATTGATGATTGTTGATTGACTTCATGATCACTAAGGAACATCTAAAACGATAATGTTGACCTAAGCGCCATTTGCTGACGCAGGGCTGCGTCGAGGTCTTGGTCGCTGCAGACGAGAGATCAAACGTACAAACGGTAAATCTAAACGGTCCCAAACATTGAGTGGAATTAATCACAGGCGCACGCACTAATGGCATTCGTAAGTGTGATTAAAGCATACAGTGTAGTAAATCACGCAATCAAAATGACGCCGCGTGTTCAATGGGTGTAAAGAAACACGATTGTTATGCTAAGATACCGTTAATCCAAACTCGATCAAATGCATTTTTAAATCTCCATGCTCCATGTAAGAGTATGAAGAAGAAGAAAAAATCCATAACCATCCCTCGATATCTGTTTTTCAACTGCAACTAAAGAAATTATCTCAGATAGATATGTCGAAATGCAAAACCCAAATCATGGTTCTGCTCTGCGTCAAAGCGTCTATTCCTAGAAGGTTTTTGACCTCTCGAGTTACTCCTCATTTCGATCCATTTGGAGAACCGTCTCGCTTCTTTTGGGAGAAAATTTGAATTTTCCAACCCAATTTCTTGATTTCCCAGCCCGACTCAGCGGCGTTATAGTATCTCGTATACGACTTCGCATGCAATTAAGCCATCGCTTCCGAAAACACTCAGAGTGAATATGCTCACGCAGATGACAGACTAGGTATATATAGACACGATTCTATGTCTTGGAAAGAATGAAAGAAGACGGAAGAAGATAAGGAGGGTAAGATAAAAACAAGCAGTAGCTACTGGCATTATCTACTGTATAATTTGGTGTCATTGCGATCAATGAATACCAGGGATCATCTCCCTGCTCCTACGGCATATTGGTATGACCAGGGATGTCATCTCCCTGGTATGCCGTTCCTTTGGTCCCATGGCCAATTTGTCCTGATTCCCATTGGTCCGACGGTTCATTGGTCCTATGTCCCATCAGTCCGATGAAAATCTCAAACCAAACCCCGATAAGACTTGGAACCAAAGAGCATCTAGTGTATAGGAAACACTGCTTTTGGAAAGTATTACTGTGAAGGAAGTAGTACTCTCTGGATAGATCTAAACATGCTAAAGGAAGGGACTTTATCAGTCAGTGACTGGTTCATCAACTAATACACGGCATTTAACTATCCCTGCTTAGTTATATGATCAATCAATGATTTGTCATTACTTCTTCAATGCCATAGTTGGTGGTGGCGGGAAGGTGAGGAGGTGTTACGTTCCCCCTAGACATCCTTTTTTTCTCTCCCAACACAACACATTTGGACCTTGGAAGTTAAATGCTTAAAATGGCAATGACAAAAAGAAGTCCGGTTGTTCCCCTTTCAACCCTGTTGAACCTTTTTATGCGTTTATCATAAATGTTTTCAACTTGGTATTTTCTTCACACCCATGTAGCACAGGTGGGCGGTCTACATTTTTATCAGGAGTCTCCCGTCCGGTCGGGTTTCAGGTGTATCGCATATTGCGATAAAACCCCGTGATATACGAGGCATCCCTCTGACTAATTTGCTCGTAAACCTTGGCAGATGCCTACTATGCAGCGGCGTAGCCAGGGGGCACTGGGGCGAATGGGCGTGTAACCCCTCCCGCAAATGAAGACCGAAATATAGGGTGAGAAAAAGACAGGGTGGGGGGGGGGGGGGGTCGGGGGGGGGGGAAAGAACATGAACATTATGAAATACAGATCCTACAACTCTCTCTAAACCCCGCCCCAATCGGTGCTCATATTCACATTTCATTAAGCAACAAGGACCCCCCCCCTTCTGGAATGACACCGCTATGCCACTGATGGGATGGTGATACCGGAGAACGGAAAACAAACAGAAGGAACCTCATCTCACGGCGGGTACACCGGGTAGACCAGGGCAATGATACCGCTAAAAGTTTGAGGAACAACATACCTTTGTATGTTTGGACTTATAGTACAACACCTTTCGCCGTTGATGACGCTTGTGTTGATCATTAACATGATGTATACGACTAACAATGTAAATCGATGACAGACGGCCTTGTCAGTTTAGATGTCGTAATTTGTCAGGTAGTGGGTGGACATAAAACAGTATCCAGCCTCATTTATTGGCACGTTGTCCCCTTGTGGTTCTGTTCATGAAACCCAGTCTCACAGATTTGAACAGCTGAACAGCTACAGTGTATTTCGTAAGACCGCATTTTATTTGGATTTATCGGTTCGTTTTTCTGTTCTGTTTATTTCTAGTTCATACAAAGATATATTTTCAACGTAATAATACACAAACACGTAACACTGATTTCCTATTAATAAATGCAGATTTCATCACTTAGTTACCATCGTTGATATCGCGAACAGAGACACGTATGCATGTGAAGACCACTGTGAAAAACCATAGACCCACTTTTTCTGACCCTTCTTTGCTAGGAGTTGAACGGGGGAAATTGAGGTCACTAGCGACACAAGGTGAAAACAAACAACAGATCTTCTTTTCCACTCTTTTCGCGAAGTAAAAACAGAGAACGAGCAAATATTTTCTCTATGGTATCTTTAAGGTGTCGCAAGGGGAAAGTTTTTCGAGACATCGATACTTGGTGCCCCTTGGCACGTTAGGTTAAGATGATGGAAATCACGTCCCGTCCCATGCAACAGGCGAGGGAGAGGATGTGATTTCTCTTGGAAACCAGAAATAGAAGCAGAGGGAAAGGAAATGTTTCGTCACGGCATTCTAGGGGAGAGGAAATTCGGAAGGCCACGCCGTGGGCTTGCTGAAGCAGATGCTCAAATTCATGTATACGAAGCAGTTTGCTATGTCGAAATAACGTTAAACATGTATTTCGATACCATGCTATCCATGAGTCGTAACGAAATGTTGACAGAAGTCCCACTACCGTGTACATCTATCTATTCGTTGGACTACAGGAAAGTTTCCTCTAATTCTCTCGTAGCTAGACCAAACGAGAAATGGCTTTGAACAGCACCTTGCAATGTAGAAAGAAAAATCATAAGGGTACAAGATCATGTCACATCTATTCAACAGGGGAACAACTATTTGCACCTTAACCCGTTCAGATTAACCAATCTATTTGTCAATGAACTTAAAGACTACAATGGACATTTAACCGGACATGGTGGCTCAATGGTTAGAGCGTCCGCCTCATGAACGGGAGGTCGTGGGTTCGATCCTCGGTCGAGTCATACCAAAGACTTATAACAATGGGACCTTCTGCCTTCTAGCTAGGCGCTCAGCATATTAGAATGGAGAAGGGTAATAGTAACATGTTATGTTATGCAGGGCCCGCTGGGAGAACAGTTTTATAACTGAAGTGGCTACCCTGGGTAAATAAAACGTTATTATTGTTATTATAATGGGTGAAAGTCACATATGAATGAAATATTTCACGTTGATCAAAATTATTTTGAACTGAAGGTTTTTATTTTGACATCAACCATCTCGGTCCAAACGCCTTCAGTCAGATCTTTAGAACCATTGCTGTAAATAAATCCAGGTAAACTAGATAATTCGGCTGCGAAACCTTTGCTCAAGTTACAACAAGCATACCATATACGGTTTATACCTGATCCCCAAAATCTGAAAATAAAAAATGCAGCTAGGGGTCGCTCAGCTTACATAGCTAGAATTTAAGTCAGCAAGACTGTGATGCACGGATATTTCAACTGCAGTTTTCAAGTTGATTGGACTTTCTGGGCTAGGGTCAAATGGTACCTGTCAAAACACGGAATAGTTTTGGCGGTAACGAGATCTGGTCGTCTGCCGTGCTTTGAACGCCATGGCCAAATGGATGATGGTTTTAACAGTCGTGGTTTGAGATCCATTTTAGTTCTTTACGCGGGTGTGAAACGAGGATTATTTTGTCAGCCTGCAGCGAGGCAGCCAGCGCCCCTGGATCAATGCCATTAGCATGTGAGATGGGTCCCCACAGCATCGCAGCTCGTCTTCGGTCGAGTATGTTCAATCTGAAGGAGAGATAGCTGTATTCCAAGCGTGGACCCTACCACAAAGCTCGATGGTCCGAGCATGACATGTATGTTCATTCTAATTGAGGACATAGGTGGTTTTCCGAACACAAACTGGCAAGAAGCTCAAGGATAATGTTGCTAAGACCTTTCCATAATATTGAAAATTTGCAAGCATATAGATATATATATATATATATATATATGTATTTTTACTTTTCTGCATTTTCTCACACATCATCTGAAATCATTTAGGAACCTCGTCATGAAATAAATGTCTAATTTCGGAGATATGAAAGGCGTAACAAAATACTATTAGAAATAAACCTACACAATATCCCATAAAAATACAGCAATCCTGATGTACGGAGAAGTATGGAGAAAATTAAGGGTGATGTGGACCACTGTTGCGTCTTTCTGGTTACTGAATTGATCATTCTATAAACAAAACTTACACAGACATAAATGGTTCACGGTTACAGTCCCACCCATAGAGTGTTCTTGTTAAAGTATATCGGCATCCTACCATGAACCTACATGGGTACAATACGAACGTTGGATATAACGTTCCACATCTTTCAGCAGTCATTTACAGTGGTAATTGCTGGCACCTGTTTCCAACTCCCACTTGGTGGGGATGTGGAACCCCTCCTACGGAAAGAATAAGGCCTAGATCTTGATTAATAAACCCATGGAGGTCTTGCGTTAATATTTAGGTATGTGATATGATTTTACGAAACATGATATGGTGAACCCGTAGAGAAGGTGTGCCGACTGCCAAGCCGAAGTAAAGATGGCGTCGTGTTTTTTACAAACTTTGCACGACTGCACTTGACAAATTTTCAAGTAAAAACTGGTTAACTTTTAATGAAACTATTTCAATCAATATAATATGCTTCAGTTGACGGGAAGACACATTTCGAAAACTTTTTAGAGGTGTAATTTAGTAATTCATGGCAAAAGAGTATATCATGGTTAACTACGAAACATGCTACTTATTAATTTATTTTTGATTTCAGATATACAGAAGTGCTTTCTTTGATATTAATATTTCGTCCAAATCAATTCTTTTAATGTTTCATTAAATTGAACTTTAGCTCCTTGTCACCTTGTATTAAAGGGAAAGTCCACCCCCAAAATAAGTTTGTTTCGATAGAGGCAGAATAATAAGAAAATCAGGTGAGTGAAAGTTTGAGCAAATTCTGAATGAAATAAGAAAGTTATGAATTATTGAAGTTGTGATCAATCAAATACAAATTGGCAACTCTGTGACGTATTATACGAGCTCTCCTTCATTTGCTTTGTGCATAATATTCCATAAAATCATGTTTTCTTCGTTATTGATGACGGAATATATATTTGTTCCTTGCAGGGGGAGTATAAAAACATATTTGCAATTATTATATTTAGGGTGCATGTATGGTTGAAATTTTTCTTGAGGGAAAATGAAAATTTTAGATTTTTTTAGTACTAAGCAAATGGAAGTTGAGCTCGCATTTTACGTCACAGAGTTGCCAATTTGTGTTTGATTGATCACAACTTAAAAAATCCTAACTTCCTTATTTTTAATCGGAATTTGCTCAAACTTTCACTGACTTGTTTCTCTCATTTTTCTACTCCTATTAAAACTAACTTAATTTCAGGGTGGACTTCCCCTTTAATAGTACCAACAAAGTTGTGATGATTAAACAGTGGATAGTGATGATGATAAAGTGACATACATTGTAAATATTAATATTTGATCTGCAATAACCTACTTGTAAATAAGCGTAGAATGTGTACGAAAACCATGAGGCATCAGTATCAATAAGTGTCGTGTATGCCTTCACGAAAGTAGGTCCATGATGAAAACATGCCAATAATTGAGCCCTGCTAGTAGCAATAGAATACATTAAAAATACTAAGAATTTGTGAGAGCTCACACCACAAAATGACAGTTCAGACACGCTGGTTGATGAACCCTTCTAAAACTATTACATTATGTGCAAAATCAAAACCTCGGGACAGTCAGGAGAGTGAAATTGAGGGTGGAAATATTTTGGTTGCAAGGGTGAAGAATATGCCTGCGAGCACTGACCAAAGAGACTGTGAAAATATTGAACTGAGGGGTAGGAGAGACGCCAGGAGCAATCGAAAATGGGCGACATGGGTGTCAAAAGAGAGGTCGGAAGAGAGAATGGAGAAAGGGAGAGGGGTAGAGTAAGGGAGGGAGGTAGGAAGAGAGAGAGAGAGAGATAATGAGAATGAGAGAAGACAGAAACAATGAATGAAGACAGAAATGATTTGAGAGTGAGATAGAAAAGGGGGTAAAGGAAGGGCCATGGTAGAGAGGGACGAGAGAAAGAGAGAGACAGAGAGGGGGGGGGGGGGGGGGAGGAACGGAGGAGGAGAATAGAGGGAATTTATACGGCAGCAAAGAAAGGGAGAGAGGGGGAAAGAACGATTAAATGCTCGAAAGAGGGAGAGAGTTAGAGAGAGATAAAGAAGTGGAGACAGGGGAAAGACAGGAATAATGAATGAAACTAGAATAGAGGGAGGGGAGAGAAGAGAGACGGAAAGAGAGAGAGAGAGAGATAGAGAGGGAGAGAGGGAGGGAGTGAGCAAGTTTTTCGGGGAACTATCAGAGATCAGTAATTTGGAGCTCGTGACTGGGTTAGAGGGTGCCCAATTTAGAAGCAAAACACCCTCCAAACTCGACTCCAATCATGTCTACATCTTCTCCTCGTTCTGTCTGCGTCTTTGCCCACTTTCATTTTTCCTCCGAAAAATTCTGATAACCGCGACCGTCAATTCAAAATGTTGAAATGAATTGTACACTTTTATTGAAAGATGTGCTGTTGAATGACAGTCTTAGGAAAAGGGAAGACTTTTCACGGAAACCATAGCAATGTATTATTGATTCATGGCTAAAGAGAAATGCTACATATTAAAGAAAATGAAGCGTTCAACTGCATAATTCAGAGAAAATATGTTTCAGACCTTTTCTAGCTCTTGCGGGTTCACGTACAAGTCATTTGCTGAAGCAGGTCACAGAGTCTAGCGAAAGATAAGCAGTATAATCATACTCAATTTATGTGATTCGTTACTGAAACGAAAAACGGCGACATTGGGCTAACAACCAATTTTCGAGTCATGATCGTGATAGTATACACGGTTAAGATAGATCATTCCATAATGAGGAGACACACACATTTCATGATATGGGCGTTCCATATGATAACATGCGAAGATATGCTATTCAACCTGCGCAACGTAATTTCGATGTCTTGCCATCATTTAGCAGTGATATGAAATAATAAATGATACTACCCTTATTCATCCTACTCCTCCTTACCAATCCCACATTTTGGGGGCCAAATTTTTGCTTTCATCTACGTCCATATCTTCGGAAGACAGCATTGAAGATAAATGACCTTCTTATCATGGTTATCAGTTCAATCAACTCAACTGGGGTAAGTGTGAAAAATCGATGCATATTTCGTCTGTTAGCCAGACAGCCAACATAATGGCGTTAACTCTGTCTCAAAGCATAATGAGTTAACCCCGTTCGCTCTTTTGTCATGCCACCTTGAAATAAGGATGATTATTTCCCCTTTTACCCTGCCATAATAAATGATAGAATCTGCTTTGAAGAAAAAAAGATACGTAAAAGAACTAAACATCGCTTAGTTTCAGTTTTCGTTCTGTTTAATAATAATATGAACATTAATGAAATTAGTGCAGACAGTGCACACCGCCGTCCAGATGCGACTTCGGGAGGACGCAGCGGTTATGAAATTAAGAAAATGAGTAACACGCTATTTTTCGCATTGAATTAACAGACCGAAAACATGCGATTTTATGCCCCAAAGTAAATTTGTGGATGCTCCGTACAGAAGATGTTTCGAAGATGATTGTCTGTTCGTTCAACCGAGTGTCCGAATCATAACATCGGGGCGCCAGCCAGCTTAGAGTCCGACCTATACACAGTTCATTAACTCTTAAGCTGCCACCCATACAATGCAACCAGTGCCACAATGCTAATTCCTATTGTGCCACAGTGCTAATCTCCTGCGTGCCAAGTTAATTTTAAGGTTGGGTCAAGTGCGTGTTATTTAAATCTTTACAAAAAACAAATCGCTGAATTACTCGAGAAAATCCAATCTGACTGTTGTATACAAAGACGCGTAATCCAAAGCCGATAATCTGATGCACGCGATGGTACTTTCAATAGCGCTGCAAAAGCACTCAGCACGGTGCAATGGGCATGAACAATAACTGTTATTACATCTGCGCGCTAGCGCGCACGAAGCACCGTAGCGGTGGCTCGCTAGCATGAACGTGGCTTTCAATCGATAGCACGCTCGCGTGCACATGGCACTATAACAATAGCGCGCTAGCAGTCTCATGGCAGGATAAGAGTTAACGTCCTCTCGCTGTCTCTCTCTGATTCAAATATCGAACGCGTCTAGATTGTGATGACGAAACAATGGTCAGACGATAATGATATTCATTTCTAGGAAAATAGGTATAGGTTCTGATTTTTGTTCGGAATTGTGGAACGTTTTCCTTTTTTTAATCAATTCATCTTTGGGAGAGTGTCTTAGGGTTTCTGATATTTGCTAGGTCAACTTTGATCGCGAAACAAAAGAGTTCTAAGAAGAAAGAGAAAGAGAGAGAGAGAGAGAGGGAGAGAAAGAGGCATCAGAATTTCCTAGAATAATGTCGATAAAAATATCAATCTGTTTCACGCGTGACGATTAATAAATATATGAAGAATCGAAAAGGATCAACGCTTTCGAGTACTAAACGGAGAATATAATGCACCAACGATTTTGCAAAATGTTCTTCTTTCCAAAATGAAATAAACAACGAAACAAAAGAATATTGGATTTGAGAGTGTCCAAAGAGAACTCATACTTATAGGTATTCTACCAATGTTTCTGTAAGTAGATACAGTATAAGGGGTCGGTCAAAAAATATATTCTTTGTATACAGTGTATTTGCTCAGAAAATATGAACTACATGTAGGACCTGCGACAAAATCATCCTAGCCTAAGTGGTTACTTCAATGTCACGGGTTAAACAGACACACATAGTCCACCCACTGTGAAGGTTATTACCAATTATTCAAGATGGCGCCCAAAATAAACTCGTGTGAGGTTCGGATTCGCAGAAAGACGTGGCCGACCCGCGGCGTTCCAATTTTAAAGAAGACATTGCTAAAGCTCTCGATGGCCCTGCTCCTGCTGATGGGGGCTATTATGGGTGGAAATTTGCAACTATTGTACGGTTATAACCTCGGATGTCCGCCAGAAATTAGGTTTGTTAGGGCAGGAGACTTTGTTCGACCCGGCGATGACCCGGCGTGGCCGCCCAGACCGAGAGGGTTCCGTCGGCCATGGACGTGTTGTGTACGGTGCCTTTGACGTCCTGTTTAATCCCTTTGCGGACACCTAATACTGTCCTCAGACAGTGTGTGGACTTTGTAAAGACCGATTGAAGCAAGGGGCAGTCAGTTTTCCTGACACTATTCGGACACTACTGTCTAAAGGAAAAGATTATTGACCAAGTCTGTCGAATGTCAAATGGTGAACTGTAGAAAGGATTAGTCTAATGTCCTGTTTGGTCACTTCTGCGGACACTACTGTCCCCCAAAACATGACAGGTCAAGATTAGAATTGTTTAATTGCTGGATTGTAGCAACATAAACAAGGGTGCAATCGAACGTCCTTAATAGTCACTTTTTTAACTCTACATTCTGTATAAAGACAAGATTATCGACCAAGTGTTGACTTTTAAATTGGCGGTCTTTATACAAGGGGCAGTCGAAACTGGGACTGGGAAGTGTCTTTAAGTGGTTGAAGGGTAAAATAGGGTGTCGCTTAACGGATGTATGGTTAATATCAATTTATGTTTGCTGAGGACAGCCTTATTAGTAGGGGCATACCACTGAAGTGGTACTATTTATCAAAACACATCGCTACATTTGTAAGCGTACGGATGTGCGGTTCATAATACATGTAGAGTTCTTTTTAAAACTACAATATCCTAATGATATACATTTAAGGTACTTTCAAATACTTTCCCCTAGAAATAGGCCTATCAAAGTTTCAAAGAACTACTACTAAAACTAAAAAATCAGCATGGTTTCAGGAAATGTGGCATTCACTACTATATTTGTGGAATATACATGTACATGTATCAACAGTGGATAATTTTTCTGGACATTTTCTATGTAAAGTCAGAAAAATCAGACACGATATTCAGACAGTGTTAAGATGTGAAGTTCAGCGTTGTTCCGAATTTGTTGACGAGAGTGGATTTCAAATGAAACTGGGCAATCTTTGCAAACACGTACAAACTACAATGGCATAAGTGAGTTGGATTTTTTTAGATCATGCCTCCCCACTGTGAATGTTCGCACCTTCACGTTTATCGCACGGCGAACGGTGGTTTTAAAAAGCCGAACAAAGTCGATTCGCTTCATTTGTTAAATCACGATACATGCTGGGAGAAAGTATGCATGTTCTTCGAAAATTTGATTAGGAAATGAAGCAAGACTTGGCGCTTTGGAAATGGTGCATGAATACGAACCAGACCTCAGAAATGAAAGTCATTCGAGTGCCTCCCATCTACTAACCAGGCTAACAGTGCTACTACAAAAATAGACTCGTCGCGGTTGCATTTCCTCTATTTATGGAATTCATTTGATTTGATACCAATGTGTATGTCTGGTGTATGTATAATTTGGTCAAGGATACACATTCATGAATTCTCAAGATTTACATTTGTATTTTAGGATTGTTGGATTCTTTACCATTCACGATTGAGAGCGTCAATACCTTCTTTGGGCTATACATGTATTTCAATTCAGACTGTTGTTGTCTGTTAATTTTTCGCTTTCGTCCATGGATAATTGTTTGGTTTATGCAAGACACGTAACTTTTATTTTTAAAGAAGAAATTGCGTAATGTCTTGTACAAGAGTTATCTTGTAAACAGTTGAGGAAAAAATATGAAAGGGAAAGAGGCATTTGCAGAATGTATTTATACTTATGGGTGACAAAATCATGTTGTCTACACATTGAAGCGATATATTGGAAGGACATATTGAGATGATGAATAGTTTAATCGAAAGCAATTGTTATTGATATAATGAACAGAGGACGTAATGGCATCATATAACTTTCTCTAAGGTGAACGAACGTTTAATGTCACACCAAGGACTGTCAGAGAAAAATCATTTGCAGCTGGCATGTTCATACAAGAGGGTATATGACTGATTTTGTGTGTAAACGTCACATAGATGTGACAGGCTATTGTTTGATGAAGCTAGTCAGACAAAAATTCTTGTTTGCCTCTCTCATTCCATTGATACATTCTGGAACTAATAGCCCTTATGGATTCCCCTTTGTATTTGTACAATAGAGGACACCATAATGGTCCTAATTAGAGCGAATCCCATTTGCCCACGAGTGTTTGCTCTCCGTTTTTAAGTTGGATCTTTACAGTTTCCCGAACAAACCTCCATACCCTATAGGGTTTCGCTGATTCTAAAGTAGGATTATAAGCTCATTAACCATCGTTGAGGGAACATCAATTGCGGTTCAGCCTCCCAAGGGGTGTACATGTCATTTCTTTTGACGAAAATGACCGATTAAATTAGAAAAGGGCGGAATATCGTCGATACTTCATCGCAAGACAACTACAAGCTTTGCCCAAACCGTTACAGATTATAGACCACCCTTTCGCTTAAGCCTCTTTTTCCGTTGGGAAGTGGTATGTCATACAGTTTCTTTTGCCTCAGTTATCATACCGGGGAAAAAGGAAAGGGTTTAATCGTTGGTCCATAATTGAATCGAAACTTTTAAGATGTTTAAAGGTCATTACACGGTAAACGATCGTTACAGTGCATATTCATTATTCATACAGGCACAACAATACGTTGTTAGCTTTGCGGATTTTCTATTTAGGCCCCCCTCGTTATTGGAGCGCGAAGAAAAAGAAATTTCGAGGTCGGGGAAACAGTTTTGTGAGGTACGGCGAAACAGTTAATTCATCCAAAATCATCCAATTACAGACGGTAAACTTTCACTATCTTTTGTACACATTTCTTTCTTTCAATCCAACAACATAATTATGTTTCATTCAAACCATAATCTATCCGTGCTGGCTCATTTAACCAGAAGACCCAGGCATGAAAAGGGTATAAATGAGTCGTGCGTAATTCCTCATTGACTCGACAACCGCTAGCTTCTGTCAAACAATTATTGGATTTAAATAAAGCTACCGTGCCATTATCGTCACCTCCCACTTCAATTAGATTACAAATATGACCAATTTCCAGAGGATTAGACCCAGTTTGAATACCCTTTGACCATAAAAATCCCGATGGATGAACAATCGACGGAATGGGTGTGAGTGAGGGGTTGAGTTTTGGGTGTGGTGTTGCGTGACAAAAGGGGGACATTAGTCAGAATTAACAAACAACGAAACTGTTAAGAGTAGAAGAATATGAAAAACTATAGCATGAGCTGGCAATAAATTAACCCCTTTTCACACTTAGCATGGCGTGGTGTTGATTTTTTATTCGGAAGGTATTAATCATGAATTGTTCATTGGAGCAAGTACCAGGGGAAGGAGAGATGGAATTGACGATTGCGAGTGTGACGGTCATCTCGACAGTAAAAAATGCCCATCAAGCGCATGAGTAATGAGAAACTATGCAGAACTATTTTATTATTTTGTTAGAAGGTAATGATAATGGAAAAAGCTTATTGCATATTTTTCGTTCATGCGGTTAGTCCGAGGCTAAACAACAATAACAAAATGGAAACACAAATCAACAAACAAAAACAAATTGCATTCTTGACAGCGATATTCATAAAATTGATAAGTATTGTCAATTCTTAAATAATCTTTCGAGAAATAAATGATCCAAATAAAATTAAGGTATAGATTTCGGGAATAGATT
This sequence comes from Strongylocentrotus droebachiensis, assembly GCA_035222895.1. Classification (NCBI taxonomy): domain Eukaryota; kingdom Metazoa; phylum Echinodermata; class Echinoidea; order Camarodonta; family Strongylocentrotidae; genus Strongylocentrotus; species Strongylocentrotus droebachiensis. The sequence goes on along the minus strand of JAVYIG010000036.1, from coordinate 451,397 downwards.
TCTTTCTCATTCGCATAATTCTGAAAGCAGATTCACCTTAGCGTGTTTTGGGATATGAAAAACGAAAGAAAACTCGACTTCCACGTCAGTCTGAAATGACTTATCACTGACTTTCAGTTTACCCATGTTTACAAGATGGGAGAGTCAGTTTACCAAAGCCAACATCTAGAATGTCCATGTTTATTTTCACCACGTCTTTTGACGAAAGCATGTGACATCTCTCTTTTCGAAGAGTGACAAAACTGAGGAAGGGATGACACCTCAAGACAAGAAGAAGACGTGCGTAAGCGCAGTGAGGATGCTTTTTTTTAAATTTCTTTCGAATCGGACTGGAAAGGGAACTGAGGAGATGAGGAAAGAAGGGAGAGGGAGAAGGGAGCGTGAGAGAGAGAGGGAGAGAGAGAGAGAGAGAGAGATGGAGAGAGAGAGAGAGAGGGAGAGAGACAGACAGAGGGAGAGAGAGAGAGAGAGAGAGAGAGAGAGGGGGGGGGGGAGAGGGAGAGACGGGGGGGGGGGGGGTGTGAGAGGGAAAGAGATAGATGTATGGATAAATAGATCAAGAGGTACATGTACACTGTGAAAAGGTTGGGCAATATTTTTTCAACACTTTGCCCAACGTTGTGCCAATAGTCAACCCAACCATCTATTGGGCAATATTTTGCCCAGTGGTATTGGTAAACATAAGTACCCTACTTCACACGTGCATAATTGTTTCGTATTTTGACCAAAATTTGGGCAAAGATATGACCCTTCAACTGCCCGACTACGGTAGCCCACTTGTTGGGAAAATCTTGACCAACTGTTGGGCAAAATACGAAAATATTGCCCAATAGATGGTTGGGTTGACTATAGGCAAAGTGTTGGAAAATATTGCCCAACCTTTTCACAGTGTATATAGATAAATTAATATAATTATATAGATAGAAACAGTGTGGGCTAGAGGACAGACAGAGACGGACAGACAGGAGGCACACGGAGCTTCATATTGAGAGAGAGAGAGAGAGAGAGAGAGAGAGAGAGAGAGAGAGAGAGTGAGACATAGAGAGAGACATAGAGAGAGTATAACAAATATGATGTCAAAAGTGAACAAATACGTTCGTGTTCTCCGGGGTAAATAAAAACAAGCAGGTCGCTTTTATTGTTCAGGGAGATCGCATTTTTTAAGAGGTGATAATGCTTGGCGATAAAGCATGCTCTGTAAAGCAATATATTGACACGTAAGGTACCCAGGGACACATATCAATGTACACCAAGACGTGACTCCAGCCTCAACCAGAGACCACACTAGATGCCATTGTGAAGAGGAGCACGAAAGAGGGTGGGGCTTGGTAAAGAGAGGTAGGATGTCTCTCAGAAAGGTTCACGTCTAAAATCTAAAATTAAACATGACACGCGCGAATAACACAACGTAATTGAAGAAGTTTTTTGCCATCCCCTTTTATTCCTATTTTATCCCCTCTCTTTTTCATGTACTCCTATCTTGTATATTGTAAGCTACAGCAAAATACGCACCACCATCCCCACATAATAATAAGAACGAAACAAATATTTGAAAATAACCAAGTGGATGATAAAGAAACTACGATAAGGATGAAGTCGATAGAAACGAAAATATTTTTGAGGATGAGAAGATCGATATGGAAATAGAGAAGAGAGAGAGAGAGAGAGATAGAAAGAACCATAGCCAGAGTTATGGATAGATGACAGGAGAGCAATACAAAGAGAGAACAGAAAGAGAAAGGGAAAGATGACAAGAGCGAACGAGAAACATAGAGCTAATAAGCAATATTGAGACGGATTAAGAGTAGCAAATCTGTCAAAGACAGTGGAAGTTGTTAATCAAGATCATCCGATGTTCTTCAGGGTGTGAAAGATTTGTAGATGAGGCCCAAGAGGACCCCTAAAGGTGTTACCCCTGAGGTCACCCCGTCTGACCCGTGTTTTCTTGTTGATCATTATCCGAGATATGATCTTATCAATTTTTTTGATAAAAGAATAGGAAATCTCTTGACAGGCACGGTTATAAAAGACAGATAAAGAGAGAAAGAGAGTCGAACATCTCATCGTGAATCGTTACACTCCTCAAAATGTCAGGGCGCGGTACAATGTATTTTTCAAAAAAAGAAAAAACAAAACAACACTTTTACCTTTACCTACCCCGCAGCGTGAAGGTTGAAAAACAAGCAAGTGACGATATCGTTAATTCATCGTAATTAAATTAATAACTAATTTCCTCTTATTTTTGTTTCGAATCAACGTACGAAAAAGCTGTAGGAAGATTTGAGGGATGAGAGAGAGAGAGGGAGAGAGAGAGAGAGGGAGAGAGAGAGAGGGTGGGCTAATTTGGCTGCTTGAGGTCTTTGCAGCGAACGGATCGTGTAGGAAAATAACAACAACAATATAAACGTACTTTCAAACACAGTACTAATACGAATCAATAAAAGCAAAATCCCCATACATCTACCACCATGCAATAAAAATATACACGTATGACTCCAGTCATCTCGTTCTAATATTCCCCCATCTCTACGGCTGATGAAAGGAAATTGAAATTGAAGATGATTTCTCAACTGATTTCAAGGTGCAAAGGTGACATCTACAACTGGCATCGCAATCCCGTGAGCCTCGCGTGTCTGGTATTCAAAGATCCGAAGGGATTACCCCTAATTTGTATGAATAGGGCCAAGAATGTCATCACTTGAGACTCCTTATTATCACTTCAAACAATCCTTGATATCAGGAGTTAAGGAGGAGAGAAAAGATCGTTCGATTTTTGACTCTGTTCTTCAGAACCGATGAAAGCAGGGTTGATGTTCGGTAATAGAAGTAGGAGTTGCATCTGCATATGTAATTGCTTACATGGATGGTTCGTGGTTTATGAAAATATATCGAATTTGAAATTATATGCAGAAATACCTAGCGAATCTGAATATGATAAAACAATATATATATTTATTACATTAATATATATTTTCAGGACTCCTCGATCCTCCCTCTCTCTCACATGGTGCACCCGCAAGCCTACCGTATAATATATATATATATATATAAAGGTTTGGAAAAAGCAAGTAAGAAAATGGCTCAGAAGTTTGAAGAGTAAACAGTAAGAACAAGTCATGGTAAAAGAAGGTCAACACGATAGAACGAAAGACAGGAATATGACCACTGTTCTCAGGCATTTTCATTTGATGGTTCATGATTACGGATGCAGTTCATACCGCCTACTAAATCATATGCATGTATGAGCAAAACGTATAGTCCATGGAGCCGAAGAAACAGAGCATGATGAACAGAAGACATGAATGTTTCCATGCTAAAGAGAAAGAGTTATGTGTTCGGAAATGAGAGAATTATGGGATGATAATATGTATCCTCAAATGCGTCTGGGAGGGGAAGATGTTCTACCCCGGGGCTCGATGACATCAGCCCATCTTGATGTCGTCAAGCCACCTGGGATTAATCAACATCTTCTCTGACCTCACGATGAGGTCACGCAGACTGACGTTTCCAGACAACAGGAAAGTAATATCTTCGAAGTAAATGTTTTCCAGAGATACATAAATGTATTGATAATGACCAAAAGGAAGAGGACATTTTGAAGAGAACATGAGGAAATTATGTAATCGAACCAAATGTTTCGCAGATACATGTATATGACTCAACGGAAGGGAAAATCTTGAGAACATCTTTGACCTAGGAGTTAAGGAAAGAATGTCACCAAAGCAAATATTTCCAGAGATACAAAATGACACAATGAACCTCCTGAAAGGACGTTGCATTCCGACCAAAACGACACATCTTCTTGCAATGTTGATTTGATCAACGTGAATAAAGCTTTGCCTTCCTTTGGTTATATATATTCTTGAAAATCGAAATTGTAAGCGAAATACTCTTTAAAATAACTATAGTTGTTCCCGCTGAATTGGTGTTTATTTCAAATCGCTTGGAGTCACCAAGAGTTTGGCCGAATAATTCAAACTCGCGAGCATTGAACTCTAAACTTTTCGCCTCATGGACCAGTTGCCGTACGTTGCCTAAACACCTCTAATATAGCTTGTTGTGTTTTCCTTATGACCAATTCTAAAGCATGTTAACGAGTTCCAAGTCTTTGCAAGATAAACCCTCCAAGATCTAACGAAATCTCTTGTGCTTGAAGGAGGTAATCATCAGACCATTTGCTGGTTTGTTTAAACTTTTCCCTGCTTTAGAAGATGACCGTGGTCTTCTAATTTCTAAACATCCACAAATTATTTACAAGAATAACAAGGTGGCTCTCGGAGGCAAGTTTAAGGTCCAACCTCCACCTCAACCTGTCAACAGATCGGACTTTTACCAGAGGGACAATCGGTAGGAATCGGAAAAACAAAGTCAGCAATGAAAATTAAGAGGAATTGGGAGAGAGATGCGATGACAAAACAGTATGGTCGGACTTGCTGCAAGGTATAAGTGCGGCTTAATCCTGTTTTCTCGAAGGGGATGATATCCCTGATGCATTTCTACCAAAACAAACCCACGCCAATGGTGATGCCAAGTTCCTTGATGCCTTCTCGCAGCTGCATCTCCGTCATCATTTGCCCCTTTCCTCTTGATGTCCACTCCGCACCACTGCAAATTATCCTTAGAACACGTACCATATCCAGTACATCCTGATACTTTTTTGGCAGTAACAGAGTGCGTGGTGTGTAGAACAAAACTGTTTTTTAAAGAGGAAGTTGAATTCTGGTAAAGGTGAAAAAATTGTTGAGTATTCTCATTCTTTTTAAGGTAAGTTTGAAAGAATTAAAACAAAAATAAGATAAGGAATGTCTCCTGAATAGAACTGCTCTTCAGGTACCCTTATATCCGAAATTTGACGAGAAATACAGGAAGTCTTTGAATCGATCTTTCATGCCACATTTTCTTTGTCCCATATACACATTATGTGCACATGGCTCTTAGCGAAAATGAGTAAATTTAGTACCATTTTGATGATTAAAAAATCTCACAGTAAACATGAATCTTCATGTATTACAAGCTTTTCCATATTACTTCCGAACAGTTTCTTTCACAGGGCAATCTCTTGACCATAACCCAACTTTATCTTTAAGAAGAACTTAACTCTCCTCTTTTTAATCTGATTAACTTCATTGGCCGGATAGTGGGCGCTGTCCTGGGGCTCTTCCTCATTAAGTATTTAAAACTCCTGCTTGGAAAGTGTCAAGTTTAGCACGGTTGCAGGAAGAAATTAATACCGTCTTGACGTAATAGCCGGTAGAGATTATCAGGTAATTCAAGAAAAGTAACACCCTCCTAAAAGGCAACGGTGTGCCAATTTAGTACACACGTCCATGTATTTGTATCAAGGAAAAGAAAGAAAAAATAGATTAAGGAACTTAGTAAATAATCATGATAATACGAAATCTCTACAGACCGGGTGGGGCGGTGAAAATGAAGAACGAAGAAAGGAGTGGGGTTGAAAATGATATAAGAGGGCGCTCAACATCGAAAAAAAAGAAGAAAAAAGGTTGTGTACCAATACTAAAAATACAAATTCGGTAATGAATTTCATTATCATCAAAAATCGAAAAACGCCTTAACTATCAAAACCTCTATTAGTGGATGCGAGTTACATGTACGAGAGAAAGTCAATTACTCAATTCGTATAAAATACATATTAAAGGTCCAATAAAAACTGAAGCATCAAAAATACATTTTGTTTTCTCTTGTAAAAGCTACTCCATCGAAGTGCGTAGACCATCCACAGCACCACATGTACGTTCTCAGCGAGATTTCCTGCGTATACAAACAGGATATAAGAAATATGTATTCTCCGCTATCTTTTTCTAAAAATAACATTCGAAGGGGTTCAAAAAGTGTTTCTCGGTGTGGAAAACATTCCATGATCATGTTGATATCACTGAGAGCTCACGGCGCCACACGTTAATGTCAAGCCGTGAAAATGTTTCAACCATGCTGATCATTAGAAGGTCATACTCTTGAAGGTCAAAGGTCACTCTCGGGAGGTGCTGAAGGTCACGAACTTTGTATCCGTTATCTAGAGGGCGCATCGAGATCGGGCAGATCAGGTCGACCGTCGGGATTAAGATTCGGGGGTGTTGAAAACTATCCGTATGATTGAAGAATAAAAGCCTAATAGTGGCTTTTATTACCAATGTATGAGTCTCGTCCAAAAACGTTTTTCATGCCCTGTTACAGCAGTTTTTCATGCGTGCCTGATACACACTTTAACATGAGTTATGACTACGTACATTTAACCTATCACGTTATCCGCAATATTTGATGACAATTTTATTCAAATAATTATTTCATGATCATTTTACACGCCCACACTCAGTAAACAAAATATGGTTAAAGTTTAGCTAATTAAAGTAAAACGAGAGCATGCACAATTGTTGGGTAAATAGTAGATAAATTAAGGTAAACATATTTAGACTTTTGGTTTATTTTACCCAATATTGTGTACAGATTCACTGTGTGTGTGTTTGCGGGGGGATGTAAAGTCAAATGTCAATCGCCTTAACCAATACAATTATCACAGTGCTCCTAGTTGTAGTATCTCTTTGGTCCTAAGCAATGTTTTCTTCATCCACTCATCCACAGTCCCAAAACGGAGAAAGAAACACGAATCAAGACATATCTGTCAGAGTCTGCGCTCTTCAGACTAAAAAATCCCTCTCTCTAGGGGAGCTGTAGACCTGTTGCTGTGTCAGAACATGGTTGTTTCCTGTCCAAGGTAGGGCCTGGTGCTTCGCATCTCATCCTCAGATCTAATCAGATGCGACGTGTCTCAATGCCATCGCAGTGTCATCTTCACAACCACTGACACATATCTTACATTCAAACATACAACGTACCCGCCATTACAAGACGCATGCATACTGTACGATCTATATCAATATACGTTTGTAGGCATTCAGGTATTTTTTGTATTAACGAAAATACTTTAGTCATTAAAACTACACCTATGAACTCTTTAAAAAAATGAAAATGCATGGATTGCTGAATCTTTATGAAAAAAATAACAACTCGTTCTCTCATGAAGGTATTTTTTCAATTTTGTAAACATTATGGCATACTTTTTTTTCGTTAAAAAAACGACATTTTCCATTGACAGACATCGGGTGTCCAATGGAAGAAGCTAGTGAAGATGAAGTGAATGAAAATGATATTCTATTATGAATCTATAGAAAACGCTACGGCCTCCATCTCGATCTAATTTAAATTTAAATAAAATTGGGATAATGGGCAGGGGGTAGGGGCAAGGGAGGGGATAAGGCACGCAGACTTTTTGTTTTACTTAATAAACTTAGGCTCATGATCCTTTGTTAAAATGGTAGGTGGGAAGGGGGGGGGGGGGGGGAGGGGGGGGGGGGTGAAATACGCATAACGAAATTGGATTTCTTTGATCATGTATTGCTTATTTTCTTAATCTAGACAAACTAATATTTGGTTCTACCCATTGGCATTAATCAAACTTCCTTATTTAAATTATCTTCAAGCTTTAGACTGAACGCACATGATGTACATGTATGCTCCCCACACCCTTAAAAGATTGGAGGTATACAGTGATTGAAAGTCGGCGCCTCAAAAAAAAAGTTATCAACTTGCATCAGCTGTTCTTAAAGAACAAAAGTGCAAGTTCGGGTCACAGAAAGCCAAGGTATGTAATTACAGACAATAGTCATGTAGCAAAGATCGAAACCGCTCGTGTTATCAAACATGGCGGATCTGTCGAGAGAGAGGCTGAGACCCAATCAAGCTGATTCATATAGCATTACACCTCCGATGAATGTCTTTGGGGTTGGCCGAGGTTTCTGTTGCTTGACAGGTTCACACGATAGCATTTAAGTCTAAGTTCGTGGTTTTAAACTTGGGAATTAACTTGTTGTTGTGAACCTTGTGATTGCACTCGTAGTTACAAAACTCTAAGTTCACTCGAAGTTATAAGCTATAAGTTAGCGCGATAATGATGAGCAGAGGGGTCGTCTCAAAGTTATTTGCAAACGCAATTAACTTCTAGGTCCAGTGTAACGCTTGCTTGTAGTTAAAACGTCTGTTTGACTGGCCTGTACTAACAAACTTTAAATACTCCTTGTTCGGTCCCGTAAGAACCCTCGTCGCTGTTAATGGATCGTTGATGATAACATTGAGGTTTCGAAAATTTAAAGTTTAAAACTACATCCATCCAAGGTGAACATAGCTAATGTTTTTATCCGTCTCCGCATGAGTTCGCACATAGGCAATGATCCATTTGGAGTGTTTACACAAGAGCGTTCTGAAACCACTGTTCAATGACGAATCGACTTTGGCAATTGGATGTCCACGGTGTTATCACATTTTGCAATAGGTTCTGAATGAAAAGTTAATCAGCGACGGGATGAGCTTTAGGGACAATCTATGACAACGGCGGACTAAAAAATGTCAAGTCATGTTTAAATTCGATTTATTTAATACGATGAAATTGAATGTGATTTTACTGAACTCGGCAGTGAATCGGTTTCTCAAACGGTGTTTGAAAAGAGGAAAGAGGTACGCCTAGATAGCCCCGAGTCATCGTTTTACTACAAGGAGGGGGGGGGGGGCAGTTCAGAAAACTACACGGCATTATAAAAGGGGCAGCTATATTCTTGAATCACGTTGTTTTCTCTAAAAACATTTGTGTGGGCGGCACAAATATTACAAATACTTTCATGACAATGTAACTATAATTTGCCAATATGTAAAAGTTCAATGAGACTTTGCTAAAGTTGAATTCATACAATGTTGGGAAAGAATATAGTGTACAATTGTTACAAATTCTAGATTATAGAGTGAATGAAAATTATAACATGAATCATGATATACTTTGAACAATAATTTTAGAGGCAACATGGTCAATAATCGTTTAATTGAATAGATCTGACTCCCATCTGACGCACTATAAATTCGCACTGTCGATCAAAAAGCAAAACCCATGCATTAGCCCGTGTTACACATGTTGAGCGAGACAACATTCATACAATCATTATGAATATCCGTACTTTTTCCTTAAAATATCGAGGGCAAAAGACTCGTCTTTAACCTACATCTCGGTATCCTCTTCGATGACCCGAGGCTATTTTCAAAGTTCAAACATTCTAATTGTCTGACATCCCTCGAGGATCATTCTTCATGTCTTTTCTAGCTTCGCTTTGATCGATGTGCCTCGAATGATCCGAGACGACCTTCAGGCAAGAAGAAAAACTTGCCCAGTAAAACTATCCATTTTTGTCAACAATATCGCTTGTTTTGCCTGTACTTGTGCTGGCTGTAAGATCAGACTTGCAGTATAGACCATACTTCAAAGATATTTAGATATATTTATATGGTCATGAACATGGCAGGAAATATTACTTGCATTTCAAAGTTAAATGGCAGTAATTTTGCATTTGAAAGAAATATGAAATTCAGTAGATAAATCATTTGGAAGCGCTCTTGAGAATTCTCAAATCCCATAAATTCAAGAAACATATTTATATGTATAATGGACAACAAATGTTTTCAGGTGGTTTGAAAAGGGAATTGATACTGGATAGAGAAAGTGACATGTGGATACTTCGACAAGTGCAGTGTAACAACTACATGTAGATGGAATTGGTGTTCAGAAATTCCTTTCTTTACCAACCGTCGAAAAAGACAGCACATCGTTTGTCTTTTGGGGACTCGGGACTTGCCAAAGTCCAAAACGTTTCAGCAATAGCTTCTTGGCCACACGGAGGCAAAGACGTGTAGGAAATCCATTCAGGTGATGACAGCCTCGTTTAGCCATCTTCACCTGACACTTGAGTCGAACTTCTCACCTGCAAGTCAAAGTTCTCATATTACCCAAAGGGGTATGTGCAGCAGAAATCTCCGAAAATCTGTAACAACACACACAGGTATTAGACCCGAGACTTTCGAATATTGAATCAACAGGCGATGTCGCCACATTGAAAGAGAGATGGTAACTGTCATGATATATTATCATTGACAGGACTTGTATCTGGACTTTGCCAATTTTCTTTTGGCATTATCATCCAACACTTGCACCGGTTACGTTGTCTTTGTAAAGATGCAAAAGTGCGATAAGTCGACGTTAAGTCCTTGATCGAAGTGACATCAAAGATCCCACTGGGAAAGGACGTATCCTGGATGGATTCAAGACTTTCTTTGGCACCGATGAAGCCATGTAGCAAACCTCCAGTTACTTTGAATACACTACATGCACTGGCACGGGAACCAATCTTGGAAATACTGTAAAGTCATCGAACACCCATTTACAAATTACGTAGAAAGAAAGAAAATTATAATCTTAGTCCAGAGAGCCCGGGTTACAAAATTGATGATATGAGTAGTACACCACACTTCGAATAATGTTGGTCAGTTGGTTAAGACTGAGAAGACAGTTGGGTGACTATGTTAATCAGGCCACATATTTAAAAATATTACGAAGACGGAATAATTAGCACAATTAGAACTATACCTGATGTTTAAAACACCATCGAGGTTTGAAAACAGACCCCGAATAACCACTTAAAGCCAAACGACGTAAACCACTATACTTTAAACAGCTACTTGATCCGCAGATTCTAGGTAGTTGATTAGAGGTGGATGAGAGTCGGATTGATTCTGATACCATCATTCATCTCCGAGTCAACTGGCTCTAGATCGAATGGTTCAGAATGGCTGGTCCCTGAGGCTGTGTTCAAAGACCTTGTCAACCTTGGCCATAACCATGATGTGATGAACCCTGTGTCGTGACATCAGAGCTCATGTTTAATGTTCAGTCTTGGAACGAGATCTACGCAAACCTAAAATGTCCTCAAGATGTTTGAAAACGTCATGAGGACGAAATAAAGTCTTTACTGAACGTGATTTACGTCCCTAAACGTTTTGTGTTCCCTGGGACCTGTGGGACAAAGACCACACTAAACGGTATCATACTTATTTCTTATTTCCTACTTATTTTTCATGCTTATTGCTATGACCAAGAAGATAACTACAGAGCACTTTGATTTCTTCTTGGGAAGACCAAAAGTCCATTGTAGTGATACTGTGATAGTAATATACAATATATATATGATAACAAATGTGGTTATACGATGACATATTCCTCTTGAACATCATGATTTGATCTTACACGAACCCTTACAATATTCCAAGGAATAAAAGCATTAATAAAAACTGCCATATTTGTGACTCAACTGGTCAAGATCACATTATTGTATTCTCCGTCCTCGAATTAAGTATTATTATTGACCACGAAATGACAATTCTTGGAAATCGATTCGTTTGATCCATATTCCTACTGTACAACCACGTATAATACGCGCTACAACCTAACCTGTTCACCCGTACAAGACTATTAACATGATAGCCACCCTGTTCCTGTACGCAATGGGGTAAAGTAGCGATTAGCGTAAATGATTATCAAACGTAGTTTCCATACCAATGATATTTCCTTTTATTACAACCCGTCGCTATAACCGGTTAGGACTGCTGTGCTGATGGTGGGGCTTACAAACAAGTTGATTGGAATCTATTTGGTTGAGCGAGACTTTGTCGTGTTTCCATCGTGTTACGGTAAAATGAGAGAGCCCAACATTCAACAACCCTTGACGAACCAAGGCATGAAAATAAGCGTGGATATGATTTAGTCTGTATCGAGTTGTTATTTTGTTTGCTAAAATTTAAACTGGTGATGGACGACAATCTCTAATAATCTTGTATACAATATGAACATAGTGGTTTTGTACCTCTTTTGTTTTTCGGATAATCATCTGATATATATGACTAGATAGTTTATTTGTTTATTTTTTAATACTAAAATAAAAATGCTTATCTAAATCAGCGGCGAATCCATATATATTTATAAACACGAGGAGTGGAAATTTATACAGATGGGAGTGGGATAATACGCTTGAGCAGTTCTTTTGAGGGTGAAACACTCAGCTGCAAGTTGTTTTTCTTCAGGGGGCGGGGTAACGCTTGCCCAAACCCCATCCCAAGGTGGATATGACATTTAGTTAGATCTATCAACTTTCACAGGCAATTAATATTCAAGATTAGGTCGCTGGACTTTACTACATCAAAATGATTGATTTACGAGAGGGACTTTTTAAAGTTCATTCTTACGCATGATCTTATGTATCTTTCTACAGCTACGATGAATAGGGAAACATGGAAATTTTGACGCTATTTGCGATTAATTGTATAGGAAGGGGCAAAGTGCTTCGTTTGTGTATCTATGAATCCAAGCAAGCAATGAAAAGGAAGCCATGCATTAGCTACGGAAGGGCAGTACACTCGTTAACGGTTAGATTCTGCTCATATTACGCTGGTGGGGGTGGATTTTTCCTCGTCAGTCTTCCCTAAGGGAAGAGCATGAAGAGAATGGTAATGAAATAGGAAAGCCCCGTTTTCTTTGGGGGAAACTGTCGGAAGTAAAAGTTGACTAACACGAACAGGTTTTTCAGAGGGAGTTACATTTCGAAAGCTTTGAGGAGCTTCGATCTGAGGGGGATTGATGTTTATCTGAGAAGCCATCTTTATTTTGCGAGTCTACTGCCCCTTTTCCTCAAGCACTTTATTCTTTTCCGTTTTGGGGAAAGAATGATGATGAAAAGTGATGTTAGCTCCTTCCTTTGATACGTCATGCATCAGCCTATGGGAATCTTAGACAAGCGCATCAACAACTCTCTTCCTCAGATGGTGTCCTTACGTTTACTTAAGAGAAGCCAAATATACACGATTACCAACATGACAAATAATTTATCAAAAATTAACCTAAGACAGTATCAATAACGTGATCAATTACATAATGAAATGTGCCAACATTATAATAACGTACTGGGTAATTCGGAAATATTTCGTTTGAAAATATAATCATACATAGAAAATTACTTGGAGTTGATTTCTCGAAAGGCTTTGCCATCGTGTTCTCAGTGATTTAGAGGAATGCTTAAAGGTAGGCGTTACTACTGCAGCTAGAAGGGATTAGACCACACAGCGAGCCAGCAAGGTCAGTGTGACAGGTGGCTATCTCATTAACTCAGCTCTCATTTAACATAAGAAAAAGAGGATCATGGTGGACCAACAGGCACCGATTTGGGAAATTTTCTATATAGAGGGAGCAAGTAGCTACAAGTAGGACAGTGTGCCTTTAATACATCGACCACACAGAGAAACCGAGGATTAATAGTTTAATCGTTGTCTATTAAAAAGAAATGTTAACTAAGTAATTGCGCTTACAGCTCATTTGGAAGAGGGTTGAAACTCCACTTTAAGTTTCAATTTCAGTTTTTATTCAGTGTTTCCGTTTGGAGAAGAGATACCGATGTCACTTTTCAGATTTACAACTCCCTCTTTACAACTCGGCCAGAGGATTCAAAACAAGCCATTTTTCATTCGAGATGGATGAAAAAGAGAAAGAGATGATACTTTGCCAGTCAGATGTCTCGAAGCTTCAAGTCTTGACAACTATGGCACCCTCGGGGAACATGGCACAAACCAAGACATAAAGGTTACAAAACAAAAGTATATTGGGGGTTGTAATGGGAGAGGTTTCAAGAATTAGAGACTTGGGGGTTAGGAATGCATTTCATTTAGTCATCCATAAATTTCCTGTGACATTTGTTTCCCAATATCTACATCTCTTATTTCATCGAGTTCCGCTATGGGAAAAGATGGGTTGAAGTTTCAAGAGAAAACACGTCCTAAAACAACAGAACTGCCTCACATCTTAATTGAATGACACCCACAGTATCCTGTAAGGTTTTTACAAATCTGATGAATGATATATTCTTATACAGTATGCAGGTATATGTGATGATGTAGACTACTGGAAAGTACACATCTTGATGAATGATTTAGAGCAATTGAAAAGTGCACACTATCCGCAGTTCCTTACTAGAGCCTCCATTGACACAGGCATCGTGGATTATACGTACGTAATTTTACCTGTGTATCAAATTATTGAAATGAGCACTAGACGCGGGTGATAAAGAAATAATTGCAATCTTGGAATGAATGACTGTTGGTGACTTCACAGGAATAATGATTATTTAAGAGGACAAAAAGGATAGAATCACTTAACGGGCTTCAAAGTGGGAATATTTCAGGTCAAACTATGGGTGTTCATAAAGAATGGAGGTTTGGTTTGTAAATGTGTTTGGTGCGATTGTCAGTATTTGATGTCATTCAAAACGAGGGTGAAAGAAAGAAGATGAGTTCTCCCGGTTGAATATGACGCATCTCGCCCGAGGGGTGACGTAGTTCTTATTATCGTCCTCTTGGAAAGAAACGACCCCCTCCTACCTAATGTCACTGTCCGAACAGGGTCTTGAATGAATAGTCGATTCTTCCGTTCTCCGTTCTTAATTCCGTAAACCTCCCGGCACACACTTCACTATAGGACTGGTTGAGATGAACATTTTCGCAGGGGAATTTAGCAAGTCTTGGTTAATCGAATTTTTTTTTTTTTAAATATTGGACAGATCGCGTAGGTACGATAACCAACTAACGACTGTAAAGTTCAAACTACATAATCTAATATGTCTATAATTTGTATTTTATTTCTTAAATATCCAGGTTTATACATCATCCCAAACTTTACTTTACTGATCAAAGTTCTTTAAAAGGATTTTTTTGTTTATACGATGATGTTTTCTTCAATACAGAACACCTAAATAAAGAAAGCTTTGAGTTATAAATTTGCTGTAAGTGCACAAAAAGATAAATAAATACAATTTAAATGTCAATTGAGAATAAATTCAAAATTCATAATTTTATTGAGTTCGATTTTACCAGATAGGATCATTCTCAATTATTTTATACACTGGATAACAAATTTAAAGTTAAGTCGAATCTAAAAGAGATGTCAATCTGCCGAGTCAGAACAATAAAGAGAGAAGGCACTTGTATGATATAAAGAAATGTTTCTATCTTTGTGCAATTTTATGATTTCTGCGCCTCTTGTGCCCAACACTCAAAAACTTTCAAGGTGTTTCAAACAAAGGCCATCTTAAGCATAACTTCATTGCAAATGACATGGCGATCCCGTAAGTAGTAGGAGGGGAAGAGCGGGGGGGGGGGGGGTCTTTCCCCAGGTGCTAGACGATTCTTTTTAACATCCCTCTTTGTTCGATGAGTGGGATGCTTCAAGGGGCTCGAGTATTGTTCGAGGACTTTGGAATAAAGGAAGAAAGAGAGCATAAGATGTCTTCTTTGTCGGTGCAACAAATTGACGCAATTACCACGTCTCTTTCAATTATCGGGTAGAAGCACGGGCTGAATAGGGGCACCCGTAACTTAGTGGTTTAGGTGTACAATATCGTATTATTACACGGATAAAGGAAGTGTCAAAGGGCCCGGACCGTGTCTGTGGAACATTTTCGGACCAGTGTTTTGTATGCGGACCAAGCCTTTGAAGATTTGATGGAAACTGATTCATTTTGTTACTCTTGCAATTTAGACGTGTTGGGTGGTATTGGTAGCACGCAAGTTTCCTTCAACAGCGATAATGGTTGTAAAACATTCGTATCTAACAGATTGACATATCATAATGGAAAACATAAACAATGACATCGTTATTTACGTTTTGTTAAATTAAGTCGCATCACATTGAGCCACTCACTTTCTCTCTAAATGAAACAATCCAAACAATCTTAATAAAGGAGAAAGAAGTGGGTCGCACATTTTCTTATACTAGTTAAAGAAAGTGAACCAACAGGTAGATTGGCTGAACCCATCAGCGACCCGGTGCACAGGGAAATCAGGTTCATAGACCCAGGGTGCACAAGCGCTTAGGATTTTGAGTTCATCAGTGGTTGAAAAGGATCTGGTATCAATGATTTCGTAGAAAGTAAAGACTTTTCTTGAATGTATTGTTACAGTTTGTGCCCGAACGAGTGGCAGTCATCAATAACATTCAAAGAGCAAATAAGAAAGTGTCATTTCAAGAGTGAGTGGCAATGTGTTTCCTAAAAGGAAACTCATATCAATCAAACTGTGTGTCTGCATGGTAATGCTGTGTATCAAAGGAAAGGAAATGTTGAAAAAATTCCAACGCTCGGAAAAGAACCTTCACGGTGTAATATTAAACGTTGAAAAGAAACTTGCACATTTCTGCAAAACATCACGACAATGGAGCAATGTTTTCATGCTGGCAGGCAACCATGCAGGAATAACAAGGTCCTCCATTTTTCAGGTTTCAATTCGACTCCGAATCCGTGATAGGGGAAGGTTTTCTCTCCTCGACGAAGAAAAGTGGGTGTCATCTACCCCTCTTCAGACAATATCCCCCAAAACATTATGAATGAGGGGTAGCAACATTGAAAGTCTTGCAAAAATAGCAAGCAAGGGCGTTTGGGGAAAAGTTTCATGCAGGACAATAGTGCAATGGAGTACGCTATTACTGCTTGGAACCAACAGTGAAAGATACACAAATCTCACTCAAGCTTGTGGGTGGACCATTTTGGTTTGGGTGGGGGGGGGGGGGATACACTTCTAAGCTACCCTATATGCAAATCAAGACTTGATGTCAACATAAGCGAACGATCTTTTCATTATTGTTTAGACAAGAAATCAAGTCTCTTGCAGAGACCTCTTGCAGTAATTAAGCGTATTTTTACTATTTGTCTGGAAGAAAAAAGGATGTTCTGTAAAAAGAAGAATATGAAAGAACAGAGGTGTAACTTAAAGAGAAAAGACAAACAACCCCTTTCAAACAGTGCCTCTTTACCCCTGCCCATCAAAATCGCCAACAGATGCATTTTCTGTCGACGACCTATTCTTTCGCGTGGAATCATGTATAAATCAGGAGTGCCACTTCACCAGGGATCTGCGTGGTTAACAAAAGACGCTTTGCTTGTTTAAAAGGTCTATCCCTTCGTATTGTCTCGAAATGGATCCATTTACCCAACACCTTTGGTGTGAAGAATGCCCCGATTCTATTCATCGAGGAGACGTGATTAAAAGAGAACGCGAGAAAGCCAATCTTCTTGGTTGACCGCGAATGCACGTCAAATCAACACCGTCTAGAGTTTTCGTAAGCGTGTAAATTACAGGTGTGAAACTCCAATGGAGCCTACTGTTCGCACACCTGACGTGTGAAAGTTGCTTGTTTCAAAGAAAGCTGGGTTCGCGCTAACAAACATCATACATACTTCATGAGCAATGTCCAATGACCTTTTAATCCTGGACGTTCCTATATCCAAAACAAAAACTAAAATATCGACACCAGCTTTTTAGTCAATATACTGCTTGAATGTTCGAAGACGTTTTATCAGAGAACATTGTAGGAAATAATGTTTGTTACGAATTTGCATGACAAATACAGAATATATTCGAAAGATTACGCGCCATCAATTCGATACTGCTGGTGTGACCACATGTTTCTTCGGAGAGAATTTGACTGTCATGGATAGTTAGACTATCTGAGAGGTGAGATTTTATTGGCAAATAACCATGTATGGCATGGGTAACAATACAAACACATCCAAATAGTATGGGAAAAGAATATTTGTTTATGAAGTGATGGGTAACGCAGGAAGACAATCGTTGGCCAGAGTGATGCGAGGGTCAAGCACGTTAAACTTAAGAGCTCCTCGATAGATGTACAATGAGCTCTTCAGAAGGCACAAGCACTGGCATATTGATAAAGTAATGGTCAAGGCTACAGGGATAAGCGATCTCCTTAGGGTTTGAATGCTAATAGTGTATAGATGGGCGTGCAGTAAAATAGATGCCATAATGAATATTCTATTGATATTTCCATAAGAGCAATAATTCGTTTCCAGGATCGTAGTATTTAACGTCGGGGCAAATATCTTTAAAATTTTCCATTTATTAAGGGTGTAAAGTGTTTACTCTATGTGAATTACAAACGTCTATTTTGTGAATATGAACCTATTTACTTGGTTATTGCTGGTTTACAAAACACTTCTAACAGCAAAATAACATAACACGCATCTATTATAATAGAATGCGATTTACCCCAAGACACAATCTATAACGAAATGCAATTTAACTCTGCAGCAGAGCTACATTGTCTCATGAGTACCTTAGCGCCAAATCGGAACCAAATATTGTTGTCACGTTTCTTTCTCGACTTCGACATTAGCAAAGTGTCATAGGCCTATATGCAAAATATTTTACCCATGATGGAACATTATTTGAAAAGAGAAGACATCTTAATTTCTTCAAAACAGATTCACACGCAAATGCACGCGCCCAGTTTGCAAACATGACAAAACTAGTCAAACCACAATACCAATGACAGAAAATAATCATGCGTCTGACTCTCTCTCGAATGCATTCTTTTCCCCCTCAAATCAAGTCATCCACATGTCAATACCTGAACCGCTAACATCAATATTTTGTGAATGAAAATCGGGGGTCTCGACCAACAAGAGGAAGCGGTCGAAAAATTCTTTGAAACGGCGTTCGGGTAACCAGGCAACACGCGCCAATAAATCACACGGATCGAATCATAATACTGTGATCGAATTGAAAGCCATGCGATATGTCGTCTGCTGCAGTATGATAGTATAAGTGTCATTCGGAAGTGTGTGATGAAGATTTAAGGTCAACTGAACTGTTCAATGCAAAGTATATCGTAGCATGTTATTGCGTGAGCATTTCGGTCATTTATAACCTACATGAGCTACAGTTACGTGTATATATATTCATCTCAGGCATGACTAACCTGAGAATATGAGTAAGGAAGGAATTAACTCTGCTATTAATGTGAAAGTAAGGACATTTTATATTTGCAAAAAGAACTATCGGGAGACTTCTCACGGGTATGACTTCTTCTCAAGATACAGATTGATCATACAATCTTACTCTTAACTTGCTAGTAAATGTTGGTTTATGTAAATACCACAATTTCATCACGCATCTTCCTACTCTTGGTAATATAATTTGGTTAATACGTAAATACCACAATTTTATTAGTCATCTACATGTCTGTACATATTCCTGCTTTTCAATTTTGGTTGCGTTAATTTCACCACAATTTCATTATCCACCAACAATATTATAAAGATA
Source organism: Strongylocentrotus droebachiensis (assembly GCA_035222895.1). Taxonomy (NCBI): domain Eukaryota; kingdom Metazoa; phylum Echinodermata; class Echinoidea; order Camarodonta; family Strongylocentrotidae; genus Strongylocentrotus; species Strongylocentrotus droebachiensis. The sequence goes on along the minus strand of JAVYIG010000036.1, from coordinate 432,350 downwards.
TCCCCACAAACGTGATAAAAGAGTCCATCTCTTTCCGGCATTACCAAAATTTATCGACACCATCTCCCATAATCTGAAGTTGTGACGAAGACAATAACCTACTTCTTGCATTATATCGATATAATTAACCAATCATGTGCACGAAATGAAGCGTTCAGTCAAAGCCGAGCTATCAGTATTGTAATGGTTAAGATGACGTTGGAATTTGGCGCGGGGTGAAATTCAAAGCTAGCTCGTGAATATGGCTGAATAATGCAGCGAAGAAATAATCGCCTGAAGCTGCGAGTCTCCGAAGTGCCTCTGTAATTCTCGCCTCATGCTGCTCCCCGACTGAGAACGACTTTCGACAAGTTTACTGCAACCCTGGGACTGATCGAAAAGAAGTACAGACTCTCCAAGAAGATGGAGAGAGAAAGGAGATGTGAGGGAAATGTGAAAGAAGACGAGGATGAAGTGGAGAAGGGCAAGATAAGGAAAGAAAGAAGAACTGAAAGAGGCTGCCGGAAGCTATCATGTTCACAGCGTACGTCATGATTGCAATTGCACCTAAAATCCGCCGAACTGCTACTCAACAGTGTTTCTATAGATTGAAAAATTATTTAAAGATGTTTGGATAATTTTTGTTTAAATTTCGTAGATTTTAAAAGAATATTAAAGAATACTGTACATACATTCTTCCTATTCTTATTCAAAGTGAGAGTATTGTTGATGCTGTTTTTTATACAATGTTATGATATTGTGTGTGCAAGCATAGTCAATCAGTTTGTCATACCTTGTAAAAACCGCTGCAGGAATTCCATTAAGTTACCCTCGACAATTGAACTTGATCAAAACAAGGTACCTCCATATTTTTGTGACGTTTATGGGTAGTAAAGAATTCCATTGCAGTTTCGACAAGTCACTTCAGTGTTTTCAAAACCACTACAACACGCACAAGATGACGTACGTGGGGAACATGATAGCGTTTTGCCGCAATTTAAAGCATACACAGGACATAGGCTTCGTGAAATGAATTTTAGAAATACATGCGTCGATAACAATCTTGGGTTTGGGTTGGCAGTTGCCCTCAGTTACATTAAATTTACCTTTGTAACCTATGGTCCAGATTATTGCGTCCCTTTTCCCCATCCGGAAGAGGGGTGACCCCTTGCTCTCAAACGTCTAAGTGAAAAACGTTACTAATCATTATGAAAAAGATTTCAGAACGGCTAGCACACACTGTGCACACTAAAGCATAATAAATACCAAGAATAGAAAGAAAAAAAATGACGTTTCTAGGATTAGGTAGGAATAAAATGGATCTAAATTCATATTACTGTCATAGTGTCAGGCATATTTAAGCACAAATTGCTCGCCATATGTCGCGAAATCACCCTTGGAATTTGATTAGGTGTTGGATTTAACAAGGAGTGTTCGGACGTCCGCTTTCCACCCTGCCCGGCCCGGGTCATAATTGCCCAAGGGTCTCCCCTCCAGCTCGCCGTTTAATCCCGCGGGGCTCTGTCTTACCCCCTGTCCACACACAACATTTTCCGTGACTAATCATGATTAGCTATACCGTTTCGCGATAGTGATACCGTTTCGCGATAGTTTTACGACCAAAATTGTAGGTGTGGACGCTCACTAACGATACGTCGTATAACGAAACTAGTCTAACGAAACGCAGGTTTGGGCATCGTTTCGAACTGAAACTCAATAAAGAATCACGCCTAATCACGGAAATGTTGTGTGTGGACAGGGGGACCCCCTGGGGGAGTGTAACTAGTGTAACTAACTGGGCGGGGCTTAACGTGACCTCGAGCGAAATGAGACCAGACATACAGCGTGTCCACACACAAAACAATTTATCGCGAAACTCTATAACGATACGTCGTATAAAGAATCATCGTATAAATTCCAGGATGTCCACACACAAGAAACGTCGTCACTAAAGAATCATCGTATAAAATGCCCCCTGTCCACACACAACATTTTCCGTGATTCTTTATAGAGTTTCGCGATAGTGATAAGAGGTCTGGTCTCATTTCGCTCGAGGTCACGTTAAGCCCCGCCCAGTTAGTTACACTAGTTACACTCCCCCAGGGGGTCCCTCTGTCCACACACAACATTTTCATGATTAGGCGTGATTCTTTATTGAGTTTCAGTTCGAAACGATGCCCAAACCTGCGTTTCGTTAGACTAGTTTCGTTATACGACGTATCGTTAGTGAGCGTCCACACCTACAATTTTGGTCGTAAAACTATCGCGAAACGGTATCACTATCGCGAAACGGTATAGCTAATCATGATTAGTCACGGAAAATGTTGTGTGTGGACAGGGGGCTCTTATCACTATCGCGAAACTCTATAAAGAATCACGGAAAATGTTGTGTGTGGACAGGGGGCATTTTATACGATGATTCTTTAGTGACGACGTTTCTTGTGTGTGGACATCCTGGAATTTATACGATGATTCTTTATACGACGTATCGTTATAGAGTTTCGCGATAAATTGTTTTGTGTGTGGACACGCTGTTAACCGCGTAATTTAGCGCTACGAGAAGCGAGACCTAATATCACTTTATTTTGCTGATATTCATCCGGTAACTCCCCGTTAAGTCTAATTGTTTTCTATCTACTTGAGATAAGGTGCCAGTCATATAAAGTGAACATCTGTGTTCCTGAATATCGATGCTGCGTTTGAACGCAAACTTCTGAATATATTAACAGCCAATCAGGGGCAGGGTTCTAGTTTCAATCTAAAGAAGGCAGACCCTGATTGGCTAATATAATACAGTGTGAGTTTGACTGCAAACTGTATTGTAATATGAACATTGTATGCATTCTACCCCATACCATCATGTCATCATGTATCAAATTATCATATTGAATCTCCATAAGTACAATTAGGTGAGAGAATACTCATACAAGGGAGAAAAGCAATTAAGGTATGTCTTTAATGTCATATTTTGCAAATTATATTGAATAAAGGTGAGAAAAAGGCGAGAAAACTGTGCATTGAGTACCAAGCGCGAGGCAAAACACCGTCCAAAAACGCTGCTGCACTTTTTGCCTGCACCATTGCAGTCAAGACCAATGCGATTCACTCGACACTAATGAAATATGTTATGACAGTTGTAATTGTTTGTGCAGAGAGTATTCTGGCCCTGGACATATTTGAGGCCCACGTTGTACTATAAGTTCATCATCACTCGCTAAATTACTCTCCAGTGGTGGCTGAGCGTGCCAAAGCGGTTCACCCAATATCGTAATTCTTGTTCAATATCTAACAGATGCTTCTGCGCTATGCCAATCTCACTTTTTTCCCGAGAAAACAACAATATTTACACGACAGTTAGGAGTATGTTTTGATGCGCTATATCATATCTGCACAGCGATAGTTGTTTAAGTATTTATGATCTTCAAATTGATGTTTTAGGATTGTATGACCTTAGGGTGCACTTTGAGGGGTACGTCGTGCAATACGGGACGCGGCCGGACGCCATTTCTGACAGGACGCCACAACGGGACTCGTTAGTGTCTAGCTATTTTTGTTTGGAGGATTTTCAACATAAATCTCTTGATGTGTTATAAATAATCATTCATGCGAAAGGATGCGAGAATCGTAAATAAGCAGACACCCCGGCTCAATAATGAACGAATTTGATTAATGAAAGAGTTCCTATAGCTCGTCCACGCATTTCACTCTCGGCTCCATGCTGTTTGTCGGGGAAACACCCAAATATTGACGGCTGAACATTGACAATGACATTCAAACGTCAATATTGAGACCGCACAAATTAAACACATCCTTTGATTGCTAAGGGACTCGTTGACCCGCGATCCCGTATTCACATCTCAAATTTAAACCGAATCTTACTGCTAAATCCTGGGACAATAAATCAGGAACTGTTCGTACCAGCAAATGATAAAAAGTAAAATTTTAATTAATTTGTTTGTGGGCATTTCTGGTCGTAGTATATTCTCTCATTCCGACAAAAAGAATATCTTGTTTTTCGCCAATGCCACGTTCGACATATTAAAAATATTAAACTATTAAAAAAAGGTTCACTTTAGTTTTATCAGGGAGATTTCCTATCTCGCTGGTTTTATAGTTCGCCTGTGAAGTTGTGAACACGAATTTGTGTCGTCAGGGGGGGGGGGGGGGGTTAAGAAGTTTGTAGGAGATCCATATTGCTCTATAGATTTTGTTTTAGGCACGACTTTACACCATGAATTATTATAAGGTAAATATGCATATTTATACAAAGTGTCAAAAACACACACGAATATAATACTCGATTGATAGTTAGGAACAAATCAATGAATCGGGAGATACGGTATCTTGAATCCATGAAGAAATCGCTTCTACTAAACCCTGATCAATAATAATTGGAACAGAACTAAGTCCTTACGGATCTGTCGATGTCTATATTACGTATATGATATCATTCATTAGTATTGCGAACGATGAAGGAATGATCAACTCGACAGAGAAACGGAAGGATGCGATGATTTAAAACCTACAAGTTCACGGCCACATGTAAACGAGGATGGATAACAAATAATATTTCCAAAGGAAACATCTCTCTTCCCAGTTTGCCAAAGCGGATAATCGACTCTAATTTGATTACAAATGGCGACCCTGAGCGCTTTGTTCCTGTCAAGGCCCTCCGTTTGATCCCTGAGTCACGTGATCGAAATGCCAATTGTCACGGCAGACGGTATACCGTACACTTGGCTTACATGCATGCAGACGAAGTTTATATTCTTTCTTTATCGTGAATATTCAGTTAACAACTAAATTATTCATACCCCTTGTAAATTTGATGTTTTTCGTAACTCGTTTTGATTGCAAAATGTTCATTGTTTCCACTGTAAGTAGCATGCAAACATGAAACGATGAGTTGGAAGCAGGGGGGGGGGGGATTTAGAGGTATTCCTTCCTAATTATCTGCATTGCTACAATAGCGTCTCATCACTTCGTTTCTGTAATGGTATGCAATGATGATTATGACGCTCAACCATGTCTGTTTCATCTGCGGAAACTATCAACAGTATTTGTTGCTGTTTCAAACAAACAACATGTATAAGTCAGAGATATTTTGAGTTGTCTTATAGCGAACGACAGTAAAAAAAAAAAAAACATCTGTATAACATTAGACAACCCTTTCTAAATCAGGGAATGCATGAACTGAATATTGTTAAACGTTGTCAAGGAATCTTAAACGAGTAAATTGAACGAGTATTTGCTCAATATTTTCTTTTCTTTCTATGATTCTTCTTCTTGTCTGACTTAACGTGTAAGAGAAGACAATTCGAAGTCTAAAAATAAATGCTTTAGACGCAATACGTATAATATATCCTCATCATCCCATGTAGCTAATAAGTGGGCCCTTCTCAAAAGCCATATGTAGCTTTTTTCCCATTTTAATTTTCAGACCTTTTTGCATTCTTATCTCAAGCTTGCAAAGCATCACGCATTTACCACACTTCCCTGAATCACATTTCAAAAATGTATGTCACCCAATTTTTCATCGACTCAATAATATGTTAAGTTCAACCATCTTTCTCATGGCTGGCATGATGTTAAAAAAAAGATAACTATCAGCTTCTGGTGAATATTATCATCAGCCGCTCGCAACACCACAGGTAAGCGTCTAGTTCGGTACAAAAGAGGATGTGTTACCACGGCAACCGCATCCCGACTATTCAAGTTGAAGTGATAGGAAGATGGGTCTGTACACCGTCTTGCTTCCTACTCAAGTGACAGGGAGAGAGAGGGAGAGGGAGAGAGCGAGAGAGAGAGAGAGAGAGAGAGAGAGAGAGTGAGAGAGAGAGAGAGAGAAAGAGAGAGAGGGAGAGAGAGAAGGACAAAGGGAGTCACTTCTTTGAGAAGCTTCATCAAACAAATTCAAGGACGGTGTGCGTCTTCCATTGATCGCTTCAGAATAAGACAGTTCAGAAATGTAAAACATCTAGGAAACCTCTTCCTCTTCAGTTAAAATACAGCTCTTTAATCTATCGTACGTATCAAATGTTGCCGTAAAATATGTCAACAATTCTTACAACTTGCGATATTAACCGTTGATTAATCCTCTAAACGCTGTTCTAAATGGGCTAAATGAGTGAGTATGTATAGATACATCTATAAATGAATTGCCAAATGTTTTTGATCCCTTCATCTTTGAGCTAGGAACACCTCAAACAAGGTTTATGATCCATCTGGAAAATTGCCTAAATTTTATCGTCACACATTAGGCCTACATATACGTGTACTGTAACATAATGTACTTTTATGAAATATGTTGGAATTAAGACAGATAAAGACACATTTTAGTCATCTTGAATGCATTGAATATAAGATGGATAAAAATAAGTCCTTTATTTGGGAAGCTTTCGGATGATAATCATCTCCATATTTTCGTGTACTCTTGCGTCATAACTGTACATGTACGATGGCGGAGATATAATGTCAAGGTAACACATACTGTTAGAGAAGAACATTTTTTTTCTTCTGAATAATTCAAATACCGTTCATGTATGATCAGAAGATAAAGGGCAGAAATCTCGTGTTGATTCAAGGTTCACGATATATGAAAAGAGCGTGGGTAGGTAGAAATCAGCCAGATTTTGAGCTATTCTGAGGCGAAGAAAGGTTGTCTGGTATGTAATCGCAATACAAATGGTGTTTACATCACACGGTTGAAGGGAACAGAATATAACTTGAGAAACATTTGAGTTGTTATAATTTGCAATTGTCGCATGTTATTCACATTTTTTTCGTCGTTTCATATACTGAGTGGAGCGGATTTCACAACAAAAGTTTCAGATCATACCTCCCCGAATTTCGTTCTTTCAATCTTCCTTATATTTAATAATTCAATATCTTCATGACTTTCTGTACCGCATGGATCACGCCATCCTTTCTCTATTTCCTCTTCCACTGACTTAAACTGAGGGGGGCATTCGCATCAAATTACTATCGCATATGATTAATGATTTGTCATGCTATATACTCTGTATCGCCATACCGTTCCAAGTACATGGAAGTAGATAAATGTAGATTGATATTGAAATGTATATGTATCTGTGCGAGGCGGTAAATCTAACAACGGTTAAGTGGATTCTAAGAAATAGAGAGATATATTAATTAGATGAATCGTTATAGATAATAGAAACGGCAATGGCGTTCAGCTGTCCAATTTCAATTATCATACATGATATTTTCCCCTTCAGATCAAACGAAATGGTATAGAAAATAATTAATGAGTCAAATTTTAAAGGCCAAATATATTCCTACCACTCGAAAACCGCTCCCCAGTCAATAAAATGTGATTTCCATGAATGTCATTATTTTAAAGATAATACTGATAGCATTCTGAAGATCACAAATATACAACCATAATCTCCTAATGTCCCTGCATCAAAAACTATTCAAGAGGATAATCGCAATTTACCACAAACTGTATTTTATGAATACGGAAATAACCTCGACATCCAGCTGTATAACTATATCAAAAGGTCTGTCTCAATTTTTCCCAATAATGACAATTATATCAAAATTTCCATTCAGTTATCTACCTCTGAGTAAATCTCTGTACAGAATACTCATAATTATTTTCAGCTGAGTTGTTACTTTAAATCCACATTTCAACAGAGACATATTTCCTCCCACCGGCTGATTGATTGACAACAGACCTCAATTCTAAACATGACAAACTGACAATGGCGGGCCAAACGGTGATGATTTGTTTAATTTATCGTAAGGCCTTGAACGAGTACGTTCAAAATTATCTCTTTATTTCAATCTCCCCTCTTTCTCTTCTTCTATGATTTTGTTCACCTCTCTCTCTCTCTCTCTCTCTCTCCCTCTCCCTCTCTCTCTTTCTCCCATTTTCCTTCTCTCAACCTCCATCCCTCTTATTCTCTCACCTCTCACCCTCCACCCCATCTCTTTCTCTCTTTATCTATCTCTCTCTCTCTCTCTTTCCCCTCTACCCCTCTTTCACCCTTTTCTTTATCTCAACGACCCTCTCTCTCTCATTCTTTCCCCTCTCACCCTCCACCCCTCTCTCACTCTCGTTCTCTCTCTGTGTCACTCTCTCTCCTTTTTTCTCTACCTCACTCTCTCCCTGTTTCTCTGTCTCATAATTATACACCCCTTTGTCCCTTTATCACCCACACACATCACCGTAGCTGTATTGAAATTCATATTTGTGGTACAGATGAATAACGATACCACCAAGGATAATTTCTTTTCAGCGAATGTTCAATGCCGATTCAAAGATAACCCAGTCTTTTGTGGCACATAATGTTCGTTCAATTGTCATTGTACAATCCCCATGCTGTCAACAAGGAGTTGATGCAACATGCATTAATCATTTCTGTCATAACAGCGTGAATGATATTTACATTTACATTTACATTTGTTTATTTATTTCCATCTTCATATAAAAACGATAGATCAATACAATATTATACATTAAACAAAATACATGCAATCATACATGTTAACAGTATCAAAGAGACCAAATTTACTAGTCGAAAACGATAAAAGGGGAACTAAAAAAAGTAAAAATGAAAGTACCACGAAGCTTAATAAACTCCAGCCGTGTGATGTCATATTACCATTTCTCATATGACAGTAAGATCACCACATTCATTTCTACGGAAATATTGAGCAAACTTTATTGAAAATTAAAAGTCAATCATAATATAATGAAGGTTGATATGGCATACGTCCTTAGTGGTATAAAAAAGCGTGTGAAACGAGCAAAAGTACCATCATTGAAACAAAACACTCGAAGAGGGCAAAAAAGAAGACAAAAGGCATTTGCAACCGCACAAGGGAACGCAGCAGTCCCACGCATAGCTTTATTTGTCTTGTCATGGTTCCCTGCTACCTGTTAACACTGGAGCACCATGCATACATTTATCGTACGCTTAATTTCCTTTTTGGACGATTTATCTTTGAATAAATCAAAAGAGTGTTTTTTGTTGTTGACACACTGATTGGAGAAAGGTGGCCAAGTCTGGTTTTGATTGGAAATTCAATGATTCCGTTTATTTATACACGTGCATGTACAGTGACATTTTAATAATGATAATCGAAAATTAATGTAAATCAAACGCCTCCTGTTTATAACTGTTAATGACTATTGTTTTTCTTAAACAGACCGTGTCCTTTTCTGATTGCCTAGTATTCGTGTGTGTGTCTGTATGATGATTACAAGCCTATCAATTATTCAATGATTCTGTTTATTTCTACATGTGCATGTACAGTATCATTTCAATAATGAAATTAGCAAATACATGTACAATCAAACGCCTCGTGTTTATAAGAATCGCGAAAAGTATGCACCGTGCATCGTTGTTGAAATTATGTTAATGACTATTGTCTGACCGTGTCTTTTTCTGATTGCCGATTATTTGTATCAATATATTTAACTTTCTTGATAGTTATTACAGGACATAACTTATCTTAAATCATATTCCCCTCCATTTTCAACAATTTTGAAAGTCACGTGACAACTGAAACTGTCTCCAAAATAAGAAGCATCCTCTTTTTAATTTTTTTTTTTACCCGTTTTCCTTTCGGTGCTCACTCCACACCTCGTCCACGGTGTCACTCTACCCTTTCTCATTCGCACCTTTCCTCATCCGTCGAACACACCATCATCAGACACAACACGTGGTGATGATTTCCTCCAAAACATCTTCCCCCAACGCCTTCCCATCTCAAAATAACCATTCAACTTAAAAGTAAATACCTCAGACTCAGTCACACCAAATAGACCAACAACAGACCGAACAACAATTACGTTACATGTCACCTGGTGATCATTTCCTACAGAACAGCTTACTCCCACGCATAGCAGTTCATCTCAAAATAACCAACCACCTGAACAGTCGATACCCAAGTCACACCTACAAGACCAACAACAGACCGAACAGCAATTACGTTACTTATCATCTGAGGGGCGTTTCACAAAACTTGTCATCAGTGACAAATGACAGTTTTTGTTATAGCTACTGAAATCCTTGCCTCTGATTGGTTATCAACAGATTTGTCACTGATTTTTGTCATTTGTCATTGAAAATAGGCTTTATGAAACGGGTCCCTGGTGATCATTTCCTACACAACATCTTACTCCCACGCGTGGCAGTCCATCTCAAAATAACCACCCACCTCAATATCCCAGTTACACCGACTAGACCGACTCAAGACCGACAACATAACAAACAAATTACGTTGCGCCAATGGCCAAAAAGATTCGGTTTTGGTGTCGGTTCGGCGGGGTGACTGACGTATATTGGGCAGAGATCTGTTCGGTTTGGAGTAGCTATCGATTCGGTTTGGCGGGGTGACTGGCGTTTATTGGCCAAAAATCTGTTCGGTGTGGATTCGGTTTGTTTGGTGTGAATGAGGCATAAAGGCCAAGAATATGTTCGGTTTGAAATCGGTCTCCTTGTTGTCACTAACAACATGTATAAAGGGTAATACTCTTTCGGTTTTGAGTCGGCGTGAAGTCGGTTTGGCGGTGTGACTGAGGTATACCTTCAAAGCTCTCCAACTCCCACTTTATTCTCACTTCCCCCTTTCGTTTCCCTTGCTTGACTTACTCCTGCCCTACTTCTGCCTAACGGTTAGTGTGCTTGACCTGTTAGCAAAGGAGAGCATGGGAGGCCTAATGTCTTCAGTTTTTGCTCTCAATCAAAGCTTATCGATTATGTTTTTCTTCTAAAAAACGATGTTTGTTCCAAAAGAAGATTTTAAGCACATGAAAAACTCGCTGTCTGCAACAAGCAAAATAATGATCGATAAGTAGGGCCTTTAGAGAGGGTTAGCTCAAAAGAGAATTCCCCCGATAATGTGAGCGTAGTAGGTCCATGCTTACACGGTGGTTACGAAAGACACTGTTGCCGTACCTTGCAGTCTTTCACATACAGGTAAGTTTTTAAAGATTTGTGAAAATACACGTTTATCTTTATTTCTTAAAGAATAGGTAACAGTTGAAACGAATACATCTGTCTAACTGAATCATCAAAACACAATTAAAACAAAATATATACAGAGAGAGAGAGAGAGAGAGGGAGAGAGAGAGAGGGGGGGGGGGGGGGAGAGCGTGGACATACGTTGGATCTATAATATAAAAACGTTTACAAAGTGTTATAACTTTAAGATCTACTTGACCAACAAATCACGACATGCATTTTCCTGCACTTCAAGATGGTTGCTTATTGATTTAGAGGAATACGCGTAGGTTTAAAAAAACAATCGAAATGACAATAATTTTACTTTTAAAAGAAATAAATCGTTATTACCAGAAAATCTACCCCCTCCAGTGCTCCGTAAGTCGTCAAAATTGTTAGTGTAACTGTGTGTTTTTATTGAGCTTTGTTTATTTACTCCAAACACTTGCAAAAGGAATCACAAATGAAAACTTGAGGTTCATTTGAGTTCAGTCCCTGAATTTACGAGGTTCTAACACCAATGCACTTGTCAAAGATAGAAACATTTACGACTTGGGCCTTACTGTCGTGTGTAGGACTACAAAGAAAACCCAACGGAGAAGTAGAATTTTAATTCGTTGGTTGACAGAAGGGAGGGTTCCATGAGATGATCAGGTGTTTAATACATAAAACGCATATCAACAATTTTCGTCTGGAATTTCGGCCAGTCTTGACCATGACCTTCAAGGGACGTGAACTTTGTGACCTCAAGATGGATGCGTTAAAAAGAGGAATAAGATTAAAACTTTCAGTAAAGTTCAGAGCAACTGGAACTTATTATACATGTACGTGAATTCGAAGGCCTCGAAAAGTTGAAATCACGAAGCCGCCGGAGGTCCCATAGCTTCATAAGAAACTTGCGCTTTTCTCAAAAGCTATGCCCGTTGCTCACGTGGCGTCAATTGCATGACGTAGGATTGCGTCAGTGACTGACGCGTTCTTCGGTGATACTGACGCACCATGTGGGAGAGACATCATACTTAAAGTCAATACTGAATGAACATGTACACGTTGCGTTGCATTGCTCTTACACAATACAAATGCGCTTATTGCTTTCATAGGCCTGATTCACGCAAGTACAAAACGAAATGACTGACGCCCTGTTTATGGCAGTCATAAGAAACGTATGCACTGTGCTGTCTTAGCGAGCTAAAAGTTGAACTTTCAACTTAACACCACTTCTCTTGAATCATGTAGCATCCAGTAATCATGGTGGTCATTCCAACCACCAAACTCTGTCTACTATTAAACGCTTTAATTTGATTCCTCTGGGGAGGCTTTCAACACATCTTGAACATAAAACAGATCATTCTTAAGCCCACTCGTCTTCTCATTGGCACTGAACTTTCGATTCTGGAGTGAGAACCAGGGAATAACAGAGACATTATTACCTCGGACTGATTGAATGATTGGGGTTACGAGAACGGGGCATGCATGGGCTGTCTGCAACAAGGCAGTAAGCGCTATGTATTGTCATTGGCAGTATCGGCCTTCTTGCGGACAGCTGGAGTCTGGAGTGTCCTCACTGCCACATCGGTTGATGAATATTGAGGAACCCTTCCCTCAATCAGAGTGCAAAGATGAGACTATCCTAGAGCTATGCCAATATAAAATGTCACTGAATCTATTAGCATTCATGAATCACGTTTTCGCTATCCATATGATGTTTGTTTTTTTGTTACTAGTTTCTTACTAACATTTATAAATTAGAAAATATTGTTTGTTCTATTAGTGGGGGCATCAACCGAAAGACTCGATTCAGTTTCGAACCGTGGTCCGTCAGTGTCAGTTTGTAGGCGAAGACAGACAGCTGACCATGCACTATACTATGGATCATCTTATATAAAATACAGAGGGATATAGAATGCCGAAATATCTCACAAACAGCGAATTTGGAGGACATGTCGCAGTCGTTTTATGTGATTGAGATATGTGATCAGCGTATGATAAACCTTACACCGTATGGACAGCAGTCTGCTGTCTGAATCAATTCATGATTCGATTATCCATGTACTTGATCATGATCTGAGATCATGATCAAGTACATGGATAATCGAATCATGAATTGATCCATGATTGATCTCGTATATTTCTTATGATGTTCCTGGTTAGAATAATGATTGATGGTTCCCCAACACTCAACCTGATTCTCAAGGGTCAATCCGACAGCTTCCGCCTTCAAAGCTAACTGAATTGACACCTCTGGCGCAGTCATTTAAATATGTCAAAGAATTCCGAAACGATATTACTTCCCCATCATCATCAACGTGATCAGCAAACCATTGCCAAGCTTTTGAATACCAAAGATTCCAGAATATGCATCTGCGGTGTGGTCCTTGCGATGTCCATAGGGTTTGACCCTTTGCACACGGGGCGTCCATTTCGACTGCGTCATTGCCTACGGTAATGAATCCTACGAAGAAAATCGTTGCATGCGCTAAAAATAAAAATCTAGGACACCCATGTACCAATCATCAAATTCTTCCCAGTGCAATACCAGTGATTTACCACTTCTAAAGATGTTCTCCAATTTTGTTCTTCTTCAGAGTTTCAGCATTTCGCAAAGTTTGTACCGTTCATTTGTCATTCACTTTCTGCAGTTCTGTACGCTGCTTTTATCACATGGTGCGTCAAACATCGCGCCGCTCGCTGACGCAATTCTACGTCAGTAACTGACGCTTCATGTGCAACGGGCATAATTGGCTTACATCACACATGGGATCTAGATCACCTTAACGTTAGAAGGTGAACATGCTTCCAAGGGTTATGGGAAGAAAAGTTCACCATCACCCATGACCTCACCGCAGAGTTCATCTTCTTTCCGAAAATATTTGGGAAAGTCATCGAGGACCCTAATGTTGTTAAGTGCGGATCGAAGGAAGACGGTTCGTTTCCCATGTTTATTGTCAGATTAGCACCATAGATCGAAATAGAACATCTTCAGAACTGGTGAATCACGGGTATTACGCTGGGAATAATTCGGTGATGATGTATTGATGCCATTTAAAAGTTATTTATAATCTAAAATACGAATAATAGCGTCAATTACAGCAAAGTTGCCATCACACATTACTTTCTCCTTAGCCTAAAAATGGCCTATATAATCACGGTAGGTTTGGTAAAAAAAGTGGCATCCATTGTAAGGCACTCAAAGGATTCCTCCCGGAGAAGGTGCCGAGTTACTACTCCTGGGTGAAGAGTGGCACATATCGATTCGATGCTTTGCCAAAAGACGTTATAATATCATGGAAAGGGTCCAAACCCAAACCAGCTGTTTTCGTCCGGTGAAACAATCTCGAAACTCTACAATCAGTCCTGATAATGTTGCCCTGCGTTCCCTTGGTAACTGTAGTAAGAGAACTCTCTATATTCCCTTTATTGAGTAAATTTTCTCATTTTCGTTCCCAGATACTTGAAAAAAACGTTACTTTTTCCCCCATCAGCCATGTCTGGCTTTTCGAGCGCCACAAAACAGAAAATCAGATATCAAATCTTACACATGTTTTTCTCTGGCAGCAAGGTCGTTATATTTGTTGTACCCCTCACGGAATAAGATGAAAAAGTAGAGAAAGTTTTGGGGAATGTAACCTTGATCTTCTAATGAAGTTTACAGATTTCTACACCAACCTCTGGGTATGACTTTACCATCAGGCCCTCCTCGACGCAGGACCGTTCAATGGGGAAGGGGGAGGGAGTGAGTGGGTGGGTAGCCAGGGAAGGCTACCGCCCCGGCTGAAAAATGAAATAACAGTTGGTGTTTTGAATTTGGACCATGATGTTGACAGTAAATTCCTCTGATCGTTACTGCAATTAGTTTCATTTAACCATGATATCAATATGAAATTCATTTGATAGTTACTAAAAGAGAAATGAATAATATGAACATGAATGTATGTCCATTAGTCCGAAAAAGCTTCATAGCAATCCCCTCTTATAGTGCTTCACGAATTTGCAAGTAAAATGCATGTCACAGTTGTTTTCCCTAGGCCTCGACTCATTACAAAAACCTACAACATTTATATATAAATGCTCAAGAAGGAATTAATACCGATTTTCCAATCATTTTATTCTAAATTATTCACACATCTCCGCAAGTTTCGGTATCTTAACAGTAAAATCAAACGTTTGGTCACCATGTCCACTGGGATAAACCTCTGCAGCCTGCCCCTCCCCTTGGAGAGCTATTACTGGCTACGCCCCCGTTGGTCATGGCCCATTTGTATGACAGACTACAGTGACTTTGCAAATGGGACACCATTAAGAGCGACAGGGATTGGAATTACACATGGGAGTGGGTTATGAGAGTACTCGACGGAATGTTTTGACGTTAGAAAACTTTCCACACCCCCGCCATTTCCAAAATGATACATTATCGTGACAGAAATAGATGTTTTAAAACCCAACACTACCGAATGACTGTTCAAAAGTGTTTAAAACGCATATCAAACGTAATCATTAGTCTGCGGGTGATATTGCCTTGACTTGAACAATTAACAGATCTATTGAAAAGGTTCCCATTACAATATGGGAAGCGTAATTGCTGAATCCGTGATGAACTCACTGAAAATTCTCTGATGAGCTTCATGAATTGTCCCATGCTAGTTTCCTGCCTAAAAAACCATTTTAGTTGATCGCTTATTAATTTAAAACCCTGATACATTTGTCGTTTTCGGAAACAAGCTATATATCCTTCACAATATACATTGTATACGCAACCCTGTAACCAAGTGCAATGTCGTGGCACATTACAACTAACTTCAACGATTGCATACTGGAGGAAATAGCTGATGGCGAAATCCAATGTCAAGGGTATCGACAAAGACACTATTGATCAAAATCAGACGATGCCTCTCGTCGATATACCGATATCTTGACACTCAACGGCGCCTGTTTTATTCCCCTAATTTCCCGCCTGTTTCTAGATTTGTCTCACTCCTTCTCGGTATTCCCCTCCCTTCTTACGCGCTTTTGTAACTCTCTATCATCTTCTCTCCATCTTTTTTGTTTCTCTCTTTCCTTCTCTATGTTTACCCCTCTCTCAATCTCTGTCTGTATTCTTACAGCTTGAGATTTCTTTCATTTCTTAAAATGATTTAAAGACATATTTACTCTATATCATGATAAAGGTATACTTCAGTCGCATAAGTATTTCTCATAGAATTTTCACCTCCCTCCTATTACCTCCATTTTAGATGATCGCCCTTCTCGCCCCTATTTGCTACATTCACTCATCAATATTTCATAATTATGGTACGATGTATTATTCAAACACTGAATACATCCATATTCACTCTTTTTGTGACATTTTGCCTTTCTCTCTATCATTTCCTTATCTTTACCATTTTACACATTCTCCCTCCCTCTCTCTCCCCCCATCTCAATCACCCCCCCACACACTCTCTCTTCTAATCCAAATCTCTAGACTCGAAATTGGCAGTCGTTTCGATGTTTCTCCTTTCCCCTCTCCTCCTCCTTCATTCCGCATCTTATATTCGATTCTTTCTGTCTGGAGCTCGCCTCCTTGCATCGATCTTGACCCGAAGCTGAATCTGATTCATTATGTTTGCCGCAAGATTTGCTAAAATGGTTCCTGTTTATTTTACAAAGACATCTATAACATGCCGTTAGATAGACGTTTTAAATTACATTAACGGTCCAAGTGCAAATTATACAGTAGCAGTGATATTGATAGAAATGTGTTACATGAATTGGATTAAAGAGAAATAACATTACAACGCATGCATCAATGTTTTTACATGATCTCAGAATAGTTACAAATTGATTTCTTGTAATTTTTTCATTTTTTAGTAGTTTGGTGATTATCTTCAGCAATAAGTAAATGCAAATGCATTATGATAATAATCATGCATAGCAATGCATTTCAAATGAAATTTCTGAATTTGAAAGGAAACATTTTCCTGAGATCTGCTCACGTATAATGAATACTAGTCGCCTTAGTCATCAGAATAGATGAATATATGTGCATTATAATCACCGACGGACATTTTTAATTGACTTTAGATTGGATAAGTTAATTGCTCCCTGACTATTCATTATAAGGTGCAATGTCTAACTACTTCGCCTCGCACGCGGTATAGAATCCAAGGGCTATAGGGCCTCACAAATTCTTCTACAGGGTATTTAGACAAGCCTGGCTCCTTGTTTTACGAGAAATAATGTCACCCTGAAACATGGCACCGATATGCTATCAATATTCTTTCGGGTCATCTCAGGTCAACTGATGCCCTCTTTCGCTTCCACTCCACAAATCTTTCAAGAAGTTTAAACATGTGTCACAAGTTCACGGCCCAGATAGGTCAAGTCACACCTAACGTTTAATCGGTTGTCGAGACCTCTCATATTTCATATTAGTTTGTTTCCTTTTCCCAGTGTTTACACATTTTTGGAGAATACTCCCATTTTTCACTCTAGTTCATTTCATCCATCATAATATTTTACCAACAGACCATAGCATCCCTCTAAAGTCTACAACTTGATATTGTACGAAAGCACATGCGTTGTACGCATGTACAATATTAGCATGTCCGCGGTTTAGTAAAACATTGTGAAGTGGAGCTCGCTTATCACAACCAAATTGACAACACTCTCAAGTTTGTTTAGTCGAGCAATTTCGACCAGCGCAAGGCATCCCTAAAACTTCTCGGCAAAGTTATTATACACCGAAATGTCAGCATATCGAATCGACACAACGGGTTCCAACAGTCCAAAAAGAAAATATATAATTCAATTCGGCGACCGCTTGGTGCACCCAGCAAGCACGATTTTTATTACAAGGGTCTGATGGGTAGAATGACTTCAAGCTGAGCTCTTGCCTAGCTGAAGAAAACTCTGGCGACTTGGTGGTGTTTTCGTAGATGGTGAGGAGAAAGAGGAATGGTTCGAGAAGATGACTGGCTGATTCGTTTGTTTGACATGCCTAATGGGCAAAACTAACAGTTTTAATCCGGGTGTGTCTGGATGGATTCTATATCATAACTGTGGAAATGAGACATAGTAAATATTGGTATTACAGAGAGAGAGAGAGAGAGAGAGAGAGAGAGAGAGGGGGTGGGGTGTGTGAATACTTGTGTTGATATGGAGGTGGGTGTGCGTGTTTGTAGGGATGCTTCCTTTATGTATATCCAGTAGTTTATGGGGAGAACAAGATGTGAAATGAAAACAGAATGACAAAGGGACAATCATACTCATGAGGAGAGGGAGAGGGAGAGAGAGAGAGAGTGTGTGTGCGTGCGTGCGCGTGTGTGTTTAGAAGGGAGAGCAGGAGAAGAAGACGCAGAGTCTATATCTTGGCGCCCTTGATTTTGGCCCCTAGCCTTTTTTTTTTTTACCAGTGCATCCAAAAAACGAACCAGTTAAAACATACCCCCTTAGCAGGACATCTTAATGATGATGAAATACATTGTTCAGTCCCTGAGGGCCAGACTAAACCTTGTGAAAAATCGATGGCATGAATTATTCAAAATAATTAATTACGATGTATTATGTAGTCTGATTATTTAAAGGTACTATGTCCCTTTTGCAGCCAACCTCAAATTCTGTAGAACTTTGCAGGAATTATGAATATGTCATGTATGTCCTATCTGTGAAATTTAAACGTTAGCAGTGTCCTCATATTCAAATTATGCAAGGAAACCCGTTTGCTTGCTAGACTTCACTGTCAGACACTATTGAGTGACTGACTGGCTTTCTTTCTTCTTTGGTAATAACATACATGAAAAGAGTTGTAAAGGGTACATGAGCATTTGTCTACATCAATAACCCACTTCTTGTGATGGCCAAGATTAAACTGATTGAATCTTTGCGCAGCATAAAACGTATGACCATTCGGTACAACTGTCTGAAAATCAAAACTATTACTTTTGGGCTCTATAGCCCTAAAGTCGATTTGACAACTAATAGTCATTATTTTCCCACTTAAAGACATTTTCAAGCCCCACCTATTTTGGGGAAGTTCTAAATTAGTATTATCTTTCAAATGCAGTTGGAATTTAACTTTTTCATTTTTTTGGCCTGCAAATGGGACATAGTACCTTTAAGGGAACGTTATTACTCATCCCATAGTCTCGGCTTTGTCAGCTCTACCTCGACGAGGGTGTCGTCAAAAAAAGAATTTAAAAGAGAAGGCATAACAGATTGTGTAAAAAGGATAACATTTTAATATTCGGATATGTTAATGCTTAAAAGTATGGTGGATATTGTGTAAACTAAATTTAGGAAATCTTGAGGTTGGTAAATTAATGTAATGGATGGTCTAGTTTAACTATTTGCCTTATAAATATTCTCCTAAAGTTTAAACCCGATAACTGGTTTCGGCTTCTGTTAAAAATCGTGTTTAACGAAAAAATGTTACTAATAGTCGAAGTCCAAATTTCCCCTTGTTATATAAGATTTTAGACCAAGGGTCAAGTTTGAATGACTCTAGGCCCTATCGCATATTTGATACAAATCTAGGAAACTATATTGTTTTTTTTTAAAGAATTTCCCTTCTGATGAGATTATTAAAGTAACATTGAAATGGGTATCAGATTGACAGACTGGGAATACAAGTTAAATCTAAAAGTAATAAATCACTGGTGATAAATTTGAATGAATCGAATGATTGAAGTGCCAACATCTTTTGACAGTCTCGATAGATAGAGGTACGATATTGAATGCGTACACAGACCGTTTCATTCCATCCCGATACATATTAACAAACTGTATCTTGAACAAGGAGATGTAATTGTAACCTCGACAGGAGTAATGGAATGTGAAAATCAATTTAACATGGCGGTACCGATTCAGTCTTTTCTCGCCCAAACGTCAGAAAACAAACGACGTGATCCGAATCTCTTTCAGCCCAATCCGAGCGATTTCGAATAAAAAGAGAAACCCATTTCACGCTCGCATACCGTAACGAATTACCCCCTTTCATCTTTCCCTTTCTTTCTTTCTTTTGGACAGCGTTCCCCCGAAACGGTGTGACATTATTCTTTTTTTTCCTATCATTTTTTCCCTCTCTATTTTTTCTGTAGCGACACCTCTTCATAATTCAGAGGGTCCCTGCAGAGAGCTTCACAGTGAGTCTTGCTGGTTGGGTTGGGAAAAGCTCAAGGGTTGTTCTTCGAGGTAGCTAATTGGGTCACTGGAAATGACTGACGTTAAAGAGATCTGTGAGAGGGGGTGGGGGAAGGGGGCAAGGAGTACCCCTCTGTGCATCTTGCTCTAATTAGCGGGCATGTGTAAGTTGATTAATACGCAAAGTAATACGATTAAATGACACACGGGGCTCTCTACGGGTCTGTCCTCCCTTGGACAAATGCACCCCATAACATGCGGAATCCCACATCTTAATCTTACGACAACCGTTTATTGTATTCGTGCTGAGTTAATGGCCTTTATTGCTTTTCATGATAATCACACAGCGTGTGAAAATGAATAACGAAGAAATCAATTGCCAATGAGAACAGAAAGAAGAATCAAGTTGTAAAATGGTACGCACAATTGGTGGTGGTAAATGGCACACAATAGCCAGTAAGTGATCATTGATCGGAGTCAAAAGTTTATTTGACGCATAAAAATTATAAAAACATTCCTCTACCCATTCTTCTAAATGACATCATATTTCGTCAAAGTGGTCAATGTGATATTATGTGATCTGAAAACTATAAACCACTTTCAAAATGAGTATAATTAGAGTGGAAGATAATAAATAGTTAAGGAGAAAACCTAAAGAAACCCTAGAATTACGTAGAAGAAGTCAAATTCACAACGGTTGGGTACGTAGGCCGATGTGGTTGGACCAGCAGTAGTAATAGAAAACAGTAGACTGCAGTGATTTCAGTCAAGGGAGTGTTAGGTTGACAAGTTAACAAAAAGCAAGAATTGCAACCGTCTGACTCGTCTGTTAAGAGCCAGCCTTCTTCCTCTAGACAGATGCTGCATGTATGTGTCGTTCGAGTAACTATTTCAACGAGTAATATGAATGACTCGAAACGATGAGAAATATAAAGTTTAGGATTATATGGATTTCTTGAAGGAGAATGGGGCAAGATCAGATGATCACAGCGTCTATTGAGAGACAGAAAGGCGTTAAATCTGTGTTAAAGTATACATGTATGAGTTAACGCCCTCCTGGATCCAGAAAGTAATATTGCATAAACCGTAAAACGCATGTATGAGCAGCCACCCGTCTGTTGACTGTCTACAATAGACAGGGGTATTCATGTACAGAAATTCAATGATAGATTATAAGATAAGAATTAATGAAGTATGGAACAATGCGAAGATGACTACTGCCCTGTCACTCTGCAGTTAGTTATATTATCTGATGACTTGAAAAATGAGGATTCCTCGACAATAAAAATAACTCGATTTCTTAATTTGCCTTCCAAGGAAAGCATTACAATAGTTTCGAATCAGATTTCGAATTATATGTTGCTCGTTAAAATTATTGACAGTAAATAAAGAAGTAGGCTTGGCCATTTTATCTGTTTCTCGAGTCCTACCTTCTTAGAATGTACCATACAAGTGAAAAGGTTGCATTTTATAGTTTAATCGACCTTCAGAAAATAAAACGTTTTAGGTTTATTTCAACTTTTCTTTATTTACTGATATCGCAGGTGCATGAAATGTGTGGCCGTTTTAAAAAGTGAAAAGCTTTGGGTTTGTTTTTCTACAGTTTTCTGAAACTGGAATAGCAGGTGCATGAAATGTAAGTCGTGTTAAAAAGTTATTTCAGCATTTCTTTTAATCGAAAATTGCAGTTGCATGAAATGTGCAACCCCTTTAGAAATAGTCTAAATCGACATAAATTTGCATGAACATTACTGCTTCGTTTTCGTCGTTAATCACTTTTTTGAACTTATGAACTGTCCCTGAGAATATACAAAAGCCATGAAACCAGCCTGAAATTACAGATGAGGTGATACAATTTCATACTCAGATAGGAACAGAGTCAAAGATGACAGAGATAAATGAAGTAGGAACAGTCAATTGAATCCATGTTTTGAAGTTGGTAGTTGCTTCTTCCCTCGAGTAACCAGACCTAATATATTGTTTACGTCAAAACACAGTCTAAAACTTTAAGGGAAAGGGATTCTATCACCAACATCAAAGATAGCCCGTGGGCCAAAATTTTCTCATATAGCCTCTCGGAAAATAGCGGGAATCCTTGTTATTCTAGTTTTCGAACTCATGGAATTTTCCCTTTTTATGGAGAAAAATCCTCGCTATTTCTCCCTCTCCTCTCTATACCCATCTTATTTTAATCCAGACGCTTGGCCTAGAGGCCCTCTCGAATTTCGCGAGATTTTCCATTGAAACTGGAAAGTGTTGGTGGGGCAATATGATTAAGCCTAGTGTGCGACGAATACTAATGCGATAGTGGAAAATACTCGCGAGGACGTCTATAATACAGGATCAAAAATGAAAGAAATTATGGGAACTTTTGCCAGAAGAACTCTTCAGTTTCTCAGCAGGTTCCCTTGAGTTTTTTTTTTATTTGAGCCGAGGGAATGCTAGGGGAAAAGAATAAAATGAATAAAATTGCCTGTGATGGATAACTTAATTATGAAACTCATTCAATCTTAATGATTTGATTTCCAGAAGTGCATTTCAATAGAAATTAAACGGGGCCAGTCAGCATGTATCATTGTTTTGTATAACTAGTATTTGTACTTATGTACGATCTTACTTCTTTGAAAAGTTTTTTTTCCCCGAATCGAGCCGATTATTACAATGTATTGGTTTAATAATTATTCAGTTTAGCCTCAAAATATAGAAGTTCGGAAAACTACAGACACGACAGGGTAGCTGGAACAGGTGTGAATAGCATGCGTCTAACTATTTAAAGTACCGCGATGACTATATGGGCATGATAGTTTGGGCATTTTATGTGGAATCAAACATATCCATATTTTATACAATCACATAAGCGCGTATTTTCGGTCTAGAAATCAGTAATGCAGGACATACCAACACTTCTTCTCTCTGCTAAATTCACCCACTCCTAAGCCCTCATCAAACACTTGATCATGTTTGTTTTAAATCATTTAGCACCATGTCATCCCAAGTGTGGTTGCCAAACTGTGCCAAGTGCTGCTTCAATCTGTCATCTTCCCATTTCCCATTCAAGTTTGGAGAGTTAACAACAAGGTTTGGAGTGTTAGGAACATTTCCCGTACGGTTTTAGATTCCCATTATATAACCGACATCTCGGAAAGTTGATAAAGGGATCGATGTGCACTTTATTCTAAAGAGCAATAACCTATTTCCCCGATGATAACAAGCACGAACACACAGGAACTGAGGATGTGGATACGTCTAGCCGTTCTAAGATCTAGACAACTTTTATTATATAGCCTTTACTCCTGTATCCCCAAAAGCCTACAATTATATTGAATTCGGACATGTTACTTCTGCGAGTGGCACTGTGTGGCACTGATAGTGTTAACCAGTGACTAAAGTGAATTCGTATGGTTGGAACAGGGATGTGTGAGTTTAACTCACAAGCCCTGGTTGGAAGTATCCTTCCTTCTTCTTCGTTCACAGACGCCGTCTTTGACATTGATGTCGTATATGCCATTTCCACATTTGGTACTGAGCGGCTTTATATCAAGTAATATACTTAATTCGCATCTAGAGGATAGTCTATCATGCAACATAACCTTAACACCTTTATTCCCACAAGCATCCGATGGCATTCGCTTGTACATGTACCTTCTGCGTATGGCACTGACCGAGTTAATCAATTAACACAGTGATATATTTGTAATGGTAGGGAGACTACCCTACAACATAACCCTAACACTCTCGTTCCTAGAAGCACACATCGAGCTTGACTTATACATACAACTTCTTCGTATGGCACTGACCGGGTTAACCCAGCAGTATAATGAATATTAGTTAGAGAGTCCACCCCTAAGGCAGCGAAGGGGGACTCAGACCACTGAGACCAGCAGCGATTGAAGAATTAGTCACAAATGCAGCGTTTCCTCGCCTTCCATCGGTCACAAATTAAGCGTGATTAGAGGCATTCCGAGACATTCCGTGAGTGATGTATGAGGTATCCATGGTGTCCTCAAAGGGCAGTTTCCATTGGCAGAATTTTCATTTCATTATGCCGATTAAACTTCTGTGCCTACAACGGTCAGTATTACACAAATACTTGTTCTTCAATCTATAATGTAAGATATTATAATCTAGGTTAAGCATTACAGAGGCCTTATCATTTTAGAATGAGAGGTTCGCTGAAAATATTTGGCTGCAGCTCAAAGAAGGCACAATTCCTTGAAAAGTATTTAAAAATGGTTGTTAGCAGAGCAGCCACATATTTTCACAAAATGAACATAACGAAGCTATCAATCGGTTCTATCGGTGTACATATCCTGAAGTAATAAACATTCTCTCAACAATTTATGTTGATAAAACGTTTAGTTTGATATCACACCATAAATGAACTTTCAAGAATTCAAAATATATGGAGCCCCTTTTCTTAAAACGACATAACATTTTATGTCAAAAGAACAAACTCGGCGGAGTTGCATCTGGATAAGAGTGATAATGGAAACATTCTCGGGATACTGGCGGGATGGGCAGTGTCTAGCCTATACCGATCCCTTGGTGAAGTTCACAGCAATTATTACTCATGAATTTCAACACTTGGATCGCATTTCGGGCACTTGATCAGCAGTAGAATAAATTCGAAGGGGAACGCCAAAGGGTAGTAGTCGGATTGGACACAACAAGTTATGTGTGTGTTGATGGAAAACCTGGCAATTGCTTCTCTTAAATCAATCGTCGAGAGGTCTAAGTATTCACTGATCAAATTTGTGTAAAAGTGTATTGAGACAAGAAGTATTATTTGTGCCTCCCATGATAAACATATCGGACAACTTGCTTTCCGAAACATATTTTCTTGTGCTGACTGATTTTGTTTAGAGAACCGGACAAATGCCACTATTAATACAGATATAAATTATTTCATTTCATTTTCGCAGATGAAATGACTAGCCTTTCATGATATGTGTGTCATTTAATCATTTTCATTCTCATTACGAATGTCCATGGATATTCTGCTTCAAAACCCAAGTGTCTCAAAGTACAGAGTAGATTGCGCTCGTAATCTTAATGTACGATGTACCAGCTCGACCAAATTCTTTTCAGATTCTAAGTTTCAAATCAATGTATTAGGTTTCTCTATTCTAATAAGGTCCTTAGATAATCCAAACGTAACGAAGTTTCGATATATATGAATATGGAAGCCAGTGTGTGACATTTGAATAACAACCATGTAAACATACTTCAAAGAACTACCGGAGATAATTTGTTGTTCACTTACGTATGCATTCGTTGGCTTCCTTTGATGTGGCTCTGGCCCAGGGTCTGTCGTAATGGAAGGTCTTACAAAGCTCACATTCTCTTCCAGCTGTATTATGCTTGCAGTCGCACTCCATCTCCCCGTCCCGTCCAGGGCCACAGCTCGACGCGTGTCCGTTGCATTTACAACGTCCACCCACGGAGAGGTCCGAGAGAGCGTAGTAGAGGCTCTCCCGAGGGTTCTCGTCCTCGTTCTCACCAAGGACCGGTAGCTTGTTGAAAACGATCTTGATGTCGGTGGCCGTGACCCAGTCCTGCAGGACGGGGCTGTTGTCGAAGTCGTATGCGGAGGGGCGTCCTTCCAGGGTGCTGAAGGCCACCCGGGAACCGGCGATAAGATCCGAACTATGGATATCCGTGCAGGCTGGCTCCTGCTCATTCTGCTTGGTGATGACAGCATTCTTGGGCATCCCGTAGGTCTTTCGGCACTGGCTCGAGTAGTACTGATAGGGTTGCCATGTCTTGCCGAAGTCCTGCGACTTGAAGATGACCATGGAGTCTGGGTGAAGCCAGCAGAACTCCATGGATATGTAGGTGATCTCGAAGCGCTTTGTCAGGGATAGCTTCAGGGTGACGTTGTGCTGGCTTTGGGTGAAAGGCTCTGATTGCCAGCAGGTCAGGTTGTTGGGGTTGTGTAGATCGGTCAGGTAGGATGCCGGGTGACGGCGTTTTGGGTGACTCTCGTCGCAGATGAAACAGTTCCTCTGCCTCTCACCTTCTGCGCCGCTGGACAAGGCGCAGAAGCGACTCGGGGGATCCCCACACGTGCTGGAGGCCTCGACGGGAGCCTGGAAAGCAGCATTGACGAAGTCCGGCTCGCATCGCTTGGGGACGTTGTTCTCTCCGTAGCATGGGTCTCTCCGGGAGTCCTGGGCCGCAAACATACTGATACCACTATTACCAGTGCGAGCTCCCCGGCAGCTGCCAAATCCCATAATCACAAAAACACTAACCACGTACCACCACAAAGCCATCTTACTATGCTCCGTCCTCCTTAGACAAAGACTTACAATTTGCATTTTACTTCAGTTATGTTTAATCCAAATCCAAAAAAGTATGTTGTGTAAATCCAAATTATGTTGTATCACTTGAGCTGTGATTTACCAGAGATGGTGAATAATATCCAATAAATATATCTTAATCACAAGAAGTATAAAGATCCAAATAAATATACTTGATCTCGATTATATCACATCACATGAGCGTTTGTTATAGTCCTCGTTATCACAAAAGACAATGATTTTTATTCCGAGAGAGGAAGAAAACAGGAATCAAATCTCCTAGTGCTGATTCCAGCTGAGGACAAAATCAGAATGATGCCTCTGTCGAGAGTCGCGATGCGTCCAGCCTCTCTCTACATGTGGATATTGGAGAAGAGGAAGAAGCACTGATCAATGCGAGTTGATTACATCCAAATTATGTTGCGATCAATAAACATCCATTGACATTGTGGGTGACATTTCCCTCGATCTCTCCTTCTCTCTCTCTCTCCTCTTCTCTCGCTAGCGTTCAGCCGTCTTTCACAAACCTACTGAAATGAATTTCTGAAACTCAGTAGCCAGAATGGTCGAACGGTGGATGCACAGAGAGGCGAATGCAAACGCTTGATATTAGTTTTCCGTGTCTTCTCGCTTTTTGCTCGAGTGACTGTGTACGCTGCCCGAACCGCGATCTTGACGAAGATTCATTGTGGCGACACTGCGCGTGCGTTGAATTGAACCAATAGGAAACCACGCTCTGACAGTTCAGTATAGTTTGCTGTGGATGGATAGACCGTACGTGTGGTCTGTGGGGCTTTTCTTCTTTTTACGCCGATTGGTGTGAAATGGAGGGGTTTCTTTACGCTTTTGTTTGTTTCTTGACATTTCTATTTGTGTTCTATGTCACGGCTACCAGTCATGAGCAAAGACCTTGTTTGCACACTGCTTTCAGCCGTGAGATTCGGTGACAAAATGAAAGAAAGAGAGAGAGAGAGAGAGAGAGAGAGAGAGAGGAACGGGGGAAAAAAAGGGGGGGGGGGTTGAAGGGAGAGTTTGGAAGTGAAAAGTGCCATGAAAATAAACCAAATGCCAACAATTTTGTAAAATAAATATATAATGCAATCGTTAATATATCATTTAGTGTAAGACAAAGTTGGCATCAACTTTAATATGGGGGTTATATTACAAAATATGTACACTTGTAGTTTCAATGATGTTTAAATACAGTTGACATAGACTTGACTGATAAAAAAGGAAATGAACAAAACAGCATATTAATACAAAAAGTAAATTTAATGTAAATTTCATATTCACGAGGAAGAGAAAGAGGAAACAGCTGATAGAAAGTTTCTTATTTTTAAAAAAATTCCATTGACTGAACTATACATGTATTTCAATTTTGCATCGTTGTTTTTATCATGTACATTATATTGCAACCAATACAAATGCGGACTGCGAACATAGATTATATTAAAACTATTTTTTAAATAATTTTTCTTCTCCAATCAATTGAGAGAGAGAGAGAGAGAGAGAGAGAGAGAGAGAGAGAGAGAGGGGGGGGGGGTAGAAAGGGAAAGAGGGGCGAAGTTGTATTACATAAATACGGAAAAAAAATAAAAATAAAAATGAGGTGAGAAAAACCTGTGCTTTCAAGACAGTTGGTTTTAAAGGTGTATTTACTTGACTCTTTTAGGTTTGTTCAAAATAGTACAATTCTACATGTACTACATCTAACGATTGGCTTTATTGGACATTTCATAAATATCATATCATAAATTTACCTTAAACTACTTAAAATGATTATAATCTCTCCAAGATCACTGTTTAATGTATGAACACAGAAATAAGCATCTTTTGTAGTATTTTTTTTTATTTCATGAGAATTTGTTATAAAATGCATTCGCGGAATGTTCCACAATAATCTACAAATGTCATTTTTAGAGAAATATCTAATACTGGGATTTTGTTGATATATTAGACGCCTAAATACTTTGACCTAATTGTTCGTTATAATACACGTACTGTTACATTTGAATGTCCCATGTTTAGAGAGAAAAACAAATAATTGAAGTTTGACTCTGAGATAATGAGCTACCTGATCGGTTCTTCAAAGAAAAGCGAAAGGCTGAAAAATTGAACAGCTCCGACGGAAACAAATTATAATCTAAAATAGAATAAGCTTGTTTTTAGCAACAATAACAACACATCAATCTTTACTAAAAATTCCTCTCTATGGTTTTCTTAGACTAATACACAGCAATCTGTTTAAACAGGATTGGAAATCTTTGCCAAAAGTCCATTCGTCATTCAATGCGGTTTCGAAACAGAAACACTTACAAAAAGTAGAAACCCTTTAAATGATTTCTTTTAACAAGATTCTAATTGGGAACGGCTTTACGTAATCTGGTCAAAGATGAACGTCGGTATTTTTAAAGACCTCTAAAAAAAGGCTCTATTCTTTGAGAAGAATCAATCTCTTTTCTTGTAAGCCAAATTGATCCCCGTTAATCGGGGTATTAGGCCCTGTTTAAGGTGTCGTTAACCCTTGTAATGACCGACGAGATCAGTGACGGATTTTAAACTTCCGATTTTTTCTGGACATTCTTCACGTCTGGATCAATTAGCAAGAGTTGGGACAAACAAGTCTTGTCGAAACGACACCCGGTGAGCGGACCTGGGAGGCGCAACCTCCCCGAAAGTCCAGGGTCCGTGGTCCGAGGCGACGAGAGTACCAGCTGGACCGAGACAACACGCAGAGTTTCAGACCTTCGTGTTGGTTTAATGGCAAATATGATACTGGAGACCTAGAATTTGGCCCTCAAAGTTGAAAACCGATATTCTGCCATCATGTTATTTCCATCATTGGCCTAGAATATCTCCGAATCGGGGACAAGTTATGAAGAGCAGAGCCAGTTGCCCCATCTGAATATCTGTATTCAGATATTGGTATTACCGATATAAGTCATCCTAAAGTTGAAAAAAGAACCCAATTCCTATTAGAAAAATAATAGCTCCTTTAGATCGATTAGAAGTCAGATATACTCATATACTTAGAATTGCCAGTGTCCTTAAAATTGGTAAGAGCTTTTCTTCCATAATTTAATTCGTTCAGCTCAGAGCCTTTTCGTCATTTCCACATTATACTGCTCGAAGGAGAACTCCCCCTAACAAATAGCAGTATTGCACTTTAATTTCGATCTACTGACTTAATAATCGTGCTAATAAATTGAATATAATCCGTTGTACAATGTTTAAACCGTTTTTTAAGACAAAAATTATTTGAGGCAACATATACATGCATCCTTTTTTCAAATTCTCATAAATGTTAATCTAGAAGAAAGCTAGGAAATCATATATCTTTTTATCATTATCATCATTATAATATCCCCAGTTCCCTCCGAAAGACTCCTCCAATTGACGAAGAAATATTGGGATGAAAAGGGAAGACGGATTACTTATCAAAGGGACTTGGTAACATTGTTTAGACCATTATTAATGATAAAAAATGGAAAGAAGTTATCTGATCGATTCCGGAATTCTCCAAACTATTTTATTACAATTTAATTACGTTTGAGGAGAATTTAAATCGTCACAAAGCAATGAATTGGCTCTTTATACAATTCCAGACATTCAAGTGTTAAACTATTGTTAAAAGCCTGTCTTGTGTTTTATTTTCATGGAAACGGTTGGGAAAATTCAAAATGGTTGAGAGAATTTACTGTTAGAAAACCAGAAATATCTTTGTGGTTTGAGAGTGTTTTCAGGATTTTGTGCATGTTAGAAGGTTAGTACAGTAGAAGTGATATAATAAGTAACATTTCATACAAAAATATGCAATGTTTTCATCAACCTTCAACAATGTTACCGAGTCACTTTAAATGACGATCATAAACTCAATATCGTCGACATTCGTGTCTTCTTTCAGATTCGATATTTCCAGTCAAGCAAACACGTTGGTTACTCAGAATGAAAACATGGAATGTGATATGTTTGTATTCCTGGAGGTCAGATATGGCGGTTTCTCTCTTGCCTCTGGTCATGTGACTTGCCAACGGATGATGAGAACATCAATTTTTAATCACACAAGTATAGTCTCGGTTTCTGTCGTCTTCATTTAAAACCTTTTCTAAACATAATTATGTAGCATTTCTAATATAGTGATTAAAAAATGGTAATTGAAAAACAGAAATGTATAATGCGAGACTTTTTAGATGAATGATTACATCCTAACACCCGTAAGCAAGTTTTACTTTATTAGCTGGTCCTGGTGGTAAAATTATCATCTTTCCTACGGTTTCTTTTCCCCTTTTTATGAGCTACTACCTACGTCTAATAAGTTAGAATAAGTATATTGATGTTCGCTGCAATTTGTGCTTCTACGTCTCTTTTGGCTGGACATTTTAAATGAGTACTTTGAAAGAGTTTATTTAAACTATTGTAAAAATAGTAGGCTATTATAATGTTGACTGAGAACATCTTCCTGCAGAATAGTATTGATCCTTATTTTAACTCTCAACGTTCACATCACAATGCACACACGTGAAGCACACCCCGAAATAAAGGAATATTTGAAAAAATTATGACATCATAATTGAGCGATGTCTTGTAGAAAGGCTACATCATCATCATCATAGATGCTATGCCGATCAATGAAAGAAACGTAGCGGGGATGTCAACGACCGTTTCATGGTCATTGTCGTCTGAAGGCAAAAAAATATCCCAAATCTTGTCAATCAGTTATCTGAGAGAGTGAAAAACAAGATAATTAAACAGATTGGTATTAATTTTGACATGTCTCACCATACTATTCAGTCGACCTCTTTTTCATATGATTCTTCGTCGTTCTCTCCTTCTCATTTTCTTCTGCTTCTTGTTCTTCCTCTTATTCTTCTTCATGATGATGATAATCTTCTTCTTCTTCTTCTACATTTTTCATTCATTCTTCTTTTGCTTCTTCTCCACCTCCTTCTCCATCTTCTTTTTCTTTTTATTCTTCTTCTTCTTCTTCTTCTTCTTCTTCTTCTTCTTCTTCTTCTTTCTTCTTTTCCTTCCTGTCCTTCTCCGTCTTCTCTTTCTTCATCTACTTACTTTTCCTTCTTAACCCCCCCCCAATTTATACTTTCTTCTCTCATCTTACTTCTGTGGTTTCTATTCTGCTCCTCCTTCATGTAAAATCTTCATGCCCATATCAAGGGTCTGCTTCGACAAGGCGCACGTTGGTTCCCAGTCCATGTAAATGAACACTGCCCTCTTTCGATTAAGGACTTATAACTGCTGGACACTCATAGATATGCTTAAAGCACTTCAGTAAATGTTCCGGATTTATGATGTGATGTGATGTAGACGAAAATAAGTAAATTGATTAATATTTACAACGCAATATACGTGGAATAGTATGATGGGCCATAACAGCCCAATATACCAGTGAAAGATACTCAGGAATGATTACATGATTAAGAATTGTTGTGGAGTAATTAATAAACTTACGCCCAATATCACAACTTTTTCTGCATTTTTATCCTTCACACAAGATCCAGAATACCCATCAAACGTAAAATAAGCTTTCATTCCATACATGTACTTTCCGCCTCTTTTCCACCATAATATATTCAAATGACCTTATTAAACCGATAAATGTGCTTTAAAAAAGAATATATTCCATGTCTGTGCAATTTATTATGACCGTTAAAACAAAAGTAAATATTGAAGAAAAAAAACCCCCTGAAAATTCATAATTCTGAGTACTCATGATTCTGATAGGAAAATGTTGAACCTCATACATCCAATGTTCGGTCGCATTGTTTGTCTTATTAATCAAGCAGAAGTAATCATTTCGAAGATCATACCAAAATCAATATTCATGTATCATCACACGCTACCGACTTGATTCGAGATTTCCAATAATGAGGAGCCACTGTGTTCAATCCTTGATTATCCATCGATCTTCTGCACATACCTTAAAAGTGGCGTAGCGTTATTGAGGGGGCGGGAGCACTCCCCATTGTTTTTTTTTGTAAGAGGGGGGGGGGGGGGGCATCGGTCTTGTTCGGTCGTACAAGGTTAATGGCAACTCAAACTACTTTTAAACAAATCATTTAGAAGTATATAATATACTCCAAATGAGTTGTTAACGATTACTGAGATTCAGTAGTGCCTTTCGTTCGTAAATGCTGTTCTTCTTATTTTATTTTCCTCCCTCTTTTTAGAAATCGTACATTGTACTCTAAATTGTGCATAATACTTTTTTTGTGATTTGTTTATTAATTATGTATTGAAATAATCGACAAAGAAACATAAACAAACACACAATTTACTGCGCCACTGATTAATGAGAGCTTACTAGAGTTTTTTTGTTTATCGACTTCTTCTTTCAGTCCCTTTCCTTTTTTCCCCTCTTTTTATTTTCATCATTTGATTGGGGTATGTTCCCCCGTGCCCCTGCATCTAGTTACCCGGCACAATTTCTTGAGGAACAGAAATATAACCTTGACAAATATCTCGAGGCAAGTCAGAAAGTTTGTGCCCCGCAGGTAAAAAAATTGGGGAATGTTATCAATATAGTGAGATAATTTTCTTTAGCTGGAAAGATCACGTATGGTGTCTTTGAAGGGTAACAAGACGTTCTTGTATAGCGATAAGAAAAACATGACATGAAACTGAATTTTTCTTTCGCTGCGTATCGAAAGAGAAACTATTGTGTCGTCAATGTTTTGTCGCCACATCTATATTGCACCAAGTCTATCAAGAGAAATTACTTAAGTCGTAAGATTGTTTTATTTGATCGTATCAAATCGTTGAATGAATGAGGTTTTCTGTTTTTCAAATATTGAAGAAACGAAACTTACACTCTAAAATATGTTTCTAGAATTTCTCATGCCCAGCGTCTCTTTATTCAAATATCATTTTTAAGTTATGGATCCAAATTATAAAACATATGGAATACAATCAAAGTGTATACTACAAGGAAAAACTCCACTCGTTATGTAATCTCATGCTTCGTCTGAGAGTTAATATTGTTTCTTTCGAATAATGCACTCACTTGACAAAGTTAATAATTGTGACAAATAACAACAAAAAAGAACAACAAAAACAGAATGAATTCCATATATATACAGACATGACATTGGAGAAATGACATTGAAAGTCTGGGCCCTCGAGCTCCAAATCTAGAGTTAATCACAGCAACCCATGTCGGGCAAGCCAGCAAGCAGCGAATCTTCTCAGCTGATCGATCGATGGAACATTATTGAAAATCAATTCAATTTGTGGTTGACTTGCTCTTGACCGGGCGGGCCCATCGGAGGGCATCAAGATGGTGAGGTACAAATACGAGGGGCGAATAACATTGGATGGCAGATGGGGGGAGGGAGGGAGAGGAGATGCGATGAGATGGGAGGAGATGAAAGGAGAGGAGAGAACCGAAGAGAAGAGAAGAGAAGAGAAGAGAAGTGAAGTGAAGAGAAAAAGAAGAGAAGAGAAGTGAAGAGAAAGAGAGGGAGAGAAAGAGAGGGAGAGAAAGAGAGAAAGAGAGAGAGAGAGAGAGAGAGAGAGAGAGCGAGCGAGATAGAGAGAGAAAGAGAGAGAGAGAGAGAGAGAGAGAGAGAGAGAGAGAGGAGACAGGAGAAAGTCAAGATAATAAGTTAAGATGGGTGAATAACATTGGACGTATATGGAGAGAAAAAAAAAAGGAGAGAGAAGAGCAAGAGCCAGAGCGAGAGAGAAAGAGAGAGAGAAAGAGAGAGTGAGAGACAGAGAAGAGAGAGAGAGAGAGAGAGAGAGAGAGATAGAGAAGAGGGAAACGGAAGTAAACTTCATTACAAACTTATTATTACTTCGTAAATGAAGAGAGAAAAAGGGGAAAAGTCGGATAGAAATGAGCAGAGAGAGAGAGAGAGAGAGAGATGATAATTTATATTACGTTTAAAATAAAAACAAATTTGATTTGAAACGGAAAATGATAGCCGAATTAAGCTTGTGGGAATGTAGCGGTGTAGTGGTTCATTCACTTGACTCTCAATCTAAGGGTTGAGGGTTCGAATCCCAGCCCGGCACTAACGTCCTTTGGAAAGGCATTCATCATCACGTGCCACTCTCCACCCGGGTGCACAGGGGGTACCTGACATTAGCCGGGGGTAATAATATTTGCATGGCCCTCAGGTAGAACAGCATTGAAGCTGGCGAGCCTTCCAGGGTAATCACAATCATTATTTCTACACTGCCATGAAGCATATAATCCGTTTCATTAGGCCTAAAAACAAGAAGATGTTGCATTGCCCTTTCGGTGCCAAAACATGGGGCGGTCGGTCGGAAAAAAAAGAAAAAAAAACAACTTGTAATATATTTTTTTACTCCCTCTTTGGACTGATATTTCTCAGTTTTGAATGGTTTAATACATTTTTTCCTCTAAGATCTTTTTCTTTCGGCCTAACCTGGGTGTTTTGGAGCGCTCAAGAAGAACATATATCTTTCATACGCTTTTTACGATATATATGCAAGTGCATGGAATGAGTAACACCTAAATTCATGAAGATCTGTTTGCAGAAGACGGCCATTAATCTTGACCTGAAGATATAAGTGAAAACAGTTGACCGGGAAAGTAGGCTCATTGCAAAGCACTGTGTAGATTATAAATGATCTAAACAATACGGCTTTGTTTTTGGAACAGTCCAAAGTGAAAAATACAAAAATGATTGTTGTTCTTTAAATGATGACGAAAACTTTTGATTCATAAAGTGTCATTAGATATGAGGTGTTTTGTTTTTGTCCTTCAACTTACTTTATAACTCGTAAAATGCACGAGTTCAAACTTTTTCATGAATCATATGCTAACATAAAATGTCGAACATATTATCAGATATTATATTATCGCTAGAATAATTTTCGGAACTGCATGCACAATCTGGGAAAGAAAAGAAACAGAGTATTGAAAGTCACTTCGGCCTTTCGAAACAGATGCAGAACTCTTGCAACTGGAAATCATTTTCGACGTTCATTTTTAGTTCTGTAGACTCGCAGTATCACCCATCTGCGACCAATATATTGTGGGAAGCCATGTTTATTTGTACGATGTTGAAACTTGAAAAAAAGTACAATCCGGGAGCATTGGTTGAGGAAGGGATCAACAAAAAGTTCGAACTTGACCTTTAATCGGGGGCGAGAGGAGGGGATTGGAGGGGAACTCGTCACCCCGCATCTGGGCTGCTAAGTGGGCCCACACCTTGATGGTGTGTGGTGTCCTTAAAGGGGTGATACGTGAAAAATAAAGAGGGAACGAAAGCAAAAATTTATAGAGAGAGAGAGAGAGAGAAAGAAAGAGAGAGAGAGAGAGAGAGAGAGGCAGAGTCAGAGGGGGAGAAAGGGGATGAGTGGGGTGCGGTTTTTACGGATGACATGCTCAGATCTCTTAATTAAAATGTGTAATAATGAATAAATTATTAACTCAATATCTGTATTTTCGTATATCTCGTTGAATGTTTGGTTTTGTGTTGTAGTAGCTTGAAATATGTTAAACAGTACTAGGACTACGTTGTTACACGAATAAAATCATCTCAAATCAAAAGTTAGCAATATCCGATGTCACTGCCATTCTGGTTTTTGCTGTTTGTTTTAAAAACAATAATCATATTAATCAATCAAAGAAATACGATGTTTTAAACCGTAACATCTTACTTTCTCCTTTTGTATACTATTAAAACTTAAAATGAAAACCTTTGCTTGAATGTGATTTAAAAATATTCAAAACATTGTACAGAAAAATATCACCGAGTGCTACGATTGTAGATCTTAAAACAGTATAATAGATTATTTAAAATTATCAAAGTAAAATCTAAATGTAAACAAATTGAGTGACATCAACAAATCATAATTGTGTCACAAGCCCCCATCCCTCGCCCTGCCCAAGCCCGCCCCCATTACCACACTTCATCCCCTCTTAACACTGATGATAGAAATGAGTGTCAGCCGTTACGGTATTATACAGGTGACCCTGAACTTGAAACTTAGGCAGCCTTACATCACGATTCAGCTAGCTAGCTCACCCACCATCAGCAGCAGCAGAATCAGTAGGGGGAGAGAGAAAGACAAAACAAAAATGAAAAAGAGAGCCCCCGCGAAACCATCCAAAACGGATTCACGCCACATTGAAAACCTCTCATCCACGATCAGTCATCGAAGTCCCAAGTGCGTCCCGAAGCCGAAACTTCCCGCCCGCTAGGCAATCCACCGTCTGTTTAAAGCCTGCTAGGCCGAAACCCGATCGTAGTGGATTCGTTTAGAGACCACTGTTCTTCTCTTTGCCATTTCAACACGAATTCTAGAAGGAAAAGGGAAATGGACATTTAAAAATTTGAGACAGGGGAAAGGAAATGAACAGCAGAAAGAATCCAAATAGAGCGTGAACAACGAAATGAACATAAAGGTCGTTTTCCGGTACCTGGGGATAAAAAGTGTATATTTAAACGTTATTGTCTGCAGTAATTCTTAGTAATGCAATCAAACTTGGCTACAATTCGTATACAAGGTAGCCTAACTACTGAGTCGTTATAAATGACTTTAACAAAAATCAAGTTGGAATAAACAGCCAGACATTTGCAAATGAAAAAACCGAAAAGGGGCTAGGAAGTTATTTTTGACAAAATAAAGAAAGAAATCCCATGTACTGTTCATCTTGTCATAAAAAGACTAAAGAAGAAACAAACAAAGAAACACCTTTCAGTGTAAAGTGTATTTCGCTATTGCAAGATAATCCAAATACTATTACAATAGACTTTAATTCTAGATTGCCGTTTATATTCCCCTCGACCGAGAGATTGAGAGATAACAGGGAGATGATTGATACATGATTGTATAGATAGATGGATGGATAGTAAACAAATGATACTCAGCATTGAGTGCCCGAACAGAATGATGTGTGTTATTTGTTTCATAAGATTATGTTTTGTTTGTTTTATAAAATGATTTTTAGAACATGATTTTACTAATGACTGGTCATTAGCATTTGATAATGACCGGTCATGTTCAACATTACGTGTTAGTCAAAACAAATGCCTGGTCACGTGTACGCTCTCAACCAGTCATTTGATTGGGATCCACGTCATCATCTTATAAATAGATAGATGGATAGATAGATAGAGTGAGAGAGTGAGAGATTGAGAAATAGAGAGAGAGAGAAAGAGAGAGAGAGAGAGAAGAGAGAGAGAGAGAGAGAGAGAAAGAGAAAGAGAGAGAGAGAGAGAGAGAGAGGGTAGAGAGAGAGAGAGAGAGGGTAGAGCCTGGCAAACTGAAAAAGACCTATGATGCATGGTGTTGAAAAATTTCCGACATGTCGGTACTTATTGGACCTTGTCACCATGGTAACACTGGTAACAGATAGGGGATGAGTTTCATCCAGTACGGAACAACGGAACATGAGTAACGTGCCAGCGAATGTACCCCTCAGTATTCATCAGCAATCCATGCAAAGTCAGAATTCACCTCACCTCGTTTAGTAAAATTTAAAGGGAATATAGCATGGCAAATACTGGTTAACGCCATCTACGACTTCTTTTGGACAACTGCACGTAAACGAATGGATTTGATTAACGGACAGCGCGCGCTAACGTTCGCGAAACAGACAGAGGTTATCCTCACGCTTCGGTTTCGCGTATGCTGCACGCACGTGAATACTGCGGTCGCGTCGTCCGTAGTCGTATCATACCCGATTGTCCCCGAGTCAGGCCAGGAGAAAGACACGTAATCTCGTCATGTTACACCCCCTTTAAAATAACGTCGAACGGATATACGTTTATTAATACAAAATAATTATTATAGTGGGTAGAAATTTCAAAATCATCAAGACTATTTCATATTCATTCTTTGCCAAATATCATGATATTACAAACACATAAGCAAACAATTTCAATTTTTCAATTTCA
This sequence comes from Strongylocentrotus droebachiensis, assembly GCA_035222895.1. Lineage (NCBI taxonomy): Eukaryota > Metazoa > Echinodermata > Echinoidea > Camarodonta > Strongylocentrotidae > Strongylocentrotus > Strongylocentrotus droebachiensis. The sequence continues at coordinate 394,085 of JAVYIG010000036.1, read as the reverse complement.
ATGTATTTATTTTTCCAATGTCATTCAACATTCACAGTTTTGGTTTGCTAACATGTAAAAATTCAAGGCTCAGACATAGTTTACAAAGAACAGAAATATGATACAAAACATGGATACATTTTGGTGATGAAAAAACATGATAATGACTCTTGTTTGGTTATGGCTTGTTATATTTGGTTAAACACCTGAATTACCCCCAAATAATACATTATTCAATGATTGGCTTAAGTTTGAAGAAGGGGGAATTATGAAAGAACCTTATTAAAAACATATCGCCAGAATCACCAGTTAATCAGAAGTATATACAGTGTGTCCCGAAAAAAACTATACACTTTTGAAATGGCTGCCAAATAACAAATATATGATTCTAGGGGGAAAAGTTATATATGTATGGAAAGCTCATATACTCAACTTTTATATGACACCAAAAGTTGCGAAAATAATTCATGCTCGGGTGAGCACTGCTCACTTTTGTAAAGGGTATGAAAATTTGGTTGCGCAGGAATTAGCCTTCCAATTTGTGAGAGGTAAATCCTTTGGAGCTTACCGAATTGAGGATGATATGACCAATTTATGATCAATTGTGATAAGTTTGGGTTTGCTGAGTGAAATGTTTGGTTTATGGGATTAACATTTTATGCATGAGTTAACAGGAATTGCATTTTTTATTGTAGCACTGTAACTTCCCTGGTAGACTCAGTGGTGTGTTCATGGGAGTCAGGATGGGGTGATGATACATGTTGTAATTTCCATATTACAAACTGTTATTCTCTTACATCTGTGACTTTGAATAAAAACCTTCACCCCACATTTCAATTATTGTAAGATTAGTTGAACATCTCATTGATTTACTCAATACCCAGGTAGGGATAATGTAAATTGAATATTCAAATACGGTTTGTTGACAAAAGGAATGTCCAAGATGTCGGCTACTTATTCTTCAGGTAAATGGTAACTGAAATGTGGGGTGAAGGTTTTTATTCAAAGTCACAAATGTAAAAAAATAACAGTTTGTAACATGGAAATTACAACATGTACCATCACCCCATCCGGACTCTCATGAACACACCACTGAGTCTACCAGGGAAAGTTACAATGCTACAATAGAAAAATAAATTCCTGTTCCGTGCATAAAAGTTTGGTTTAATAAACCATGAAATTCACTCAGCAAATCATGAATGTATCATATCACCCTCAATTCGGTAAGCTCCAAAGGATTTACCTCTCACAAATTGGAAGGCTAATTCGTGCGCAACCTAATTTCCATACCCTTTACAAAAGTGACCAGTACTCACCCAAGCATGAATTATTTTCAAACTTTTTGGTGTCATATGAAAGTTGAGTTTATGAGCTTTCCATACATATAAAACTTTTCCCCCTAGAATCATATATTTGTTATTCGGCAGCCATTTCAAAAGTGTATAGTTTTTTTAGGGACACACTGTATATATATGAATTTTAGACTTTACATAAGTGTTGTTTCCTGATTTCAACATTATTCCGCAGTTTTATCTGACAACTGATTCAGAATTGACACATTTTTTGTATGCACTCTTAGCTCAGAAAATAACAACACAATCAATGACATACATGCATTGAAAGAAAAAAAGGAATGAAGAGAGACCACCCCCCCAAAAAAACAACAACAACAACAACAACAACAACAACAACAACAAACAACAAAAACGGGGATCTTTAATAGTCTAATAAATAAAGATTATTTTTTCTCCACCGACAGATGTCGCCATGCGTTTTTCATCGAGATTATTTTGTAATTAAAAAAAAAAAAATTCAAATCAAGTAAATGCATTCAAAAGGAACGACACTGCAAACCAATTCTTTTCGTTTCCAAAGCTTTCTTGTTTCTTAATTACTAGGTTCAATGTTGGCAATGTACATCGATTTGAGTAAGGCCTTTTAAAATCTGGGTCTGTTATTGTGTGCACAGCTTACTTTGCAGAAGATTGATAAGTTCTAAACACTTCAGAAATTTAGGAAGATCTTACGTCGCTACTAGTCCTCTTCAATAAGGGCGCCGATGCTGATGAAAGGTTAAAAAATATCAACAATGACCCGTCCCGATTAGAGCAATATTTCAACACCGTAATCAGTTCATATCGACGTCTATACCAAGGTCCTTATTTATTTAGAAGTTAAGACAAAGGGTTATAACGTGTTCACCAATCTTCACATTATCTCTGCATTCAAATCCTTGAGTTTATCCAGGGTAGCTAATTTTTCCACTTGGACAAAAGTTATTCTTGGACCAGACTAGCCTTTTGCATATTTTGCGGATGTTAAAACCAAAACCCTTTGCTCTTTTGTATGTATTGATAAATTTATGATATATATAATAATTTCTTTGCAATATCATGTTATTGCATATTCCGAACATTTCGAATGATGACGAAATAAATATGGCATATACATTTCACTGATTCACCGAGTGTTTGGCCGGTGGAACGTTAACTTTACTAAGTCCATCAGTGAATCTTCATCAAGGTAGCGTGGCCGAGCGGTCTAAGGCGCTGGTTTAAGGCACCAGTCATTTCGATGGCGTGGGTTCGAATCCCACCGCTGCCAATAACTTTTGCAAATTTGATAAATTAAAACGGACTGATAGGCCTCAATTATGTAAGGTATAATACCGGATCCAAGGTTAGAAGACAAAACATTTTCATGGGAACATCATTTCGCCAACTTTTGATCCAGACTCACATGGGGGAGGAGGGTGGAAAGATTTTTTGTTTTCTTCAAGGGAATTCCATCGGCCCTCCATAAGGGGCAGTGAATATTTTTTCCTTCTAAATACGGTTACCATACAGACTGTCACTACCCCTCAGGTACTTTGTCAAAGTCCCATACTCAGCGTTAAATATTTGATATCAATTGGTCAATGTCTCAAATATTGTATTAAGGGTTGTCAAGTATTCTTTATAAAGCACTTTAAAGTGACTCGATAACATTGCCTCAGATTCTGAAAAAAAATCCGGGATTTAGCTCATGCTGCAATCATAATTACTAACCTTTAGGTCAGTCAGAGATCCCATGGATTTTACAAGCCGACCGCCTGTCTGATTATCAAGATATTTATGATTGGACATCGAAATTTCATTTTTCGTTTTCCTAACGGTTTTTATAACACTACAGTCTACTGGGGAAGTTGAGTATGGTAAAACCGGTCACTCAAAGATTTTTACTTTTTTTGAGGCACTTCATGATCATTTTGAAGCGCAATTTTGTTTAGGGCTTTAATATTACATCATTCCATAGACACTAATAACACGTAGGGCCATGCATCTCAGATTTAACATTGTTAAACGATTCCTTTAAACACAAAGGAATTATGAATATTGCGTGACACACAACTATTTGTTTTGCTTTTAAAATATAGATAGGAACTAAAAAAGAAGGCTGAGTTTTGGGAAATGTGAATGAGAAATTGCAAACATTTGCATTGTTTTTATGTTCATGTGGAAGAGTTATATTGAAAAAAATCATTTGTAAAATGATGGCTCTTCAACTGCCCTCATATTCGAAATATGACAAGTAACAGGTAAAGGTTGTGGACTACACTTTTATGCCACATGTAATGTGTATTCCCACACGCGCATTTATGTGTACAGCTCTTGTGACTGGAATAGCAAGACTGGGCCAATTTCTTGTCATTTTGATGATTACAAAACCTCAGAGTATACACCACGATGCTTACTAATGTGCTACACGATTAACTGCTTTTCTAATCGCTTCCACAGTTTCCCTCACACTACAATCGCAAGACCAAAGCTCGAATTTATCTTGAAAAGAAGAAACTAAAACAGTACGAGTCTTTATGGAATGCCCTCCAAGACTTGGGTCCCGTTTTGTAATTCTGTTTTTTGTATATTTTACTGTGATTATTAAGACTTACTTTGTCAACTATGTTCTTTATTCTGCAAACAATTGATATATGAAATGGATAAACTCGAATCAATCAATCAATCAAAACTCATTAAAATCATGTAAAACCCTACAGTCATTTAAATTCAATACGAAGAAAGAGTACATTTTCAAATCTTTTCCTATTGCTGACTTTTTATTCTATATTATCTGCAGATTTCTAAACACATCCATCACTATATTGTATAACTCCCGTATACTTATATAATTTTTTTTTTTAATGTCAGACATATTGACATCAACATATTTTCATTTTCATTTTCGTCATCATTATCATCATGAACATCATCATCATCATCATCATCATCATCATCATCATCATCAGCATCACTATTCTTTATTTTATTTTTATCATCCACTGTGATAGCCCTTCTTCTACAGATTTCTTCATGAATGATAATTCTTGGAAGTGTGTTATCACTTGTTATCACTTACATGTTGTTTTAATGTCAACTTTTAAATTTTTTATTATCATCACATTATGTCCACGTTAACAAATATTGCTATATTTTGTATATTAAACAGAAATGTAATTTTGATTTGTATGTTGCAGAGGAAAATAGATTCAATTCTATTAAATTTAATTTCTTCTTGAATTATTAATAGTAGTGTTAGAATGACTATATAGCCCCGGCATGCCCGAACGATGACCTTAAACTACTCCCCACGAAATTTACCCATATGTATAAGTGGATATTGACGCCACATGAATATTCCTGGAAAAAAAATCATTTCACAACGCTTCTGCTCTTAGATGTATTCTCCGAATTCCCCTTTCTCTCACACTCCATAGCTCTCTACCACACCTTCTTTGATTTCTGCCCTCTGTGCTTACTGTATAGAACAGGGCCTGTAGTATTTCTTTTCTTATTTTTGTAACTTCTTTATACAAAAAAAGTTTGTTTGTTATCACCGCCAAAAATCAGCGATGAAAATTTCCTTGAATTCATTACCTGGAACTGAATATTTACACTGGAACTGAAATTACACACTATGGGTAAAACATATTAAAATTAAACTTGAGTTCTGGTAAAAAAGAAAATGAATTCTCACAGAATCAAACGAAACTTACACTGAATGTTCAAGTTAACAAATAAATGTCATTTGCCAAACAATTTTGGTAGGAAATGTATACTGACTGAGTAATGAGCATAGAAAGATAAGGAAATCTAGGTAAGTAGGCCCGACACCATTTGTGTAGTCCCGTATACATCTTTCTGTGTACAGTACTTGTTACTGTACCAAGACTGGGCCAAATTTATTATGATTTTGATGACTCCACAACCTTGCAGTACACGCCAATACTTACATGCTACATGATCAACCTTTTCTGATCCATTCCACACCATTTCTTTCACAATGCAATCGCATGACCAGAACTCAACTGTAAATTAAGATTTGTATATATAATTTGATGAGCATCGAAAACAAAGCAATATGTTTGTTCGTAATATATTATGTTCTTTATTATAGCAACCTATACCTTTAAATATCTCTGCACAACTTCTGAACGCAAATGTTACAAGTTTTGACATTATAAAGAAGAATAGCGCCAGCTATCTTCACGAAGCTATACAATGATATAAGGCGAATTAAAAGGAGAATCTATCACTATGAGCGAAAGTATAGAGTACCGAAATGTGACGTCATACTGTCCAAGTTGTCAAGGTTGCTGGTTCCAAACGATGTGGTGATCACACCAGCCCCAAACACTGAATTTGCCCTGCTCCAGCCCGTTGCTTAAATGATTTCGCGGTGAACCTCATGCACAGGCTTTGTTGTTTAAAACCAATAACCTAGACGACGAGTGATTTAGTATCAAAGCACTCCGATACTCTAGTGTTCTTAGACTCCGAAGTTAGATGTATTCATTGATAACTTAAAGTAGGAGTGACCTGAGTATAATAACGAATGCGAAACGAAAATTGAGATCAACTAATTCTTGTATGTTTATTTTAGTTTCTATATATTACATCATTTAAAAACACAAAATTAACATGTAAACGTCGTGAATCTATTTCAAATAAAGGTTTGATTAGAAAAAGAAAATGGTCGTAAATGTTCACAGACACAGTATTTGTAATGTTTGTAAAGTAATTTTGAATTTGCAATAGATCAGGTAGTAGAAATTAACAAGAATTTTCAAATGATGCCGTCTGAAAATTTAGTGAAAGGTATTTCATCATTCGCAAGCCTACAGTATATAGGTATTTTTTTGTTTGTTGGTATTTAAAGAGTAAGATTTTTTTCATGGTATCCAAATGAAACGGCGATTGCTATCCCACGATGACGTCATTCCTGCTTTTAATTAGAAAAGAAAGGACTACTCGTGAATTAAATGACGATGACGTTTTACACCCACATGCTGGACAATGTCCTTGCATGTTTCGCTGATGTCCCTTCATCACTATACGAGAATGCCCTTACAGCCGATCCCGTGGCAATCGGGTACAGCAAACTTGTCTGCTGGGGTTATGCTCGCCTCCGTGGTGAAAGTAATGGTGGTATTACCCGGTGTGTTATACTGAGCCTATACAAAGAAGAAATACAGGAAGAAAGGAAAAAAAAAGGACAGAAGGAAAGGAGGAACAAATAAAGAAATAAAGAATATGAACGACTAAATAAATGAATAAATATTAGGTAAATGAATAAATGAATATATAAATATAAACGTATAAAGACATAAAGGCATAAATGAATAAATGAATGCAAAACAAATGAAGTTCAAGTTCAAGTTAATTTTATTCAAAACCACACAAAACATATAGTATAACCTTTCACATACAAAAGAGAGAGGTAATAGTTCGAATAATTACAATAATAATAATTTGGAAATACGAGATATATTATTTTCTTAAGAGTGCAAGGTAATCTAATCATGAGGATTTTTTCCAACAGTAAACAAAAAAATCATCAAATCATATGTATCATATCACATTCAGTCATTCGCTATTTTAGAAGAAAAAAAATGGAAATAATATGTCGACTGAATTTGTGAATTGAGTTTTTGTTGAACAGCGCCCTCTTATGACGACTAGCACAGTTCATGAGATGATTGTATTGTATTGGTTTATTGAGATAAAAATCATCGGACATGCAGCTAAAAGCTGAAATTGTTCAATTTACAGAGTAAAAAGTACATGGCATAACATTGCATTGATAACACATTAAAATATATAGAACACTTAACAAATATTGTGTATATTTAAATACGATTTACAGTTCCATTGATGATATAAAATTGTCGTTCGTTTGATGATGGTGAACTACTGTTTCTTTATGCGATTAGTTAAAATACACAGTTTTATTTAGCTACGAGAAACAAAATAAATGAACGGTTCATTTTCCTTACCCTGATGAAGAAGCACTGCCACCCGATCTCTGGTGTTAGAAATTCAGCGATATATTTCCCCGGCTCCTAAAAACACAACAAAGGGGAATCACAGTAATCATAACAAGCCAAACGATGTGTCATTCCGTCTGATACAATCAAAACAACAACAACAACAACAAGTTTAAGTCACAATATAAGAAAAAATTAAACCATCTTCTTGTATTTGTCACCTTTTCACCTATACGGAATGAAAGTATGGTTAGAGGTGGTTTTGGATATAAAACTTCACCGAACGTGTTTGCTAATTCGTACGGTGAATATTCATTTCCAAAATTTATTTTGAGTAAAAGCAACGAAGGAAATTAATTATTTACTGAAAAATAAATATGTAAAACGTAACTTAAATACATTTTGGAGTTCATATTAATTTTTCATTCAAATTGGCGACACTGCAAAAACCCAGCAGCCTGCACCAAGTATGCATCGAGAAACAAGACACATGAACATAAATAGCGTCGAAATGTAAACACATTTTTAGAGGGAAACCAGAATCATTGTAAAGATCGGTTGTTAATTTGCCAGAAAAATTCATTCCTAAAGCAATGAAGTGAACGAATTAGAAATGCAACAAAGATGGGCATATGATGGGCATAACTGGCGACATTCCTTTTTTTCTGCTCATAATCATATATGATAAGTCAGGAGCAGAAATTTAAAAAGATTTTTTGTTTGTCAAAGCACAAAACCTGGTCGCTGACGGTTGCTAAACTTACTGGGTTCCTGAACGGGAATGTCTTGTAGATAATAACGTTGATGGAGTAGTTGGTAGTCCCTGGTGGATCAGCTATGGCAAATCGAAAGTCTCTTCTATCAGGAGAACAGGTGTAATTAAAAATACAATTGATAGAATCGAATTGAATTGATTTAATCACGGTAAAACTAATATCAGCCTAAAAAGACTGCTTTTCAGCAAGTCTGTGTAAAAATATAAAACAAATCATATAGGCACCAAATTGAATATAATTACACAAGAAAAACTACTTCAAGATGAAATAATAAAAGAAACAAAGTGAAGAGAGAAAGCTAATACACAAAAAGGAATTACATGTACAAACATAGACATAATGATATTAAAAGTGTCATATGAATGAGGAAGGAACAACAAATTTAAATTAACAAGCTTTAACAATACAATTAACTGAATTAGTAAAAAAAAAAACACGATGCTGATGAATAATAGGTAAATACTTAAAAAAGAATGAGATGACAAAATGAAAATGTAAATCATTTTGTTTATAAATTATCTCATTACAATTAATCTTGTGCAGAATGATGGAAATTCGTTTGGATAAAGACGATTTACCATACCATATTATATTAGGTTATTCACTATAACCAAATGAAAGAAACAAACTGCTAGTTTCAATCAAAATCACGCTCCCAGTGGACTGTGGCTGTTCAGTACACGCGCTTCGTCACAACAAAAGTTTTAAACAAAATTCTTTATACACTAACTGAACATCTGACGCTTCAACTAGAAAAGAAGTAGAATCGAAATCTGTATACAATAAGTTTCGCATTTTTATTTCCACGAATCTTTACAAAGCAATATGGATTACTCAAAACGGGAATTTTCTTCAACTTACCTCGGCCCTCTGTTGGTAAGTGTCCGAAAGACTTCGACCTTGAGCGGAACGGGGTCAGATATGAGCTCGAGGATTCCATGGGTCGAATTCTGATAAGCAATGACCGAATTAGAATATGTTTACCTAATGCCTAAACTGATATGCCTCTGATGAGAATGTATGTATCAAGTCTGTTTCAATCATAGTTCTTGAACTTTAATGCATTGGCAACATGGTATGACCGGAAACAATGGCAATTGAGTAAAGAATAAGATGCATGCAGATAAGTATATACAAAATATCTAACTTTTTCAAAAAGGTATTATTTTATTAACCAGGGTCAAATCTATTTGTAGTGCTGATATTTGTTTAATGTGATAGTCATTAACGAATAAGATGCATGCAAATAAATACACTTTAAATATCAAAATCAAAGAACAACAGTTGTCCCAAGTAAAGAGCTTTAAATATCTCGGTGTACATGTGGATGCAAAATTAAAATGGGATGTTCACATTAAACAGACGTGTAACAAACTAAGTAAAATGTTTATTTATTTATGTAGACTAAGACAATTTGTGAATATGTCTGAATTGAAATTAATCTATAATTCCATCATATTACCTGACTTTGATTACGGGGGTGTAGTATGGCAATCTGCCTGAAGTAGCAGTTTAATACAACTCCAAAAAATTCAAAATAGGGCCGGTAGAATCATACTAAAAGTTAACCCTTATTCGCAAACTTCTACCAGTCAAATTCATAGCTGTCTTGGTTGGCAAATGATACGTGAAAGGCAACAAATCCATTTATTACTCCTAACTTACAAAACATTACATAACATGACCCCTGAATATTTGAAAGACATGTTTGAGTTTAAACTCTCTCCATACTCCCTCCGTAATGCACATAACCTCTCTTTACCTAAGCCAAGAACTAATTATTGTAAAAGAACTTTTGTGTACAGAGCTTCTTTTCAATATAATAAATTATCCCCTGATTTGCGTCAACTACCCACTTTTGCCACCTTTAAGACTAACCTAAACAGACTGTAATCACCTTGTTGTTGTACCTCTTTATGTAAGTATTTGTATTATGTTTTCGGCTGATACTTTGTAATTATTTATTTTGTTAATTTTTAATATTATGTATATTTGGCATATTGTAAACTGGCCCCATGGCAGACCAGCAGCAACAATTATAGTTGCAGCTGAATATGGGCTACCAGTCGTATACGGTCCCTTTTTCTCTGTATGATTGTTTTATATGTATTTGTATCTGATTTTATTATACGGAAATAAAAACAACAACAAATACAGTAAGGTCAAAGCTATTTTGTTTGATTTTTTTTAGTGCAGAAAATAGTTTAATGCTTCCCAAATAGTGGACTGTTTTTTCCAAATCTTTTAGAATCGGTCTGTTTCTTACCTCATACCGTTTCCAAGTCATGTTTGGTGCGATCCATTCGTTTGGCTAGAAAAAAAGGGTAGACAAACACAAAATAGAATTTTGAGGAACTTAAAACAAAATATCAAATTATTCCTCTTACATATTTTTAATTTATGCGAATGATCATGATATGTCTTATTAATTTTATTTGTATATATAATATAATAGTGCAAAATACTATAACATTGAGTACAAGCATTTATTTAACACAGTTGTTGGAAAATTATTCTTTTTGTAGCGAAAACTTCGGACTGCCTTCTTGATATCATATAGCAATCGGGTATAATCTAAGTCAAGAAAAAAGGTATTAAAAATGGAATGTTATGTCATATTTTATCCATCCTACTATCATACACATCCCATTCACGAATATTCAAAGGAGGCGCAATGGCTCAGTGGTAGAGAAGTGGTCTCGTAACTTGGAGGTTCCGGGTTCGACACCAAGGCGAAGTGCTAGTTCCCGTTGGTATGCCATTATTTCCCACTACCAAGTCCCTCGGAGAGGACTTAATGCCGTCTGTCCACCGGTTGCGTACTTAAAAGCATACATACAGTATGCTTTCTTAGCAGCCAGGTCAAACAAACAAACAAACAACAAATGTAGTGTGTATATAATTGAACACCAGCGTTTATACTATACAGAAACAACCAGAACAACAAAACGCACACACACCCATAGAAAGAAAAAAAAAAACAAGAAGAAAGACAAGTAATTAGTGAGCATTATTTTTAATTTTTTTTCTTACCCTTATAACGGTGCGAACGAATGATGTTAGTTGATGAGTCAGTTCTAAATTGTGAAACCTTAATTCATGCTCGTCATTTGGAGTGATGCTGTAAAATAAAATGGAAGCAGAAGGAACAAAGAAAGCTAGCCAGAACCAATTCCAAATATTCTTGCTAATTGGGGAGGAGTGGGGTGGGAGGCAGTGAAACAAAAATGAAATTTGTCTTGACAATTATTTTTCCCCGCGATTTAATTCAACGGGATCTCTCCAGCCCTTGGAATAACTCATCACTAGGTTCCCAGGAAAGAAGCATTCATACATTAGAACAGGTATATTTATCTCTGCTGTTCTATAGTTACATCAATACAAGCGAAATATAAAGATGCAACATGTCCAATATAAATAGAAACAGATTAAAACACCTACAAACATGTAAATATTGAAGAAAAAAAGAGAGACAAATAGAGTAGAAAATAAAACCCGGATGTACCTGAGATACTTAGGACCAGGAAGTTCATTGAAATAATAATATGAGTCATCAGGGAGGAAGAATTCATCTGAGCCTGCTGTCACGATAAACTTGGGCATGGTCAGTCGATCTTTGTAGGCTAGTGATGATACAAAATGGTTTGTAATAAGGTTAAACTTGAGTTCTGGTAAAAAAAGTAAAAGAATTCTCACAGAATAAAACGAAATTTACACTGAATGTTCAAGATTACAACTAAATGTCATTGGTCAAACAAATTTGGTAGAAAATGTATACTGGGTGAGTAATGAGTATAGAAAGATAAGGAAATCAAGGTAAGTAGGCCCGACACCATTTGTGTAGTCCCATATACATCTTTCTATGTACAGTGCTTGTTACTTTACCAAGACTGGGTCAATTTTTTAAATTATTTTGATGACTCCAGAATATTGCAGTACACACCAATACTGACATGCTACATGATCAACTTTTTCTGATCCATTCCACACCCTTTCTTTCACAATGCAATCGCATGACCAGGGGAGTGTTTCACAAAGATCCTAAGTTGAACTTATCTTTAAGTTGGACTTAACAATTATGGACAGCCATTAGCATCCTTGAAAATATTTTATAAAAGTTTTTTCAAAAGGCATAAAATGTTGATTCAAATCATTCATATTTTCTATTTTAACGGGAGATTTCATTTTCTTGAAGTGGAATTTATGAAAAGTCTAAAATACTTGAATTTCTGCTTTTGAATATATTTCATTTTAAGGCTACAAATGGCTCTCCATAATTTTTAAGTCCAACTTAGAGTCGAGTTCGACTTGGGATCTTTGTGAAACACCCCCCTGAACTAAACTGTATCTTTAAGCCACACTCTACGATCCGACTGTGATCTAATTTTGGAAGAATTTGCTATTAAAGCATTTGATAAGAATATTCAAACATGTAAAATCCTAATGACTGAGCATCTGAATAGTGATATGATCAATAAAACCAAGGGATTTCATGCTTCCTTGAAGGAGGAATAACTAAATCGGCGCATGATCGTTGTGACGTCAAACGAATAGTGCGATTGTCTATGGTGTGAAGTATACTTTGCTTTTAGTCCGACTAGAAGAGTTTAAATGCACTTTAATTCTAGTTGTTGATATTCTTATCATTATTTAGAACCTAAATCATGAAGATGATGTTTGTTTAAAATTAACGTATCTAGAAATATCATAGCAAATTTAGCATTTGTTATTAATAACAAGTTTCATGAAACTGGATTAGGACCGTAAGATCACCAACCATCATACTTGCAATAGTATCGGGGGTGCTTCATCAACTAGAATAGATTTCGATTTTAAGATCGATTTCAAGGCTTGATGAAACGCCCCCAGAATCAACTTTTACCAAAGGGATCAACAATGGCGGCCATCTTGTCCAGTTGTGGAGTGTCCATAAAGAGCGTGACGTTTTCATCATAATAGTCATTAAACTCCATGGTCCAGCCTCCTAATGAACGGTAGTGATGGTGGAAGTTCTGAAAATGACAATTTGTATTTTATTTTTAAGGTTAACGCCTAAATGGTAGGGTAAGAGTTAAATATCATATTCCCAAAATAAGTTTGCAAATACTCGTGTTTCACTAAAGACCGTCAATACTCCTGGGCCAGAAGGGATTAGACCACACAGCGAGGTCACTGACAGGGGGCTATCTCATTAACTCAGCTCTCAACTAACATAAGAAAAAGAGGATCATGGGGGATCAACAGGCACCGATTGGGGTCTTTTGGGGAAGTTTTCTATATAGAGGGAGCAAGTAGCTACAAGTAGGACAGTGGGGCTTTAATGGTAATATTAAGTAGTGCTTGGCATTAGTCGTTATGAGGGGGGGGGGCATGGGAGTAAATAAAAAAGAAATATCTGTGAGATACTTTAGAAATAATACATAGCAGTGAGGGCATTATGATGTTGTATTTGTTTTATAAACTGATGTTTTATAATATGATTTTTACCAATGAACGGTCATAAGTATTTACTAATGACCGGTCATTAGTAAAGTTACGTGTTCAATATCCTGATCACGTGTACGCTCTCAACCAATCATTTGATTAGGATCCGCTTCATCAACTTATAACATACATTATCAACTTAGGCAAGTTAGGTGCCTAAATTAGAACTATTTGTTGTTGTTGATGTTGTTAAATGTAATGTTGTTAGATTTAGGCAACCCAAATTGTAGTCCTTTATAAATGAGTATTGTCATAAACACTATTATCAATAAATTAATTAGCGACGAGATGTACTAACAGAATTTGCCTTAAAAAAATATCATAAATGTGATTAGATAAACTCACGATGAAGATTTCGTACCTTTTTCAAATTGAGTAGGTCGAGTACAATAGGTGCTATAGCAACCACTCTCTTATCAACGGCTCCAGTTGTCCACGTAGTCCATCCTCTCTATGGTCATCAAAAAGAAAAAAGAAAAAAAGAAAAGAAAAGAAAGAAAAGAAAAGAAAAGAAAAGAAAATAAAAGAAAAGAAAAGAAAAGAAAAGAAAAGAAAAGCAAAGAAAAGAAAAGAAAAGAAAAGAAAAAAAAAGAAAAGAAAAGAAAAGAAAAAAAAAAAAAAAAAAAAAAAGAAGAAAAGAAAATAAAAAAAAAGAAGAGAAAAGAAAAGAAAATCACTTAAACATAGGGAATATAGTTCAGTAATAGGGACCAAAGTGGTAGCACTTGTACACTTATATGTTGCTCAGTATGGGCAGCCTTAAACAAATAATTTGAGGTCGCCCGAGGGCCTGTAAAACAAAAGTTTGCAATCAATTGCAAATTTGAAACAACAACTCTGACTGGTCAATAGTCATCCTTTGTTCGCAACATCTACATGCAACGATAATCCTGATTGGCCATATACCATATTGCAATTTATTGCAGAACTTTGTGTCACGGGGTTCTGTTTGTTCCCCTACCAAGTTTACCGGAGCTTGTGAGAAAGAAATACAACAACTTTGACTTCGGATTTATCATTTATTAAAAATTAGACCATTATAGCTCGCTTAATTTTATTTTTTTAGTACTTAAACTTATTACTGAATTTTTAAATCTACTGTTTTTAATGCTTTTTTATATGATACAATGTAAACCAAGTGTTGTTAGTCTTTGGACTTTGTATTTGGTATTTTTTTAATAAAACCGAAATTGAATTTGAATTGAATTGAATTGAATTAAACAGATTATAGAATGACATACCTTGGATTCTCCAGCTACAATGAATTTGGATATATTCTGGTTTGGACTGACATTGTATACCACATCGGTAATGGTATCCATGGCCCGCACAGCAGCCTGTATTTGAGAAAGAAAATAGAGGTAACTATTAACAAAGTCAAACGATTTAAAAATATTGTCCATTCTGACATAATCAAATGCATAACATTTTTGTACATGTAGGTAAATTGCATAAAGTACCGTTAGAATACTGATCAGAAAGGGGTTAGTTATGGAAATATTTCAAACCAATATTCAATAAAGAATATTTTATTAAGTGATCTGTGGCCTTCAAAATATTGTTTTTCATTGACAATGATTTAGATTTAAATACGACTCCATATACATCCATGAAGGAATCGGTAAAACAGATCTTTTTCCCGTGTTTCCTAGGAGAGGGGGCATGCAGGACCACCCCACCACCCTTTACCAATGAGTATGCACTGGATCCTTATGATATTCCTTTATTTAAAAAGAAGAAATGATTATTTAACCAGGATTACTGAATTTCTAAATTTAGTAAAGGAACCATGATCCGATAGAAACCGGTTCTGATAAAAAAATATGTTATGGAATTTATACCTTTGTCATAGGCAGTCTTAGCAGCCAGTTAGGCTCGTTCGTACCATTGTAGAGGAAATGATGCCACGTGAAAGCAATGACTTCATCCTCATACCTCTTCATCTGTTTCGGGTCGGTCTACAGAAAGAGAGACTGATAGATGAATATATACATATAGATATATTGATAAATATGCAGATAAATAGATAGATAGATAGGCAGATTGATAGATAAATGTGTTTGTGTATTTAATATATATGTATTTATGATTTTAAATATCCTTATACACTGAAGCCTGCATATATCGCCATGTAGGCACCATTAGCATTGCCTTTTCAAAGGCAAGCAAGCAAGGATACCTTTAATATTGCTTATTGTGCTCCTGTTTGTTATCAAAATAAAATTCGATACGTACGCCAGTGTAGAAGGATGTAATACTCATTGTAAATACTGTACATAGAAAGGACAAGGGACAATACTACGCAGTCTATTAAATTGATGTGATGAGATCGAAGTCCAAGTTAAAATGGCGTTCTCTGGGAAAACGCACCAGTTACAACGTGTATCATCAATTCAGGGCGCGACGCTTATTTGCAGAGTAGGCACCATTGACGTTGCGTGCGTTTAGGCTTGGGTAGAGGACTGTTGTGACGTACACGTATTCCGTAATAATCAGTACAGATATCGAGTGAGGCCTGCTGATATCAACTTTGTATCACAATCAAGATTGTAGATATACATATATTCTTTAGGTATGCAAAAACCTCTTCATAAAACATTTACACAGGATTTTGAGCAGGCCTAATTGCTTTCTATGATTTGTCATCGATTCGCATATCACATCCATGGCCGAGAAACAGGAAGAAGAGGACGTTCGGTTCCGATCTCTTCACAAGGCTTGACATGTCCACTGTGTCTTGGTATCTTCGACGATGCAACCCTCTTGACATCGTGCGGACATACCTTCTGTCGAACCTGTCTCAGGAAATACGACCTATCCCACCAGGATCTTGATCACATGGTCTGCCCTCTCTGCAGGACAGTGACGAAGTTGTCCGCAAACCGGGTGGACGATCTCCTCCCCAATGTGACGGTCAATGGACTCGTGGACGACTACCGTGCCAGGTCTGGAGGGGCCAGTGCCATCCTGGAGATACGGCAAAAGTGCACTGTCTGCAACCTCCAAGTAGAGGCCATCGTTTTCTGCAGGACATGCAATGCATACATGTGTGATCACTGCCGCATTGGCCACAAACAAGTGAAGCTGTTCTACAAAGGTCATGAGATCGTAACTCTCCAGGATATCATTGAGGAAAATGTTAGATCTGGTCGTCCTTCCGAGAAATGCTCCGTCCACAAACAAGAGAACAAACATATGTTCTGTCAGGATTGTAAGATACGCGTCTGTTTCAAGTGCGTCATCATCGATCATCGAGATCACATGATAAAATCACATGAGGACTTTGAAAAGGAAATGCAGGTTAAGGTACGTAGCCCAATGGCAGGTCATTCAATGGTCTTAAATATCTTGTTTATTCGATTTTTTATTATTCTTTAAATATTACCCAAATATACACCTTTGCCAAATGATGTTATACTAATTGTTTCTTACCTCTTATCGTGACAATACTATTTATTCTTGATAGGTCAAGATTACATCTTCTCAGAACTACATTGATCGGGGAGATATAAACATTATCAAAAATAAATCATATTATCTCAATCCTTTTATAAAAAGTATTAGAAACAAGTATTCGAACCATCATATGTGCAACGGTGTATGCTGTCTAAAACCATGCTGCATAATGCATCCAACCTTTACTAATAATGATACTATTGCGCTTCTACCTGGGATGAGGAAAAAGGACATTTGCAATTTGTTTTGCGATTTGCCATGGTATTTATTACTTGTTATAGAAACTTTCAATCGCCATTAGACTTGTGGTATAACAAATAATTCAAACGAAAATAGGCTGTTAACTGTAACGTAACATAATTAAACGCGAGAGTAAACAGTCTAAATTGGCCTAGGGATCCGGCCGGTATGCGCATATTTTTTTTACACAACTGTTTAGCCACTTCAGTCAAATATACTGTGCAAACGACTAGAGACAGAGTCTAGCATTACATGCTCGTTATTTGTTTCGAGTTAAATCTATCCCCTCTTCTCTTTCATTATGTATTTCTGTGTTCTCCTTCAATCTATCCTCTTCTCTTTTGTCATGTAGACTTATTTCTTCTTTTTTCTTCAATCTATCCTTTTTCTCCTTCGATATTTCTTTGTTTTTTCTTCAATCTATCCCCAGTTCAGCTGTATTTCTTTTGTTATCCTTTATTCTAACCTCTTTTCTTTTGTTTTATGTATTTCTTTGTTTTTCCTTCAATCTATCCTTTTCTCCTTCGTCATCTATTTCTTTGTTTTCATCTGATATTCCCTTCTCCTTGATGTATTTTCCTGTTTTTCCTTAGTCTAGATCTATGATCCTCTTAGCTCTTCAATTATATATTTCTATGTTCTCTTTGACTTATCCTCTTCTCTTTCCTTATGTATTTTCTTGTTTTTCCTTCTCCATATCCTCTCCGCTATCCTCGTTTTCCCCTTTCTATCATCTTCCGGCTTCCTGGTGTAGTGCTTGCACATAGTGCGCTGATGACTTAGACTCTTTCACCAGAGTACTTCTTGGAATTTTTTCGCGAAAATGGCTAAACAGTTGTGTAAAAAAAATATGCGCGGCCGGTATTTGCAAGTAATCATGATAACGTCATAAAAAACCATCGCCCCCAAGCCTTACGACAATCGACCATAATTATAGTCCACTGTCTCACGAGCGAAGCGGTATGACTCTCCCTCCCACCTAGCCTTTAAACAAGGCCCCATGTCTGATAGACGACCGAGCGACTACAAAGAGACTAATCGCGAAAACCCGAATGAATGCCAGAGCGAGTGGCGTCAGCCAAGAGGCCTTTAGTAATCTTGTTTGAATTTCTTATGTTAATCTTTGTTTCCGACTGGAATTCTCTACCGAAATGGTAGCGTAAAATCCGCAAACGTATCATCGCGTATCATGTATAAACATGTACGATCTGAGATTTTGCTATGTTCATTGTAATTCATGAAATGTTTTTGTATCGTACGTAGATCTTTGTATTACATACTGTGATAATTCTTTTGTAATGTGAATTTTATGAGGAAGGAAATTTCCGGAACAGGTTACATGCAGTGTGTGTGTGTTTGTATGTGTGTTTATGTGTGTGAATGGGGGTGTGGTGTGGGTGGGCTAGAGGGGGGGGGGGGGGGGTGTCATGAGTTTGTTGGTGTGAGGGTGTGTGACAGGATGGTAATATGTAACTTTAAACCTGCCTCTACTGTTATTTTGATTATACACTGTTACATGCAAGAATTTTTTATATATTTTTTTTCTTCTCTATGTTCATTGATTGATGTAACTCATGAAGTGTCTTATATCAAAGATCTTGTTTTATATTGCTTATTTTGATAATTTCTTGTTATGTTAATTCTTGTTATGTGAAATTATGAGGAAGAAAATAAGATATCATTAAAAAAAAAAATATATATATATATATGGCTGGAGTTGCATGCTGGAGGCATTTGAAATCCTGTACGCTTGCTGAATGTATGTACAGTAGTGCCTTGGAAAAAATGTCTATGACGTCATCCATGGTATAGTGCCATGGTAAAGTGCACTATACCATGGATGATGTCACGGTTTGTTGCATTTTTCTTACATCATAACAATGTTATGTTTGGTCACATGATGCTTTGTTGACCAATCACTGAACAGGATTTCATTAATCAAAAATATAATACTATTTGATTTTTCCTTCGATGTTTACGTCAAATAACAAGGATCTAGTAGATTCGTTGTATGAAAGAAATTAATGCTTAGAAGAATGAAATAAATGAAATAAATTCATTTTCTTACTTGCACTGCTTAAGATATAGTTTAACAAAGTAACAATGTTATCTGTCGGTTCCATGGTGAGTTCACTATTTACGAATGAAGGTTTTTGGTATTAAACTGAGTGGAATTCATTTATGCCGTTCCACTTGATTACAAATAAACTTCATTCCACTATCAGCACATTTTTTTCCTTTCCTGTACTTCCTTCGTAAAATCCTTTAAACAAAAACTAAGCGGGTACCTTTTGACGGAATAATTACAGTAGTTAACAGTTTTTCAATAAGGCTACCAGATTTGTTTACGGAAAGCCTCCAATCGTGAATAGTTGATATGGCCCGGTAAACCGCCGTAAACAAGCCGCTGCAGGTTTGAATTAAAAAAAAAACGTATAAATAAATGGCAAGTGCCCGTATTCACCGAGAAAATGCAATACAGAAACATTAAACGTATTCAAATTTACTTCATCGTTTAAAAAAGAACGATGTGGTTTTGCCGGGTCATATCTGAACGAGCCTTAATTTACAATGGTTATTAAAGAATGTGATTAGAATTTCACCTTCAAGTGAGAATCATTCATTTTGCTTCCCTACTCCTTTCATTCTTCAGGTGAGTGATCTTCTCCATCGTTGTAAAGCGAAGCAATCAGAACTGGAGAAGAACATTCAGACTGTAGAGACACATCATCATGAAGCACACAATGCTCTTCAGCTACTACGTGAAGATGTCGGCCAAACCTGTCGTACCAAGGTCAAACAACTAGAAGACAACCGATGTGCACTTGTTGAGAAGATTGACGCTCTGGAGCGTAGTTTTGATGAAACCCTCAACAATCTGAAATCAAAGGAGCGACAGATGATCAAGAGCATTTGTAGTTCAGTAGATCTGGTGGCTAATGACAGACTGGGATGTCTCGAGACGGACAGTCTGGCTGCTCACACATTCCTTTGCGAAGAGATTGATGGTTTGCTGAAGGAGGTTATTGATCAAACCTCTGCCACAACCATAAGGGAGCAGGCACAGAAGCAGAGGTTTAAGCCTGCAGATGACACCAGTCTTGACCTTGGGAATATTTCAGAAACAGATGCTGAGACTGCACTGGATGGCATGCTGAAGGGGGCAGCTACCGATGACACTTCTGCAGCAACCAAATGCAAAGAAGTCCAGAAGGAGAGATTAGAGTTTGCATATGAGGATATCAGGAACGGGATATCCGTTCCAGAGCCACAGTCCAAAAGTCAACCGAAACTCCGTGTCATCAAATGTGTACATCTACGTGAAGATTTTGAGGGGATGACACAATACACCAATAACTCAGTGGCAATCACATATTATGATGCACATCGCATTGATATCTTTAATCCAGATGACGATGTACCGTGGGTTTATTCTAACATTCCAAACGGTATGAAATGTTATGGTATTGTGTTTCAAAGTGACATGACTCTATGCGTATCTACAGGTAATACTAAGGTACACAGGTACTCTCCCAATGGCGTTCGGAAATCTATCACCGAAGTGACAAACAATGGACGTACTCTACGGTTGAGTAGGAGTCAATCAAATGAAATTCTCATGACCCAATATTCAAATCATGTCTCCATCTACGACCCCTCGGGAAACACACTCAAACACGATGTGCAAACAAGACACACAATCACTTCCGAGACATCTGCAACCAAGTCGGGTTTGATCGTCACAACTTCTTGTTACAGCAAACAATATGACAATCCAAAGATGTTGATGGTCTATGACAGGGATGGGAATTCCGGGAGGTATCTAAAAGCTCCACCTAGGTTCAACCTGTATCACGCCTTGGATGATCAGGACAGGGTGTATGTAGCGAGTGCTAATCAGAATACTGGACAAGTGCTGATCATGCTCTATGACCTTGATGGTCTGAACCTGAAGGAGAGAGTTCAGTTCAATTCACTGCACTTGACACTGACAGGAGATTATAAATTTTGTCGCATGGTTTCTCTCGCTCCACACATACTTGCGTTTGCTGCTTTCGATAGACTCTATTTCTTAGAAGTTAAATTGTAATTGGCTTTGTTTGCTTCTTTGGTATCTTTCAGTACAGACCCTTTTGGATGTTACTGTAATGCACGCGTTCAATGTCAAGAGCCATCGAACATAATCATGCCAATAAAAGACTTGTTCACGTTTTTTTGAAGATAGTGATATTACGATTTGGTGACCTTAAGTCACGAAAATTATATCACAATGATAAATAATAATAATTAAATATTAATAGCAAGAGTTGGTTCTTGTACTGCGCTCATGCCTGTCAAACACGACCCTTCTGGCGCTCCATAATCATTATTACACCGGCTGGCTGTCATTATGGCGCTCTAGCTTTTCAAGAAATTAATTCCTGCAAGGTACCCATTTGCCTCACCTGGGTCGAGTGTGGCAAATGTATAAAATAATGTCTTACCAAAGGTCGTTAGTGTCGTGGCGGTACTCGAACCTCGGGATCCACAGTCTGATGACTTATCCACTAGACCACGACACATCGAAGTGCAATAGAAGTACAATAGCTGACAGACGATGATTGACCATTTACGACACTCACACGTGGAGATTGGGAATCAAGATTTGAATATATGTCTTAAAAGATGTTCTCAAGTACATGTATGCTAGAGGGCATACGGATATGCCCAGAGGAACACGCAAGGTAGATATTTATAGGGCATCTGCCCCTTTGTAACCCATGGAATGCAAACATGATTATGATATTAAATATGAAATATGATTATGTAAATATTTAAGGTAGAAAGTGAAACAAATTCACACCAAGAACATTTATTTTTCATTTTATTTATATGGTTTTCCTAAAGAAAATTTAAACGTCAACGTCTTATAGTCATGCCAGGGTGGTGTATGATAGTGTAAGCAACATTATAGTGATATGAATACGACCTTTGTATAGATAGATAGATAGATAGATAAATGGTATTTTATTGCATCTTTCATGAATGGCAGTTTCACAACTGAATTGCACATGAGTTACACGAATTCGATATATACATTGTAAAAAACTTACATAACATTTAGTTAAAAATTGTATACACGTACAAATATCTTGCAATAAGCCGAGTGTTGATTGAAATTATATGCATATCTGTATATATATATCTATCTCATAGACATATGACTGTATATAACTTATATTTACATACATTTCCCATATGTATGCATACATATATATATATATATATATTCAGGTAATAAAGTACTAAGTAAGGAACGACTGTCAAATGATGCAATGTGAGTTGTATACAAGATTGTAACGTTTCACCAACACTTCATATTTTTCTCACTTTTTTGCCCTAAAATTGATAGGTCTATGTGTTTAATTGGTATCCTGAATATAAGGGAATAAGTGAACTTCTCTGTATGAATTTGCTATTTACAACGCACAAATGACAAAAGCTATTCTTGCATTCAGCTTATTCTGAATTGTTGTTTTTCTGATTAAATTTAAATTAGGATTCGGTGCTTTGTACTAAACCATTACCAGGTTCACCACACTCTAAAACAGTTGGGTAAATTTGTTCCCAATATTGCGTACAATAAAGAGCATGTTTGGTGGGTAAAATATCTATTGGGTAGCATTTCACAAAATAAACATGCTTGTTCCCTTTTTACATATTTTACCCCACCTTTATGGAGTGCATTTATATTTATCAGAGCATTTCAAGATGTAAGCTTTAATGTGTCACATTCTCAAGAAACATATAAAGGGACAAATCATTTTTTCACATACTCACAACATAACACAATTTGGTTAGGACATAATAGTTTAGTTTTAACGGTATATAATCTTGTTATTACTCCATTCATATCTTCATATCTTTCCATTAAAGTGTTACCTTGAAAACGATCGGTTGATTTGGCACTTGGCGTAGTGTTGCACCAACTCTAAAAGAGAAAATTCATAATATAGAAAGAACAATTATCACTGTTGTGTTTATTTATCCGTTTGTATACCTACATGTTGTATATTAATGAACCACCACATCGTGTTTTACCTTTTTATTGTTATATCATTAGCATTTTCAAAGTCATATAGATACATATTTAGTTTTCATGATGAATGAGCTAATTTGTGATATTATTTTGTTTAAGTTCATTCATTTAACTATACGTTATGAATACACGTATGTCTACTTTTGATGATATAGTAAACAGGTAAATTTTAACCCATTCATTGCCTACGGGAACCTGGTGGTTCCTTTACTAAATTCTATGGGAATGAGATAATTCAGTAGTCAATGGGTTAAATCAATAAAACACAAATTCCTAAATCTACTTCTATGCAATAAAAAATAGGGTTATATTTACCTGAATTGATAGTATCAAGTTCCCTTTTAAAACATGGTTTTTGTGTTCGTTTTAGTATTCGTAATGTTCGTTTTAGTATTCTTAATAATATTTAGGTTTCTTAGAAGTAATGGTTTTCTTTAAATTACTTACATCCCAGCTCCGACAGCGATGTTGGATGTTCTCCTGATTTCCTTATCGGTCCGTGGGTCAGGGGGACTGTACAACAGAGAGAGGGAGAGAGAAATAGAGAGAGAGAGAGAGAGAGAGAAAGAGAGAGAGAGAGAGAGAGAGAGTGAAAGGAGAGAGAGAGAGAGAGAGAGAGAGAGAGAAAGTGAGAGGAAGCGGGAGAGGGGGGGGGGGGGGGAGAGGGGAAATATAGTGAGAGTGGGAGAGAGAGAGAGAGAGAGGGGAGAGATATGACAATGGCAAATCATTAGAATATCTTATGTCATTGCGATCAGTGGGAATAATTTATACATTATCCATTATCACTGGTGTATCACCAGTGATATTTGTGCATAATATAGAACTTTATGCGTAGCTACACTCTGAAGCTACAGTGATCGGGGAGAGGCATTAGACACGAGATTGGGAAAATGAGAACAAACAAACAAACAAACACACAAACAAACGAACCAACGTACAAACGAACAAACAAAACAAGAACAAAATCACAAAGTCTTAAGAGGGCCATATTCATGGTAATTTAACTTAATCAAAGGTGCTAGCGCCCCCATTGAAATAAGATAGGCCAACAAAGAGATTTTTAATTTGTCAGGACCATTACACACCATTTGTCGTTTCCATGGTAACGTACCTGCTTTTCGTGGATCCGCCGGTGATGAAAAGAAATGCATGCTCGGAATTGACGATACGCTCGGGAATGGTGATGGTTAAATAGTGGAACCAGATGGCGCTGTCGGAATCATTGTCTGTTATATGAGAGAGAGAGAGAGAGAGAGAGAGAGCGAGAGAGAGAGAGAGAGAGAGAGAGAGTGCGAGGGGGGGGGGGGGTGGGAAGGGGGATGAGAGGGAGAGTAGAGGGAGATAAAGTGAGAGAGAGAGAAAGAGAGAGAGAGAGAGAGAGAGAGAGAGAGAGCGTGGGAGAGAATGAGAGAGAGAGAGAGAGAGAGAGAGAGAAAAATAGGGAGGTAGGGAAGTAAAATACACCTGCTGTTGTAAACGTTACTGATAGAAAAACTTTAACTCCAACAAAATGGAAGCCAATGTTGATATAGCCAGTCTACCGAATAATAGGGACTTTTAGATTTGCGTGTACTGATACGTGTGACGTCCATTCAAGGCAGTGTATTAAAAGGACGTCGACCGTAGCAATCCACATTGTCTTCGTACGAATCTAAAAGTCCCTAATGACATCATGTACGGAAATATTGATATGACAGGCAAGTAATACAATGTAAAATGTGGGGAACCTAAATAAAAATCATAGCTTGTATGAATCAAATCAAAATAACATGCTTTGTAATTGCAATGGTTATTGGGAATGCACTGATGATTGTCATTGTTACTCGTTAGTGTCAATAGACAGATTAAAATGATTTGGTTATAAATAATGTTATCAGATTGGAATATTATTATTGATATCATCATCGCTTTTCTTGAGACTGGATATTAAAACATTTCCCATAAGACTTAGTACCCATGAAATACCAGTACTGTCAACAAACTTATTAATTAAATTATTAAAATAAATCTGTAATACCACATGATTTGGATTTATAACTCACATGTCAACCACTTCTGTGAAGTCATGTTGACGACATACGCGGTGTATTCCCCCGGTATCCTGTACTCTTTCAAGATCGTATAACTGTAATGGTTGTCCGGCATGTTGACGTAGTCATCCAGCGGTGTTGCGTGGACTGTGGCTGCCACACAGGCAACAAGAACGACTGCAACCCAGCCCGAGGTACGCAACGGAGGCGACATGATTGTGTCGTATTTCAGTTGTTGATCAACGTGTGGTACTGTTCGTGTTACTGAAGAAGAAGGAGCGGTTTGAAAACAATGTACGTCCGACCGATGCAAACAGTGAAGGGATGGGTGGGGATAAATTACCCCCCCTCCCCACACTCAAAATCTATCTCTTCAAAGCCACTCTTGTCGGCTAATTTGTATTTAAGAAGATCCCTTTAGGTGCTTCCCCCTCTATTTTTTTTTATTTTCTAGGGAATGTATCTATTATACTCTACCGATAGAATTGTGATTTTCAGACCATTCAACTGTTTAATCCATACAAATTCACAATATGAAGATCTTATGTTATCATTTGCGGTGGACATCTTTTGGCATATTTTTTGGAACACCTCGGTTTGAAATTTTCAGGGGATCCCAGGGTCCTGGGATGCTTATTGCTTAGCACACCCTTATATTATACACAGATAGGTCCTACGATTAAAATCAGGTCATATTAATTATCAGATTATTATCATCTCGCTGGACAAACTTCAAGTGATTAAGCAAATTTGTTTACATAACCGGAAAACGCAAGATTATGGAAAGGCTAAAAAAAGACACGAGGTTGAAAAACTACAAGATAGAAGTAAGAGGAGAAAAAGAAGAAGAAGTACAAGAAGGTGAAGAAGAAGAAGAAGAAAAAAAAGAAGAAGAAGACGACGACGAAGAAGAAGGACAAAAAAGAAGAAGAAAAGAAGAAGAAAAGAAGGATAAAGAGAAGAATGAGGAGGAGGAGGAGAAGAAGAAGAATAGGAAGCTAATGATGAAGGAGGAGAAGAAGATGAAGAAGAAGAGAAAGAAGAAGAAGAAATGTATGCGTAGCCTCATAAACACAATATAATCATTCTTAATTACATCTTACTTTGAGATAATATCGAGGATCCTTTAAAGGCCCACTGCACTACTTGTAGCTACTTGCGCCCTCTATATAACAAACAATGCCTAATCGGTGACCATTGGTCCCCCATGATCCTCTTTTTCTTATGTTAATTGAGAGCTGAGTTGATGAGATAACCACCTGTCCAGTGACCTTGCAGGGCGGTGTAATCCCTCCTGTAAACTATGGCAGATAAGCTTTAAAAGAAGCTTTTAAAAAGGCTAAAAGGTATCCTTATAGGAAAAAAAATCAATTTCTGAATATTGTTCGAGTGTCACTGACAACAAAGCAATGTTTATTATAGCAATCTATAGTTCTATACAAAGAATTGTCTCTGCACAAATTCTGTACGCAAATGTTACAAGTTTTGAAATAATCAAAGAAGAATAGCACCAGCTATATTCGCGAAACTGTACAGTGAGATATGGCAAATATAAAAGGAGAATCTATCAATAAGCGAACGTACCGAAGTGTGACGTCACACTAGACAAGTTGTCAAGGTTGCTGGTTCCAAACAATTTTTTTACCTCACATTTTAACACGAAATAAACATGTACATGTCAATAATCTTCGATTTAGGTTGATTAAGAACAAAAAAGGTCGTAAATATTCACATAGGCCTATATAATATCTTATGTATATATAGTACTTTCCAATTTACAATTGATCAGGTATTATAAATTGACATGAATTTTCAAATGATGCTGTTGGAAAGTTTAGTGAAAGTGTATTTCTCTTTTACACTAATGATTTGTAAAGTTATTATAATAAAACGGCGATTGATATCCAATGATGACGTCATTACTGCTTTGATTCGGCAAAGATGGGAGAACTCAAGAATCAAATGACGATTACGTACTACATATCGCATGTATCCCATCACTGTGCTATTTAATTCCATATGTGATACTCTGTATATAATTTGGATTACCGTGTGAAAATGAGTTGAAAATGACTGAAAGACCCTGTATGTTAATGTGGAGTACAAAAAGCCTATAACCCCCTTAACCCCGTGCTTATAGCTTAAATCACCATTGTACAAAGATATGTCCAACAAATAAGGTCGGGGGGGGGGGGATGTTCACAAACACTTAAATCGACATATAAGTTGGACTTGAACTATGGCAGACCATTCATGCTACTGGTTGCTCTAATCATTGGTCTCTCTAGGGACGTCACAAATCTGCAGAATTTACAATGTTTGATAGTTTATTGTTGAAGAACAAAAGTTAAGTTGTAAACTTAAGTTATATTTAAGACTGTGGCTTAAACTACGGTAGGAGGAGATTCATCCCCTTAAAAAGTCTTGAACCAGATGTAAAATTAGAGGGAAAAACGTTAGAAATAATGATCTGTAGATAATATTTTTTCTTTCAATAATTAACTATACTAAAAAATTGAATTATGTAGATTTATGAGAACGATTTGTATTTCCCTTGAGAGACCAATACCAGAAATGTTGAGAGCAACCAATGGCATGAACAGCCTGCCATAGTTAAAGTCCAACTTAAGTCAAACTTAGTCTTTGAGAAACACTTACCAGGTCATATTGATTACCAGATTACTATCATCTCGCTGATTTTTTTAAAACAATTCTTTCAAAATCTTTCAAAAACTTTCAAAATTCAGTTATGAATGTATAAAGTTTAAAGAATTATTATGCGAACCTACACCTATAGCATTGCTTCTAAGTAGGTTCCTTTTTCATTCCTGTAACTTAATAAAATCGCATTACAAGATAAAAATAAAAAATGTCAAAGATATTTGCTATTTTTCCGTTATATCATTACGTTTTTTTGGTGATTATCTTGTCATTGTTTATATATCAATGGAAATGAAATAAAATCGCTCTGCATAGAGCGACTATAAATACTACTACTACTACTACTACTACTACTACCACCACTATTACTACTAAAACTTCAAGTGATTAAGTAAAATCCTTTTAATCAAACGGAAAACGCAATATTATAGAAAGACTGATCTAGACAAAGGGGTTAAAAACTACACATAGAAGAAAAAGAAGAAGATGAACAGAGAAATTCATTAAGAGCCTCATAATCACATTTGAATGGATAAATGAAACTGAAATAAATTGTGTTCTCAAGTTTTATTGCAACATCTTAACAATTCAATTTTACATATTACATTTACAATGCATCATAAAATAATATTAATAGCATGGTAAGTCATATAACAGTATTGATTCCAGTTTCTGATAGCATATTTAATCAAAACAAAAAGTATTGTATGCAGTTCCTGAAAATGAATATTGCATCGTGTATAAATTGTGTACGATTAAGCATTGGATACTAAACAAAAGAAAACAACATTATTGTGGTGAAATAACTATTATGATTTTATTGACGAAACACAATTTTTTTCTTCAAGACTATTTATTTAATTACTTTTGTCTTTTTTATTAGGTTAAATTGTAAATTGATGTAAATATATATGAAATGTGAAATATGTGAAATAAAACATCTCGGTAAGAGGACAAGAAAGAAAATTAGTGATATATGATCGAATGTGCAAGTATTGTGTAACTACATTAACATAAACAATAATATAAACCTTCACCTCTTTGTAAAGAAAAAGAAAATACTGAGTGTAGTGATATTGGCAACTCTGTCACGTGTTCCCCTCGTTTCACAGTACATGTATTTCAAGTAGGTTCGTTTTTTTCATTTCCTGTAATTAAATCATTTTGCATTATAATGACCGAAAAACAATGTCAAAGATATTTCAATGCTCATTTCTGTTATATCATTACGTTTATCATTGTCTGTTAATATTGTTTATATTATGTGAAAAGAAATGAAAATAAATTCGCTCTGTATAGAGCTACTACTACTTCTACTACTACTACTACTACTACTACTACTGCATCCATACGGTGAAATATATTCCCGTATAAAATTAATCCATGTTTTAATCATGTTTGCTGTGTACACAGTAAGAGATCTCAAGCGCGGGTGCTCTGAGATAGTCTCACCCGTATGGATAACACCATGTCCTGCAAATTTACTGTCCATACGGTATTGAATAAACATCTAAGGCAAGGTATACTATTGGCAAATTTTAAGGATTATCATTACATATTTGGAACTAGGTATACACTATAGGAACGTATGATGGTGACGGGGGTGGAAGAAGGAGGGGAAGGTGATAGTAGAGGACAGGGGTGTGGTCACACGGGGGTCACACGAGGGTCCCACGACATTCGGCACCGTGACAGTCAGGGACGGCGTATTCTTGGGCTGGTGTTATGTTGGCTTCCGTTGTGAAGCTAATGATGGAGCCCCCAGGGGCGTAGTAGAAGGCCTATGGAAAGAGCGAGAGAGAGAGAGAGAGAGAGAGAGAGAAAGAGAGAGAGAAAGAGAGTAGAACAATTATTTAAATATTTAAAAAAAGGACAGCATGTCCGTCCTACTAGAAATTAAACTAAAGTTTCTTGTAAATTTGATCATACGTTTGTATACACATCGGGCAAAAAGAAAATATAAAAATTATCGATATCTAAATTCATTTTAGTAATCGAACAGAGATAAGCAACTTTAAAATCAAATTCTAATGACGAAAATAACTTTTTATTTCACGCAGGACTTATTATGACATTAATAAATGACTTTTCACCAATCTGCTCCCAACAGAAAGGATATCAAACGCAGAATTCAAATAAATTGTTTAATTGTGTCACTCAAATCCATAATTATGTCTAAATTGTCTCTTAAAGCCTGTCTGCACTAGTTTTGCCTTGAGGGATTAGAACTCCCTGCATAATCACTGACAGGTGGTTATCTCATCAAATCAGCACTCACTTTAAGGTGAAATTAATGTATCACTAGAAACTGGAAAGCTAACAGATGGCCATCGTACAAGTTATAGGTCAACTACATATCGGGTGATTTATAAAAATACAAATACAACCACCTCCATAGCAGCTGTGATACACGAGAGATTCGCCGGAAAAATTAAGATGTTTTAATGACGTCACTATATGGACCAACACTGCCCAGGCAGAGAATGAACATAATTGCAAAGCTATATTTTTTTAAATTATAATGAGTTTAGTGTATATAAATGTAATGGCATGTCAAACCATTCAAAAGGGGATATGACCCGCTTCTGATAACTAAAATCTTTTGCTTGTAAATACACAGGATAGGGGTTAATTAACAATCAAAGAAAGCAGACTTTCAAATTGAAAAGCCCCGGAATGATATTAAGGACGGCATTTGTTCCCTCTTGAAACGCCGAACATACCCCGGTGTGTGCAGCTGAATATACAATGGCGTCTTATTTTGTTTACAACCGACAGATTCCTTTATTTTTGTATCGCTACATTTGTCATCAAAATAAAACCATGCACGGGGTTTAGAGTGAGGCAATAGATTATACATTTAGCCTGACGGTAGTGAAGTAAGAGAAAGAACTCAAGAAAAGATGAAAACACAGGCACTGAAAATGCGTGAGATGTCATGGGGCATCGTCTGCTTGTGCAAGTCATGTCCATACTGTGATCTCACACATCTCAGAAGCGTTCGGAGAGCTCTTCAGGTGCCATGCCGGGGCTGTATTTAAGCGTTTTGTAATTTATAATAATCATTACTTCGAATGTTTCCAAGCATTGAATTTTGATAGCCTTGTCGAATCAAAGTTTCAACTTTGCAATAATGAAAACAAAGTTAGTTTTTAAAATCAATGAATATCTACTTTAACATAAGAAAAAGGGGATCATGGCGGACCAACGGGTATCGCTTAGGCAATGTTTGCTATATAGAGGGCGCAAGTAGCTACAAGTAGTACAGTCCCGCTTAAAAATACCTTGATGAAGAAGCACTGCCATCCAATTTTCGGAGTTAGGAACTCGGCGATGTATTTTCCTGGAGACTATAAAACCACAAAGAGATATAGGAAAAATCAACATCTTTGGCATTTCTTTACAATAAAACCTGATGAAAAAAAATGAACGAGTTCTATTGGATATTGATTGATCAATCTAAAATGAAATAAACGATTCATGGTAGTTTGTTACAATGAAGATTCTTTTATAGTATCGACAAATAAAGAGTCATCATTTTGATGTAGTGACTGAGCTTGGATCGAGTCATAATGGGGGCGGGGGGGGGGGTGAGGGGATTGGTTTTTGTTTGTTGATGAAATGCATTGGAACGGGGACACCAAGAGGGCCATGGAAGGATTTTGGATTGTGATGGAGTTGGGTTATACAAAAAAAAACACTTTCCTTCGCCCTCTCCATTTATAAATTAATTTCTCCTTCTCTATGTCTTTCTGCCCATCCTTGCCATTTGATTCGAGGGGGGGGGGGGGGTGGGGGGGGGGGGGGGGTTGTGAAGCTAAGGAAGGGGGGGGGGGGAGAGGCCACATGCCTTCTCCATTGCTATTATGTCACTGATAATAATGCTAATATACGTACCGGGTTTCTCGCAACGAAGTTCTTGTAGAGAATGATATGAGGGGAGAGCTTGGATGAGCCCTCTGTCGCGGCAACTGCGAGACGGAAATCTCGTCTAGTATGAGGAAAAGAACGAGACTCCTGTTAGAACGGTAAACTAGACATACGATGGCGTTTTCAGTATAGACGAGAGTCGTGGAACGCCTTTACATTTGAAGCTCAACCCCTCTCTCTCTCGAGTTAAAATCAAAATTAAAATTACACGAGGTCTAATGCTATGGTCACATTACCCAAAAGTAGCCTGCTCGGCGGCGAGCGGCGAGTTTTTAACCAATTCTGCCCGGGGGCTGCCCGGCCACCTAGCGGCGGCCGCCCAGGCACAGCTCGTTTTTAGGGCATCGCTCGGTCGCCGCTGAAGTTTTAGCGCGGAGTTAAAATTTGGGCGGCGCCTGCTCACTTTTCACTCGCCGTCCAAAATACGCGCGGTGCCTGGGCGGTCGCCCCCGGGCACCGACTTAATCGCTGGGCGATGCCTAATTCCAGCAGCGACCGAGCAGGCTACTGATCGGTCGGTCGCTGCTCTGGTTTGTGACCCTAGCTTAAGGCGAGGGACAGTCCATATTATACATACCCCCCTCTACATGGGGAAGTAACTACGCACCCCTATATCTATACTCTTTCGTAATTCGCCTCTGCAATGAAATCTTTTCCCGAGTAATTACTAGCACAGATTTGTTCGCACACTTCTGTCTGGAAACAAAATACGCATTAAACTCTCAAAATGATGAGAACTACTCAACTTTACACCTATTCATTTATGATTAAGTCTCATGTGAGTGATAAGTAGAAAAAGGTATAAAGTGAATGAAATATGTTAAATCAGAAGAAATATACCTCTTTCCTCTGTTTGTGAGTGTACGCCAGACTTCAATCCTAAACGGCGGTGGGTCGGAGTTCAGTTCGATGATCCCATGTGTGCTGTTCTGGGGAGTCGGAAATTGTAAAATATAATGAATTTCAGTGCTTTGAATCGAGGAATCATCTGAGCTGAATCACAGTTATTAAAAATGTTCTCCAAAATGTGCTATTATACTGAAAAGGCTCAAATACAGTTCTATGCTTAATTAGTCATCATCATATTGCTAATTGTTCTCCTGGCTCTCCTAAATCGTATTATAAATTAAATAATTATAATGATAGTGATAATCGTAATAATGATAAAACTACTAATGAAAATAATAATAATGATAATGATAATTATAGTAACGATGATAACAATAGCACTGACAACAACAGTAACAATAATATTGATAGCAAAAGTAAAATAATAATAATAATACTAGTAATATTGATAATAATATTAATGATAATAACAACAACAAAAACACTAATAAACCTGTTTTGTAGAGAGCATAACACTTTACTTAAGGATGTCCTCATGATTAAAAAAAAAATAGGAAAATGGAATTAGTATCTCTTGTACAGTATGACATGTAACATTCGCTGTCATCGAAAGTTTTTGAAGCAGGGTAAAAATAGCATAACATGACAAATGGCATAAAAGTAGGACTCACCTCATATCTTTTCCAGGTCAGTTTGGGTTGCGTCCACTCATCGGGCTGACAAAACAAATACAAATAAAAGAGACAAAAAAGTGAATACAGATTCAATCAAGTTCTCCTTTCAACTAGAAATACTGCAATCCCCATTTCTTTTCTGAATTACTTTAAAACCTAATTTATGGGAAAGTAGATATAGGATACAAAGCAATTGTTTTTTTATCACTACCATCGTCTGCAAGAGGGGATGATCCCTATGAAATGACATATTCCGCTAAAAATACCCTTCCATTTTCTGTGATTAATATTGATTTTGAGGAGAATGTACGACTCATTGATAACGCCTGAAAAGATATATATTTAATTGCGAAGAAAATCGTTGGTTCACGGATAATCAAATTTTCGTCGCTCGCCTCATCCTTGTTCATGAGTTTGAAAAACATTTATTCCCCTGCGTTTCTACACTACTACAAAGTGGTGTATCAATGGTCCAGAAATTATGGGGCACTAGTGTTACGGGGGAGGGGGGGGGGGGGGTACCGAGAATATTTTGGGAAGATGAAATGCTAAGAACAAGGAGAAACAGTGAGGGGGAGGCTATAGAGATTGTATTACATTGTTTCTTGTTTGCTTCCCTCCCTTTTCCCCCTCTCCGACGTTCGATATGGGGGAGGGGGAAGGGTGTCTCCCATGCGCCCTACCACGCTGCAGCATGTTATACTTATTAATGTTTGGTCATCTATCAAAACGTTGCCTTTTAAAAAAAAAAGAGGAAAACGAATATGTAAAAAGGGGAAGAAGAAGAAAAAGAAAGAAAAGAAAAAGAAGAAGATGAACAATAGAACTAAATATGCTCTGCTTACACAAATACAAATTTTAGAATCTCCGATTTACCGAAACCTTCCAGATTTAAAGAACTACTTTACCTCAGTGAGAGTTCTCATGAATGACGTCATCACGGTCAAGAGTTCGACATGATGTAGAGTGAGAGAGTGTTCACCGTTAGGAGTGATTCTATGTACAAACAACAACAACAACATAATGTTATGAAATGAAGAAGGCCCCGTCTTTTAAAGAGTTACGATCGATCCAAATCAATCGTAAGTCCTCCAATCAATCGCAAGTTTGCAGTCTCCTATCTCTTATGTACATAGTTGCGTCAATATCAATCGCAAATAAGTTGCGATTGATATCAACTATTTATAAGACGGGACCAAAGACTCTTTATAATCATTGAACATTACATCGCCAAATCCTTATACAAATCCAGTTATTTATGGTATCCGAGTGATCATGAACAGTACACAAAGATGATTGTTAAAATGCTCCTGCAGTTCATGCAAAAACAGAAAGTGCTACAGTTTCTTAAAAGCATCTTTTTACTGTACTTTTACAAGTTTATAGTTAAGATATTTTATCACTATGAGATGAGAATTCTTTCCCGAAGCTTTGATTGGTCCCACTCTTAATGGGGCAAATATATAGAAATAATGCTGTGGAATGCAGACGAAGAATAATACGAGAAAAATAGATAATCTAGAGAGAGAGAGAGAGAGAGAGAGAGAGAAAGAGAGGAGGAGGAGGTCTTAATCTTAATGGAGCAAATATGGTAATAATGCTGTGGAACGCAGTCGAAGGAAAATACGAGAAAAAAAAGAGCAGTCACGTGAATAGTCACCTGAGAAACTTTGGTTCTGGAATCAGGTCGAAATAATAGTAAGAATCATCGGGTAGGAAGAACTCATCTGATCCAGCGGTGATGATTAGCTTGGGCATCGTCAGTCGGTCCGCATAAGCTTTTTGGGAAAGGTATGATACAGAAATAAAATCAATACTGACGAACAAAAATCTATTCATAACTGTTTTGTGCGGCAGGTTCTGTCAGGAGTTTAAACATATTTGAACATAAATGTAGTCATGGTAGTGTTCAGATTAAACTGTGTCTTTATTATTATTATAAAATCTTCCGACGGGTCTCCCTCTGCTGTTCAATTTTAATAAACAACTCTTTAATTATATAAACAGATTATGTTGTAATTCTTTATGTTTCATGAATTGATTAATGCAATAATCAGATTAGGAAAAATGCGTCGACCAAGGATGAGAGATCGAGGGAGAGGAAGGGGTAGGGGGGGGGGGGGTGGAGATGCAGGGACAATTGCCCGCAATAATTTCAGTATTAATTGTGTTTCCTATTTACCGACTAATCCTTTTGCTAAGACGCACTTCTCTCCCTTTCATGAAAAGGGGCCAATGTCCTTGTATTTTAATAGAGAACGGTCGCAACTACTTACGAAAAATCAACCTATTTAAGGCAATTTCAAAAGCCCTCTGCGTCACCTTTTTGAAACATGCGAATATGACAATGGGGTATTACGTAATTCAAATATGATTTCTATGGGATGTACAATAACGTCTCAAAATTACCTTAGAGTTTTATTTTTAGAAAGTAGTTGAGATCGTGTTTTAGGGAGATGTGAGGTCAAGATGTGAAGCACAGAATGTAATATTAATGACATGATAATGTTTTGTTTCAAATTTTTTTTTTTTTACCGAGGGGGTCAATGATGTCAGCCATCTTTTGTGTATTGGGGTCATCGAGATGGAGGGTGACATTCTCCGTGTAGTAGTCCTCAAAGGCAAATGTCCATCCTCCTAAGGACCGGTACATGTGATGAAGATTCTGCAGGAACGACCAAATAAACATTAATCTTAGGAAATCAATTAACTAATCTGAAAGCGTTCGAATATGTGATCAATATTGAAATAGAAACAGAGTACAGAGCTAGAAGATATATGAATAAATAAATAGATATATAGATAGATGGATAGACAACTTTGGTTGAGAGATAGAAAGACGAATAAACATACAGAAAATAGAGAAAGAGAGAGAAAGAAGGAGAGAGAGAGAGAATAATTAACATGTCAAGGAAATCCAGGTCTATGGGTGCCATCTGAACAACCCTCTTGCCTACCAATCTTATCCTAAGTGCGAGTTAATGGTATACGCTATCTGGTTCGTAGGTTGGTTCTAGTTTCCGCATAAAAAAGTATTTACACCAGCATAAATATAAACAAATATACTCAACATTTACTAAAAAGAAGTACCATTGGATTGCTCTA
The DNA here is from genome assembly GCA_035222895.1 of Strongylocentrotus droebachiensis. Classification (NCBI taxonomy): domain Eukaryota; kingdom Metazoa; phylum Echinodermata; class Echinoidea; order Camarodonta; family Strongylocentrotidae; genus Strongylocentrotus; species Strongylocentrotus droebachiensis. The sequence continues at coordinate 357,516 of JAVYIG010000036.1, read as the reverse complement.
TTAAGAGCCATTTTTGTTGGTCTTCCCAGAGCGCTGTGAACAGTGAGCCATTTTCATATCTAAACCCAAATTAAAGGGATCCGGTAACTTTGTCTTAGATCCTTTAGAAATAATCCTTGATTTAGCTCATGCTGCAATGATAATTATAAACCTTTAGGTCAGTCAGAAACTCCGTGACTTTTACAAGCCGATCGCCTGTCTGATTATCCAGATATTAATGATTGGAATTACAAATTTTGAAAACCGTTCGCCGAATGATTTTCATAACACTACAGTCTATTGGGGAAAACGAGTATGGTAAAAACGGTCACTCAAGGATTTTTACTTTTTTGAGGCACTTCTTGATCATTTCGAAGCGCGATTTTTTAGGGTTTCAATATTACACCATATCACAGACACTGGTAACATGTAGGACCGTGTATCTCAGATTTAACATTGTTAAACGATGTCTTTAAGAAGAACCAATACCAGTAACCCTCTTGTCTACCATTCCCGTGTCGAACGGGGACTGTTGGTACATGTATACCTTAACCATATTGAGAAGATCGAGGACCATGGGTGCAATCCCAACAACCCGTTTATCCACTGCTCCCGTGGTCCATGTGGTCCAGCCTCTCTGTCAAACAGAAAAGATGGGATTATTAATCAAGTTATCAAACAGAGACATTAGGGACTTTTAGATTCTGCACGACGTGAACGTGGACTGCCCTTTGAAGGCAATGTAACGTCACTGCCAATGCCTTAAAAGGACGTTACATTGCGTTAAGGGCAGTCCACGTTCTCGTCGTGCAGAATCTAAAAGTCCCTAATGTTAGACATAGGGTAAAGTAAATAGAATGAATAAAACAAATTGTTTAAAACAACACCATCAGTGCCTTAAAGGGACGTCACATTGCCTTAAAAGGGCAGTCCACGTTCTCGTCGTGCAGAATCTACGAGTCCATAATGTTAGACATAGGATAAGTTAATAGAATGAATAAAACACATGGTTTACAACAACACCCATCTAGTTATCAAAATGCACATACAACATGACATGAATGTGTAGCCGAACGTAATTACAAGAAGGTTATTCCATAGACTTCGATTAGATTGAACGTATACATGAAATAAAGTACTATTATTTAGAATTCGATTAATGTGACAGTTTATCGGCTTCATTCACGGTCCGAAGTTATCCACACATTACTTGTAATATGGAAGTTCTTTCTACAATAACATTTCTTTTCATTACGTCACTCAGATATTTAAAGTAAACGAACAAAATTGTATCCGTCTCTCACCTTGGAGGCTCCAGCTACCATAAACTTCGACGTATTTGCCCCACGTACATTTGACACGTGATCAGTAATGGTATCCATAGCGCGAACCACTGCCTGTTAATTGCAAAAGACATCATTAATACAAACAAATGAACAAAATGCAGTATTCCAATGTGATTTTTGACATTCTTCGTACATCAGATAAACAGGTGAGCTAATGAAAACATGTTATCAAGTCTGAATTAACGAGAAAGTTTGTTTATTCATTTAGCATTTGACACTATCGCTTTGACTAATACGTGTACAGTGCAAAGGATTATATATTTACATGTTATGACATTAACGATCTCATTGCTTTCTACAAGTACAGCGAAGAGTGGAAACTTGATAAGTATTTTTGTTTGTTTATGTAGGTGCGTGCGTGTGTGTGTGTGTGTGTGTGTGTGTGTATGTAGGGGGGGGGGGGGGGGCTACCTTTGTCATGGGCATTCTCAGCAGCCAATATGGTTCGTCCGTCCCATTCTCTACAAAATGGCGCCAGGTAAAGGCGATGATGGCGTCCTCGCTTCGCTTCTTCTGCAGTGGATCCGTCTACAAGAAGAACAAACGTTAAAGATTAACTTGAGTTCTGGTAAAAAAAGAAAATGAATTCTCACAGAATCAAACGAAACTTAAACTGAATGTTCAAGATTACAAATAAATGTCATTTGCCAAACAATTTTGGTAACACATGTATACTGGCTGAGTAATGAACATAGAAAAATAAGGAAATCAAGGTAAGTAGGCCAGACACCATTTTGTGTAGTCCCATATACATCTTTCTGTGTACAGTGCTTGTTACTTTACCAAGACTGGGCCAATTTTATTATGATGGTGATGACTCAGTAACCTTGCAGTACACACCAATAGTTACATGCTGCATGATCAACTTTTTCTGATTCATTCCGCACCTTTTCATTCACAATACAATCGCATGATCTGAACTCAACGTTATCTTTAAAAAATCATCTTCAAAACAAATATAGAGTTAAAGTCATGGGATTGCCAATTCCGAATTGTTTATCAGGTATCATATACGAGATCTATTTTTATCGAAACTTGCTGGGAATCACTAAGGCAGTAAATACACTCAAATGACTGTTTTTTCTATAGCATAGCATTTCTTCTAATGAGGAGAGATTATATACAGAAACTTGTACCTCGTTATTATGTATTATTGGTTATTATTATAATCCTTTGCTTTGCGTCCCTGGAAATGATATCAAATAATACCCTGACATAAAACTCTATTGAGTGGGTTGCTTCGCTGTGTTGCTGACCTGGCCAACTTATCGAGATTAACAAATCAGTGTTACGGTAGCTTGTAGTTTGTATTAAAATGCATCTTAAATAACATGACGAGATCTTAATTTTCCTTTCAATTTGTAATAAGAACCTTTAGTTGATTATGCCATCCGTGCCTTTGACTAAAATTCCTACAACGACACATATACGGACATATATTCATGGATAAAAATAGAACATAGTCACTTTGATTGCAAATTGAACAACAAAAATAAATTTATAAACCAACTCACCTTAAAGACAATGGGCTGGTTTGGGACCTGCCTTAGAATAGCACCTATACTACAAATAGAAAGTAAACGTTAATTTGGTGATAGCAGTTCCCACATTTTTCATAGATGTTTATGGTGTGAACACTATATTTATAACAATGCAAGTCCTGCACATAAAGAAATCAAGTCACCTCTTTCAAAATGTCTTATTTAATGCATGTTTGATGAAGATGACATTATCTTTAAAAATTGCTTTAAACATATATGTGTCCTTCATTTTTTGTGCAAAGTTGTTCTACTTGTGTGTTATGCATTGTTCACATGATGTTGAATCAGTTATTAAGTTGATATTACAAATAATCAACCGATACTATTTTTTTCCCTGCGTCAATCTGTTATCATGCGATTTTTTTTCTTCACGCAATGTAATGTACACTGCCTACATCTCCCTTAAAAATTTAATTACATCACTCAGGCGATACGTGTTTATTAATTACATATTCCTTTCGGAATGAAGTTGATATGACAAATAATATACCGATACAATTCTTTTCCCTATGTTAATCTGTTATCATGCGATTCTTTTCTTCACGCAATGTAATATGTAGTGCATACATCTCCTCTTAAAAATCTTAATACATCACTCAGGCGATAAGTGTTATTAATTACATCTCCTTTTGGGAATGAACTCTACGAGCGGAATCCTATGGTAGGTTATTATTTAACATTACCATGTCACATTAAGAAGTATTGAGGAAAATGAAACCGAGTAACAACCACTTGTTAAATACAAAAATGTTAGGTACTTACCACCCCGCACCAACGGCCATAAAAGAGGTTAAAAGAGTCTCTTGATCCTTCAGAGGGTCGGGGGGACTGCAAGATATATATATAAATCGATTGAATACAACGGTAATTACTATTGATTACCAACAAACAAAAACTCATTAATTGAGAGTGAAAACATGTAACACAAAGTAGGTCAAGTATTTAAATAATTCATTATAAGAAAATGATTTGTTTTGGTAATTTATCAATAGACCAAACAAATGTTCAATCGAATTCAATCAGTCAGTCAACCAACCAATCAACAACTAAATCACTCAATTAACTATCCAAAAATTGTCAGGTTATCAGTGGAAGTAATATTCAGGTAACTTATCAATCAATAAACCATTACAGCATTCAATCAATTATTAAATCAATCAATCAATCCATGAATTGAATTGAATTTAATTGAAATTTATTTCCATCATCATGACAATACATACAAAGATAAAATATGGAATTTCATAACATGTAACAATATCAAAATTACATATAAACTGACATAACAGCATTCAAAATATAAATGGAAAATGGTGCATCCGTAAAAGCCAGTAAGGCTTGACAATTGAATGCACCAGGCGCAGATGTGATAATAACATAATTATACTTGAATGATTAATGAGATATGTTTTGCGTTACTATGACGATGACGTCTAATGTACCTATAATGATCAGATCCACCCATCAACACGGTCGGCATGATCTAGATGGGTTAGGTTATAAGGGATAGTGTTCGTCAGGCAACTGACAATTACGAGCCACTCAATCAATCAATCAATCTATCATTCAATCAGTCAATCAATAATTATGTCAAACAACCAAAATGTTTTAGGCCAGACGGAATATTACTTCGTTCTTTTGTACTGATCTACCTGTCAGCCACTCAACACAATTTTCAAAATGGGTTGGGTTATCAGGACTAGTGAAAGACAAACAACTTACCGATCAACCTTATCTATTAATCTATTAATAATCAATCAATCAATCAATCAACATACCAACTAATCGATCGTTTAATCCATAAGTCAAGCAATTAAGCCATCAATCAACTGATCAATCCAGTCAATCAATCAGTGAGTCAATCAATCAATCACAATTACTTGATCGTTCAATACATATCAATAAACCAAGTCATCAATCAATTTATTAATCAGTCAATCAATCAATCAGTCAGTCGATCAATCAACATACCAATTAATCTATCCTTCAATCATTCAATCCACGAGTCAATCAATTCAACTATCAATCAATTGATCAATCTTTCAGTCCACTAAACAGTCAGTTGATCAATAAACCAACGAGTATTTATTCAATTTATCAAGCAAGCAAGGTGTCAATCAATAAATCAATAAATCAGTAATGATTTGTTTATAAAGAAAGAAAAGGTGATCTATATACCCTCCACGATTCGATCCGCCTGTCACATATAGGGCGGCATGGCCAGGATGGGTTAGCTTATCCGGGATAGTGATGGTCAAGTAATGCCACCAGATGGCCGAGTCAGAATCATTGTCTGCAATTATGAAAATATCAACATACATCATATTAGTCATGGATGAGACAAGGTGTGAGATAGTGTTTTCACCTCGAGCGGATGGAGAAATGCGAATTAAGAAGTAGATGTAGAAATAAATAAATTGATTGAAAAAAAGAGAGTGAAGAAATATACAGACAATATAGGAAGAAAATGGGTACTGATATGTTGGGTAAGAGAGAAAGAGAGAGAGAGAGAGAGAGAGAGTGAGAGGGAACATACACTGTCGCTCATAAAGTTGGAATATTTTTGTTTTACCCCAATTTACGGAATTATTTTAAAAATAATTTAAAAATAATAAATCTAGATAATAGTATACATTCTCAGATTTTATTGAATAATAATTTGCCAATGTGTGTTTTGCGTGACTGCTAAAGCATGTGTATGCTACTATGCTTATCTACTAGGGGACCTACGCCCTTAAGTCATAAATGACAGTAATGAGGATTAATGCCCCACAAAAGGGCACTAATATAGCACATCGACACGGTTTTGATCCTGGGGCCTCACAGTTACGAGGCCATTGCTTTGTCACTGAACCATGACTGTACGCAGTGGGGGCTAGGGTAGGGGGCAGTTTCCATAAATAAAATAAAAAACAGAAAATTGAAAAATTATTGCATTTTCTGTGTCTAGAGCTATTATTTTTAAATTATTTTAAAAATAATTCCATAAATTGGGGTAAAACAAAAATATTCCAACTTTATGAGCGACAGTGTAGATAGATAAGATATGTATTCGTAGAGAAAGAGAGAAAGAGAGAAAGTGAGAGTGTGTTCGTGTGTGTGCGTGTGTGTGTGTGTGTGTGTGTGTGGTGTGTGTTTGTGTGTTTGTGACCTACATCATCTAAATAAACACGAACAAATGTAGGAAACATTATAATTATGATTATGAAATTCTCAATGTGGACATTATCACAAGTATTTTTGACTGGAATTAAAAAAAAAGACTTTTTTATAAAATACAGTTAACTTAAATATTTCTCTTTAAATGATTCCTTAAACTAAAAGAGGTGATTTGGCCTAGTCGGTAAAGTGTCTGTCTGTCGAATCAAATATCGTGGGTTCGAATCCAACGCAGGCGGATGACTGAAGCCTGAGACGTGTGTTAACGTGCCCCATCCTCTGTTTCAGTCATGCAGGCTAGGTTACAGTGAAAAAAAAACCGTCCCTTGGATAGGAATTTAAATGGTGGCCCCTTATAGAGGAGAGTCAATACCTTTGCATGTTAAGAAAGCACTGCACTAATTTTTATACGAGTAGGGGGGAAATCCCGTTGTAGTGGTCCGCCTGCACACCCACAATCGGTTATACCAGGAGGAGAGACCCCGATGGTTTAATACGGCGATGTAGTTTGCTTTTTGCCTCCAAGACAAAGATGACGATAAGTGCTTAATAATAATAATAGTATTAAGACAGATAATGTCTTTTCTTGTTAAATTCATTGTAAAAGAAAGGGGCGAGCTATTTAATCTAACCAATTTAAACGCGTCTACCTTTCAAAACTATCTACCGGCTTTAAAAATGTTTGGACTGATGAATACTGGTATCTATTTTTTTATCAGTTCCCACGATAAATATTATCTGATGTACGACGTATGAAACAGAAAATGGATATATTTATTGCTAATGACCAGAATACCAGCTATATAAAAGGTAACATAGAGTTAAATTGAAAGGTCATGACTATATTGTATAACGTTTCCGTGTCAAACGAGTTTCAATCAAATTCATTTCAACATTAATTATTACAAAAACAACAATAAAACAATCTATAAATCGCATCATACATGAAATCACCCAAGATATGGCAATCGTGAAACTAAGCAATGAAGGCATAATTGTAACACAAAAGTACTTTCACTAATATTAATTACTTGATGAACAAAAACTAAGGACGAAACGGGAAGAAGCAATATAATAAAGGAGAATAACATTTGATTGTCTTAACGCGGTGGGATTTCAGTTGTACAGGAAATTAGTATACGGGACTTCAGCAAAAGAAATTGCTTGGGTTGGACTGAAATCTTCATGATTAAATTCTACATCTTTAACTAATACGATATTAAAGGGAGAAGAGTTTGATAGAAACTGTGAAGTAGCAGAGTAATGATAAAATAAAGAAGATCAGGTAGTAACCCCTTGTGTATTGTGGATTGTTACGTGCTTGTAGGGAATGTAATAATTAGAACACGACTGTCTCTCTCTCTATATCGTTTGACTTTGGCGATCATGCTGTTCCACAACCCTCGGCTCCTAGCCTTCTGTATTATTACCACTCCCAGTTCTTTCACTCCTCTCTCTTCAAACAATTTCTGCAGACTGTCCATCCAAAGTATCCTCCTTCTTCCCCTACTCCTTCTTCCCACAATTTTCCCTGTCAGCAAGATTCTCTAGGCCTTCTTTACGTGTAATGTGACCCATGAAATTCAACTGCCTAATCAACATCTCACGTATCATTTTCCTTTGCTCTCCAGCTCGTGTAAGAACTTCCTCATTACTAACTTTGTCAGTCCAGGGGATTTTCATAATTCTTCTTTCTTTTTCTGATTCCGAAAATAAAACAGTGTCATCAGCATATCTAATATTTGTGATTGAATGGCCACCCACTTGTATCCCATTTTCATCTTCCAATTCTCTTAGAAAGATTTCACTATACATATTGAACAGGTCTGGTGACATAACACAACCCTGTCTGACTCCCCGTCTGATGTTAATATATTCACTACACTTTCCTTCTACCCTGATGCATGCAAACTGATTCCAATATAGACGACTGTAACTAATCAAAATAAAATCTACTCACAGGAAATTTCAATACCTTATTGCACGACCCATTGAAATCACATTCGAATTTCTATCTCATCATTGTCATGTTCGCAAATTTCAATTGGTGACGCACAAGGCTATTGAAATTGCCTAAGGTTGATTATCATGTTGCATTCGTATTTTAGTAGCATGTTTTTTGCTAGTTAAAAGGCCATTTCGGTAGACAAAACAACACATCTACTGCATGATAAACACTAAATAACTTTTAAGTCAATTTTGCTCAAAAATATAATTCCATTTTAATATCAACACTGAAATTAGCTATACAACCCCCATTGACTCCGCCATACCGAACCCATACAGATCATTAACAGATAAGGTATTGCCCATTGGGGTTTTGGTGTTGGTGTCGACGTTGTAATTGAAATATAATGTTGATGTTGTGTATAACTTACATGTGAGCCATTTCTGTGACGTCATGTTGAGGACATAGGCGATGTACTCCCCCTGTACTCGATGTTCGCTCAGGACTTCGTACTTGTAGTGAGAGTCCGGCATATTGACGTAGTCGTCCAACGGTGTTGCCACCGCCGTGGCTGCCACACAACAACATATCAGCACCACAAACAATTTCACTTCCGCCATGCTTGAAAATGCTCGTCCTCTGCAAGCGACGATTCTTGTTTATAAAAAGTAAAACGTCTCTAATTAGCCGTTTGAAGTTGGCTCCTAAAGTTGATAGTCCGTCCAACTTGTAAACGTTAAAGAATCTACATCTGCTGATCTAGGGCTCCGCAAATCAAGGGTATATCGTACATTGGTCTTTGAAGTGATGTAGATAAAAACAAATCAGTTAGATTAACTCCAGCAATATCATTTGATAATTGAACAACGATGGAAGATTGGACAAAAATAACTCATTTTAATCTCTCTCCGAAGTCCAAATGCATCCACTTCACCCTAGATTCGAGTACCAATTAGATCGATACCATGTCGCTTGTCTCTCAGGAACGAGGAGATCAATTTAGAACTGATAAACTTCCTTGGTAAATATTGCAGACCTTTAGTCGTAAGATCACATGCGAGAAGTAGAACACAGATTGCTTAACCTAGATGCGAAGATACAACCACTAACGAAAATGATGTGTTTACTAATTAATCAAATGGAGGATTGATAACCAAAGGTAGAGGGAGACTCCAGATATCACTGGTTCCTATATATTTACAGCGCCTACGATCCTTTACTCCGGCTAGCTACTATTACGCGTGTGCATGGACTTTAAATACCAAAGTCAAATATGAATTGTATAACAGGGTAGTTTTGCTGCTTGATATCCCGTTCAATAAATCCAGTTCAACTTCCTCGTCTTTATGTTAGAAATGATAATAGACCATGACAAAAAGATTGTAGTTGTAAAGGCTGTGCAAATAATGAAATGGTTTGGAATATCCCGTTTTATAAAAAGCTTTGTGTCTGTGTGAGAAGGAGAGAGAGAGAGAGAGAGAGAGAGAGAGAGGCGGAAAATAAATAGAAGATCGAAGTACACTATAGGCCTACGTGTTATTTTCAGAAACGATGGGGTGTACGGAAAATTGCTAAAATTTATTAAAAACAATACCCCGTTTCCTCCTGTATTTCACAATATTTTTCCAGAATACAAACATATCTCCATTAAATTGTACCTTCGAAAATATAACAGTTCGCTCTGCCAATATTCTTCCCAACTAGGTTGATAAGTGACCTCTAGATTGATAATAATAGATGCATGTATGCTATCATGACAGAACGCCTCTTCTATAGTAAATATTGACATATGACAAGCACCTAAAGATAGTAGGTTAATTTGTTGATTATTTATACCGTGCTGTTATGAATCCTTATTTAGGTCACGCGATCACTACCGTGTGAGTAAAAATAAAGTTTACACCTAGAAAATTGCTAATTATTTTTAAAATAATCTATGAACAGTAAATTATTATACATTTTATGGAAGAGTGTTTTATCCCAAATCATTTGGTACCATTTTTGTGTGGTATGTGTTCACGCTTGGATGAACAGGTGGCATTGTTTGCGAGAGTGCAAAGATCGACTTGCGCCAAAGTGATGCCTACAGTATGTATTATGTTGGGATTGGCGGAGTGAGAGAATGGATTGAATGTATCAAATTAAATGCATTGCATATGTTTTTTGCAAAGGGCAAAAACACACACACCCACGCACAAATGTTCGTTGATATTTGATATGTGTGGCATGATTAATTTTGTTAGGGATGTTATTTGGATCTGCAAAGACCGAATTAATACCCAATTCCCAATTGTTTTATTCAACTCTGGCGCAAGTCGATTTTTGCACTCTCGCAAACAATGCCTCCCGTTCATCCTAGCGTGAACACATACCACACAAAAATGGTACCAAATGATTTGGGATAAAACACTCTTTCATAAGAAATATAACAGTTTAATGTTTATTGATGATTTTTTTAATAATTAGTAATTTTCTAGGTGTAAACTTTTTTTGACTCACACTGTATACAGTGCAATTAAACCTCAGACACACCTGCAAACCGACGCCAAACCGGCTTCAGCCAAACGGTTTGCTGGCCATTGGGGGTTATGTATTTTTCCGGTCTGTTGTCGGTTTGGTGACGGTCTCGTGGGTGTTACTGTGGCGTTATACCTCAGTTACATCGCCAAACCGACCCCGAATCGACCTCAAACTGACCGATTCTTTGTCATTTGGGGGTATCGCCATTTTTGGGGTCTGTGATCGGTCTGGTATCGGTCTCGTTGTTGTGACTAGGGTACAGAATGATCTAACACTAATCACGCGATATGTTTTTATTACGCACCTTTCGAGCGTGTGAACGTAAGCACAGTTGAACTGTAAGTTTTAAGTCGTGAATTATAAAGAGTTTTACTTAAAATGTTGCACATTTTAGCAACACGAATCTACGAAATGTGTCACACAATAATATAAACAGTAATATCAAGAAAAGGTTATATTATGACCGCGACCCCGACTTATGATTGGAAGATAATCTTAGGAACAATGCTAAGTTTTGTCAAAAAGAGCTGAAACTAATTAATAACCCATATCGATAAACAAAAAACAATAAGAAGAAGATGCAGAAGAAGAATAAGAATAGATAGAGATCGAGATAAAGATAGAGATAGGGATAGAGAGAGAGAAAGAGAGAGAGTGAGTGAGAGAGAGCAAAGTCTACAAAAAGTAAACAATTATTTGAAGTTCGTTTGTACGGAGTAACGAACGACAGATGGCGTATTTCAAAAACATATTGCTGAAGTTATTGACTAACAATAAGCATTTATAAATGTGACGCGAAGTGACGAATTCTGACCATTTTCATGATCATCACTATCCCCCCATTGCTGCAATATTGCAAATGGATAAGAAGAGAGAGAGAGAGAGAGAGAGAGAGAGTGAGAGAGAGAGAGAGAGAGAGAGTGAGAGAGAGAGAGAGAGAGAGAGAGAGAGTGAGAGAGATGGGGGGGAGTGGTATTGGCAGAAACACACAGGAAAGGGGCGTTGACAAATAACGATCTCTAAACTTACTCTGTACATTTCAAATATAAAGAATTTAATGCATAATTTCGAGGAATAAAATTTCATGATAATACAGTTCTCATAATGATAATATTCAATATACATTACTGACACACATACACTTCAAAGCTACTTTATACACGTTTTTACTACGTAATTGGCTACCCAAAAGTCATCAAATTTTAGTACTTTCGATTGATAATGAATAAACCCATCACTTTATACATAGATAATGACATACAAACAATGTTAACAAATAATCCTGTATATATTTGATCGATGTCATTCGTACAATAAGATCATATTACATATATTTATATCTCAGACATACATTTATCCCACAGAACCCTAAGTGTAGAGCAAAAATTGAAATTTTTAGTAAATCATTAATGAAATATCTCGAGTGAAAAATGAAAAAAGATAACATACTAAAGGCTATTAAACAACTTATCATTTCCTATTACTTAATACAAGACTATTACAAGATCTTTGCCGAGACTTTACAACAATATGAGTCAAGTTCGATAACATGACCTTGCCTTTAATTGATCTTTTACAGATACTGTTTACTTACCAAGAAGAAAACAAAAGAAGTAAAAGAAGAAGGAGAAGAAGATGAAGAAGAAGAAATAAAAGAAGAAGAATATGAGGATGATTAAAAGGAAGAAGGAAAAGATGATGAAGAAGAAGAAAAAGAAGAAGAAGTAGAAGAAGAAGAAGACGAAAAAGAAAGAAAACGAAACAAATGAGCAGCAGTCTAGTCTCGTTATAATCATGATAATAACCACGTACAATTATGTTAATTTTTGAAAACTGCACATGTGACAAGACTAAGTGGCCCATTACCAATATTTTTCAAATCCAATACATTGTTATTAATAATTATACTTATTAAGCCCAATTTACTGTCCTTATTTACATGTTATAACTGGGGGTATTCATATAAACTTAAACAAGTGCTAGAGTTGATATTGCCACCAAAACTAGACACATTCCCAAATGTACTAAACCTTTTTTCTTCTTCCAATAAATGGCATGCCAATCAGTATTTTACGAGTATACTTTAATGATCATTAATTTTACGAGGCTTGACAGCATAGATACATCGGTAAAGATTATGGTAAGCAATACACGTGGCGAATCCAGATTGGTTAGGTAGGGAGGAGGAGGGCGCTAACTCTTTGGTATGAGGTTTCGAGCGCACCCCCTTCTCCAAAACACTACTATACCCGCATGTTTACATTATTTCTAAAAATGTATTTTTCCCGATATAATGTTGTCCAAAGATTGACATTATGGATCCAGGTTCAATATTTTTGTCATAGCATAGTTGTTAAATAAGCCCTTTTGTAAACCTGCAAATCGTTGAAAGTACCATAACAATCTGTTGACTGCCTAGATAATGTAATCTTAAGTGTGTGATTACACATTTAAAATAATCATTAACCATATCAGTAAATGATATTCACCAAGTAATATTTCTGTCAGGCATATATTTCGATATTGCACACATTTTTCAACCGCAATTAGACTCTAATCGCAGCAAAAAAACAATTCGGAAATGTCACTTATGTAATTTATGACCTATACGCTTGTAGTTCATTATATAATACATTACACATCTATACATACATGTATCTCATAACTTACATTCGTAGAAATGACCTTAATTTTGAGACACAACATCAAACAAATTGCACGAGAACAGAAATTTAAGATCGATTCACAGTGAAACTCAACCGGCGGGAAAAAGAGTTTTATGGAAAAAGTCCTATAATCATTTTGGCCTTCTACCAATCCCCTTTCCCCAGCAGAATCGTCCACCTTTCTTTCCAATATGTCACTCTTTTCTGTCCACGCATACTACTTTTCCGATTTCACTTCTGATAATTTGGTCCATACCCAGCTCTTTGTAGCAGTGACGTCATGAGTTACGTCAGCATTCACACGAAACTGCCCGAACACGATGTGTGTTTTTAGTACTAGAAACTCAACAGATAAAATGTCTTGAAGTTAGAATGTTTAATATAGAGGGATACCAGATATTTAAGCACGATATTCATGAAAATAGCCAGCCAAAGTACATGATGAGAGTAAAAAAGGAGTTAACTTTATGTTAGCTCCCTTCTGGCTTTAAGCCGATGACGGAAACATCATGTTCTGCATTCAATACTGGCTGGAGCAGAGCCTGAAAACAAAACACGTGAACATCTGGCATCCCTGCAAGACAACGAACATTTACTACTAATAAGAAAGAATACTGTGTACTTCACGTAAAAAGATTGAGACTGTATTGTACAAATACTGCCTAATATTGCATTACAACATACTCTTCTAACAACAAAATAATATTAGTTTTCATCGCTGAACATCCTTTGAGATAGGACCGAGTTTTCAACTATAAACGGTCTTATAAAGGCTTACTGCAACTTTCAGGGCAATTTGAAGAATAACCCAAATAACCCGTCATCATCAAAGTTCCTAAGGTCGATACGTGCGCAATATAATAAGAATCCAATATTATTATTATTATTATTATTAATTCCATATGAAATGTGGTTACATTTCTAAAGAATGAAATTTTCATTGAAACGAGTTTCAATATTCTCCTCCCTGAAACATATTTTGTTAAATTCTTGCGAGTAGCATGAACTTATGATTTATACCTGTACATTTCTCTTTATTTTTCAGGTGTATTTAACGATTGTATCATTATGATCATACTAGCATCTTCTGTACTAAAGGATATAAACTTGAAAGAGAAATCAACCTTCAACGTTAAAAATACAGTGTTTAGTGTATTAAGTTACACTTATATCAGGTTTTCAAGTGTCCACCTTGCTTATCAATGTTCATCTAAAGACTTTATACAAAAAAAGAAAGATTCTAAACAATGACTATCCTGTTCAACCCCTTCTATTTTCTCCAAGCCGAAGACAAGTCACCTTGCATGCTCCGCCAATGATAATGATGCTCTCTCAATCTTTTAATTGGATCATGTTTGCACCGGACCCATCGAAATATTCCTTCTTGTGTCGGTTGTCACATAGGGCCAGCTCAACGATGAGGGCGTCAGTTATCATGTCGTTGTTGACTGTCGTTAAGAAATCCTTATAGCTCACAAACATAATTTAAAAAATGGTCTTCCACAATGATAAGTGCTTCGATGCAGATGGATTAAAACTTTTAGAGTGTGTTAATCCATTTACACTCTCCATATTTCTTCACCGCGAATCGCAATGAAGTGGATATATGTACATCTAATGTGGACTGAAACACGTATCCAATGAATGTGATTGCACAGGTAAAACATGAACAATGCTGTCATCCGTTTCCAGTATCAGGGCATAAATCTGAAGAATATTTTATCAATTGCCAAGAGTTCGGCAAGAAAGCATAACAGTGAGTGCATCAACACAAGAGAACAGCATCCCGTAATAGTTTACTCATAATAACATAGTACTGTGCTTTTGAAAGTCACATGAGTTTATCGGGGGTTTCTTGCGGAGACCCTCCTTCTGCAGTCAATGTTTAGTTACAGCGCCCTCATACGACGGTCTCCACTTCGTTGTCAAGGAACCCTTCCTTGTTCTGGCTGTTACTGTTTCTGCTAGAGTAGTCCAAGGCACTGTCGTTTAGCCTCTGTCGCTTGTCTAACAGCGAATTCGTGCACGACGACAAATCAACCTTTGCCTCGCCGCTATCGTTCCTGTCGAGGTGTCCCAGTAACCGGTCCGTTACTTTGGGCGAGTTTTCGTTCGAGTTGTTCAGCTGGCTGAAGTCAATGAGGGTCGAGTTGGGAAAGTGGTTTGGTGTGCCACCGTGACTGCCGGGCGCGAACATGGAATGCGGTCTCTGGCGATCTACGCCGGGTTGATCCGGAAAGGGTTTCATGACGTCACGACACACGTTGGGATTGGCAGGACGGCCATCGGCTTCCAATCGCTTCGCGAATGGCTCCTTTTGATTCTGCGCGCTGATCTTAGAATGGCGGTTCGAGTGGTTCCCGTGCGTTGAATCGAAAAGGCCTACGGTGGCGTTTTCTTCTGCTGTGCGGAAGGGTGAGCTACGGCGGTACGATGGATCGGCAGAGATCAGCCAGTACGTGACAAGTTGCCCTTTGCCCTTCATGCTTATAAGGCCACGTTCTTCCACCACAAATCCTCCCATTTGTTCCAGAAGATTCTTTGTCTCTGAGCTGGTGTGGATCTTGAGGGCTATAAAAAATGGAAAAACACAGATCATCAACAAGCTAATTGTTTTTGGTTCGTGATCGAATAAACAAAGAAATGTCGAAAAGACTGAAATACTGTACTCTTTTGAGTTAGGCATATACGGTTAATATGCCTTGAAGGAAAAGATAGTACATCCCTCGTTTCCATTCAAACCCAACTGCATTGTACTCAAACCTACCTCATGATTTGTTAATCCTTTTCGAAGTTTTTTTGTTTTTGGAGTATTACATTTTACTCTGTAAACGGCTCAGTGTTATCATTTTGATGATTGAAAATAAGCTGCTGTCAGAATATCCTAATCCTAACCAAGGGTTGCTTTCGAGCATTGATGATTTGTAAGATCAGCTGATCTTACAAATCATCAATGCTCGAAAGCAACCCTTGGTTATTTATTACTCATATTCTTAATATTGTCGTAACCAAAATTATGATTAATGATGAATCCTTCCATACCTTCTCCATTAGATTCCATCCTGGATGCGGTATTGACGGTATCTCCAAAGAGACAATATCTGGGCATAGTCAGACCAACAACTCCAGACACCGTTGAGCCTAAGACCACACATAAGAGAAAGACAAAACAGGTAAGTTATATGGAATGTTGACAGAGGATTAGGAGAGAGAACAGGGATTATCCCAGCAAGCACGCAGCGCTCCCAAAACGTTCACAAAACGTCCCAAGACGTTAATACGTTTCGAGTACGTTTATGTACGTCCCAAGACGTTTTACGTTCCCTGGTATGGGAGGGGGAGGGCAAGGCCAAATTTGTTGAGGGTCACTCAAATTAACGTTTGTACTGTGGCTAAGCTGCTCCATGAAATACAGCACCTCTACGTTGCATAAAGCAGGAATCGACTATTAAAAGCCTCAACATTAGGCCTAAAACAAGATATTGTATTGCCCTTTAAATTGTAGGTGTCAAAGCATGGGTCGGTCGGTCGGATTTGTTTAAATATAAAACTATTCTTTTTCTTTGCTTCACAAGAGTCCGACGTCATTGTCAGTTTGGAGTTGTTATTAATATTTTAAGCGTTTGCTTTAACCTTGGTAAAACATCAACGATACAGTCATAACTGAGGAAATCTCACCTGAATGGATGCCTATCCTCAATTTGAGGTTGACCTCCGGACGATGTCGAACCTTGAAGGCCTTCACATCCTCGAGCAAGTGGAGCGATGTCGAAGCGATCTCGGCCGCGTGCTTCTTCTCGTTCCGGAGAGGAAGCCCGGAGACCAGCATGTAGGCGTCGCCGATGGTCTCCACCTTGTAGACATCGTAGTAGCTGATGATCTCGTCGAAGAGCGTGTAGAGGTCGTTCAGCATATCGACCACCTGTTCATAAACGGAAACGTGGGCATGAATCAACAACGTCATGATAGTGTCAATTATGGCGATAAGCCCTAATTAGCAACTACGTGTTGGTTAATTTCCGAATGAAGATAAACACCAAAACATCATTGATACATCTATTTACCTATTTGTCTGCATTCAGAATGTTTTTACTTTATTTAACTTTCTGTTCCGATTGGGTGCCATTTTATGTACTTTTTTTTCCTCAATTTCCCTTTTGTTTAGTCCTTAATACAGTTCACTCCTAATACTACACTTTGCGAGTTTTTACACTTGTTTCACTGTCTGTCGAAAGTCGTAATTTCCAAATACTCTTTCTTTCATTTCACGCTGCACATTTTTATCATGCCGCGAACACAGCATGAAGAGCATTAGTGATGCAGACAAAACTAATCTTGAATGACGCAAATGGACAGAGCCATAAAATTATCATTATCTTTAATTTCTTAAATATCTTTAATTTCTTTTTCATTATAGTGATAATACCTCGAAAGGTGTGCTTTCTGATGACAAACTGGTGAAGCCGACGATATCACTGAAGAAGATGGTGACACATTCGAACGACTCTGGGACTACCTGCATCCCACGCTTCAGCTGGTTCGCCACAGGCCTGGATTCGCAAGAAAAAATATTTAATAAAATTACTCATATATTTTGCTACTTTTTAAAGATAAACTCAAGTTAAATTCCAATACACTAACGTATATGATATTGAATGCATGCTATGATTACGTAATACCTCATCTTGATGTTCGCGCATTTCAAACGGCGACAGACAGGGCTATTGAAATCGCCTAAAATCCTTGTCTTGAGATTGTGTTTATAGAGATAAAAGGAATGAAACAACAGCTGAAATTGCAATAAATGATTTTTTTTTCTTCATTTAATACCCGTGTCAAGAGAGACAGCTGTAATAATACATCTGATAGGACATGACTGGTATCTAAAAAGTCCAACTATCAATCTTTCGCTTGATTGTCATGCGAACGTACGACTTTACCCAAAACACCACCTATTGAATATTCAACATGTCAAAGAGTATTCCTGGACAATGAAATGCCTTTTATGATGAAGTAATGTGGCCTTCCAGTGTTGATTTTTTTGTAAAATAATGGTATAAATTGTATACACTACTGAGTCAGAAGAACAGGGGAGTGTTTCACAACGACTAAGATCGACTTTAAGTTGGACTTAACTATGGCAGGCCAATGGTTGCTCTCATTATTGGTCTCTCAATTATGATCTTTAGATAACGTTTTTTCCTTCAATGATGAATTATCAACAAATGTAAATTCTGTAGATTTGCGACCACGATTTATACGTCCCTTCAGAATCCAATACCAGTAAATGGTAAGAGCAAACGGTGGCATGAACGTCCTACTATAGTCAAGTCCAACCTAAAGTCGACCTAAAGACGTTTGAAAAAAGCTTTGCGTTTATCACCTTAACAATTTGCCTGAAAGACGTTTGAAAACGCTGATTTTAGGCAAAAAATTGGTCAATAAACGCACCCTTAGTCTTCGTGAAACACTACTCAGGTTACTTACTTTGGTAGCATCTGATGGAGAAGGTTATCTGTTTTCTTTTTCTCTTCTAGAAGTTGGTGGGTCCTGTCTTCCACAATGTCTTCCAGGTTATTAGCATACTTCTCCATGATGACGATCATGTTGTCCAAGATATTCGGCTTCCTGCAAAGAGAAACCACAATGTAGGGCTGACATACATCGCAATAAATATATATACAAAATCTCATTTGCTTTATATACACTGTTGGTCATAAAGGTGGAGCCAACACTCACAAATTATTATTCAATAAAATCTGAGAATGTATACTATTATTTAGATCTATTAGGAATAAATCAATGTCAAAATCATTCCATGAATTGGGGTGAAAATAATTATTCCACTATTATGACCAACAGTGTACATTGTGGGATAAAAAAACATTACATAATTGATGAATTTCACAGAATAAAGAGCTAACAATTGTTCGGACTGTATTGCTTGGACATGTTAGATATTCCTTTTTAAAAATTATTTCTTTCATCATTAAAATCAGCTTCCTTAATTATTAACACATTTTTGTCAGTCAGGATATGTTTATGGCTTCTAGCATACAAGCTTTTCTTTAGCCTTATTGTACAATATGATATTAAACCTCTGTTTATTATATGAACATGATCTGATGACGAATAACTTATTCCAAGTACTTTTGTTTGTAATTTATGGAAATCAAAATGAAAGTTAAAGCTAGATTTGAGTAAACTTGATATATCCACCATCGACACTCTTTTACAGGTGACGCCATTCTCCTTTCTTTGCTTTTGCTTGAATGAAAACTGTCGGCCAAATGTTTCGCCAAAATCAATCCGAAACCTACTCCCACCCTAAATCGAAATGTTCTACAAAACTGTTCTCATGATGCCATAGACCGTCTAAGTTGTTAATATTGCATCGACTCTACTTACATTCCCTTCTGCAGCGGCTTGAGTCTTGTTGTGAGGGTCTTGACTTCCGGTCTTTCATCAGGGTTTTCCTTCCAGCACTCCTGCATGCCAGTCAGCATGCAGTTCGGACAGTCGTCTACCTCCATCACATTGGGTCGGAACGGTGTGTTGGGGTCCAGCGGGTGTGTCACCTTGTCAACAATTTCTGGTATAAGTGAAAGTGGGGAAAAAGGAATCGTCAGTAAACGTAGTCGCATGCGTGTGGAGATGTTTGCGTGTATAATAATAATAATATTGGATTCTTATATAGCGCACGTGTCGACGTTGCAAGGTCCTCAAGGCGCTCCAACATTACCCAGCTATGCTAGGCTGCCGATTTCGACGCTCACAGCATTTAAGGAATTCCTTCCTACCGGTACCCATTTAACACCTGGGTGGAGAGTGGCAAGTGTAGATTAATGTCAAGACATTCATGCCATGGCGGGAGTCGTGGTGCGAGTCGTGTCTGAACTTTAGTTTTAAACAGATGCCTGTAACTATTAAAGATGTGGTTGTTTACGTTTGGGACCGACCTTTAACGTCACGACCTAAACGCAACTCACTTTGGACTGACGCGACGTCGGATTCCGTCAGAGTAGCTTTTCGTCGGAGACAAAGCTAATTTTCATATAAATCAAACCGATGATGGAAATGGGAAACGGGATATGGAAAAAATGAAATTGATTGAAAAATTGCAAGATTTTTCCCCTCTCCTTTATGAAGTGAGTCAGGTGCGGTAAATGACTCCATTGGCAGTTATCATCTGTCCTTGTATTATACTTGGATCTGTTTTTTTTTTATCCCTCTGTTTGTAATTTGCATATGTTTAAACAAAATGTATATTCAGTAACAATTCAACCGTAAAGGTTGCGAGTATTGAATTAAATAAACCTTGAATTTCTTGAATCTTTATCAACACCGTAATACTTATTTTTGTCTTGCAATTACGCCATGATTATATATTAATTGGCGGCCAGCCCGTAGCGCGCCATTTCGAGAACCTGACAATAGTTCCATCTAGACCTCTCTATAAAACAGCTTTAATATTACGGCACAATTATCATTAATCGTAGCCATCGATATAGGTTAATATATGACACAATGTTTAATCATACTTTCAATTATGGCGACAACATAAAGCTCATCGAACTATTCTCCAATCCTTACCTTTTGGCCCTAGGACGCACTTGCCATAAGGACCCTGCCTCGTGGCCATCTCATACAGGATGATACCTAGTGAGTACATGTCACCTTTCTGAGTACCCTCGGGTCTAGGTGCGGGGTCTCGGAGGAGCTCTGGAGCCCGCCAGAGAAGCTCTTTAAAAACAAAGTTAAACAAACATTCAAGATCGAGTGGTAAGATTTTTGTTCACTGAATCATCTGTGCATTTAGATAGGTGCGCCATTTTACGAATAGTACTATTGATGAATATGTTTTATGGCAGATATTATACCAGGGTTTAGGTATATACGGTAAATATAAAAGCTTAGTGCAATAAATCGGCTTTGAGGAGACATCTGCAATTACCGTTACAACATATTATTTTCTCTCCAATTGAGTTTGCTCTAATTTTACTACTTGAAATTTATCATGTTGTGGATGTGATTGCTATGGCACAAAAGCCAGGGGCCTGTTTCATAAAACCTGTTTTCTATAAAATGCTAAATATCTATGACAAATTTGCTCTCAGCTAATCAGATGACATGATTTCAGTAGCTTATAACAGTAGCTTGTAACTTGTTATTGATATCAAGTTTATGAAACAGCGCCCAGGTGGACCTTTTGCTTTAGAAAAAATTGTCTTACATCCTTTGCACTTAGAATATCAAATAGAGGTGCAGTCAAATTGTGTTAAAAACATAATTCTTTTCTTTTTTAATATACATTTATTTAATAGGATCAAGATCTGTTGTAACTGAAAACAAAATGTAACAATGCTCTTATGATTCAGTCATAACCCGAGATCATGCCAAACAATTATCAATAATTGTAAAGTTTTACTTAGTGCATTTTCCCCATCTTTGGTTATGAAGTAAGTCACCATCTGTGAAGATCTTTAAATCAAAACTGAAAGCACATCTTTTCAATTAATTGTAAATCTAAGCATATCAGGAGCTCTTGTAGCCGGTAGAATTATACTTAATGTTGGATAGTTTCTGCGCTCTATGAATGTATTAGTATTATTAAGTCTAAACGAAATAATTCCAGGGCAACCTACTCTCGTATTTTGCGTGTTCACCAATCTCCGGCGGACGGATACCACTCCTAAACTGGTGGAGCCCAAAGTCTGTAATCTTGAGTACCCATCGACTGTCCACCACCAAATTACTGGACTTGAGGTTGCCATGCGAGTGTGTTTCACTGGCGTGCAGGCAGCTAAGACCCTGAAAGGTAAAATTGGAAAGATTCCATTGTCATATATAATTATAATCATCTACAATGTGATTCAAAGAAATGTGGAGCTCCTCATTTATTATCCATGTTAAACCCAACAAAAACTGATTACATGTTATATGCTTGGTTGATAATTTATACATAGTGTATCTTTGGTATCATAATATATAATAACATGATAATGGATGATGAGTTAATAACCTTGTCTATAATATAAGAATCACAATTTCTAGCTTAATGAGATCGAAAGAGTTAGGGAGAGAGAGAGAGAGAGAGGGAGAGAAAGGGGGGGGGGGAGGAGAAAATATTGCAGTAATGTACTCCTCACATCGAAGCCACATCTATTTTGTTTCAGCATACTCATGAATCTGTAAAGATGAGTAATACATGCATTCAACTTACTTTTAAGATGTCTCCGATTAATGATGCAATGAACATGCTGTCCAACTTGACCTCGTCATTTTCCAAGATATCCTGTGTATTACAAAAGCAAACAAACACAGTAAATGAAATGAAATTCTCTTTGGGGCTGATGATACATGTGCTCTCAACTAAAATAATATTGAATGCAGGCCTCATGAACTATTATCAAACATGTACAGCTTGACATGGTATAGTCTTCGTTTCTAATACACACTTAAATCGTAGGCTCGTTATTACAGGATTGTTTCAGGAAATGCCTTGAAAATGTTAAGCTATCAGTATTGTTGCCAAACTTGAATGGAGAAAGTTAGCTGCTGATAATGATGATTACGATAAAGTAACGTGATGTGAATAAAAGACGCCAAATATCTTACACAACCAACTTATCAAAAAAAAAAAAAAAAAAAAAAATCAAAGTTAATATCTTACCTGTAAACTTCCTTTGGGGCAATACTCTGTGATGGTGCAAATGTTAGGTGGATCTACGCATGCGCCGATGAACTGGTTAAGATGCGGATGACGTAGGTCTCTGATCTGAAATAATGAAATAAACAAATTTTAATTAACGAGAGTGTGTAATGCGTATTTAGTCTTTGCACTACTCGACTTTATTGTGTCATCTCTGTGCAATGCAGTCGTGCATACCCTTCTTGGCTACATGATAATAAACGGCTACCCGAATACAAGTTTGGGTCAGTGTCGTTATTCCCACCCCACTGGAGTTACGAACTCCAACCTCTGGTTACCTGGACAAGAATGTAATAATATTCAGGCGTTCTAATTCTCTTTTTGAAACATTCATTGTTGCTCAGTCAGCACAACTTGAGAAAACTAGAGGCGGACATTATGAAAAATGCTTTATAAGAAGGCATTCCTCAAATTACTGTTTTAAAATTATTTACACAAATACTGTAACAGTAGAATTGTGACATCATATGAAGAAAAAACAACAACAGAAGATTGAAAAAAGGAGAGGAGAAAAGAAAAAAGGTATACAAGATGAAAACGACGATGAAGAAACAAAATGGGGGAAATTAGAAAGAGAAGATTTAGAAGTACGGGGACTTAAAGAGAGACGATACAAATAAGACCACAATATAAGGGAATAAATACTGCAAGAAAAATGTGTAAAAATAAAAAACGAAAGAAATAAGAAGAGAAAGAAGAGCGGAACAAAGACAAAAAGGAGTAACAAAAGAAAGACTGATAAAACTTACAATTTTGAGTTCCTTCCGCACTGATCTGGTGAGGTCAACGTGTCTCTTGTGTATCTTCTTAATGGCTACCAGCATGTTCTTATAGGTTCCTACTTCAGTGAAGATCTGGCATCTGTATGGGTCCACTGAATTCTTGCTGTCTGTGGTCATCAGACTCAGCTGTTGAAAAATATGAGATTAATAATGATAGTAAAATATTGTTTGTTTGTTTGTTTGTTTGTTTGTTTGTCTGTTTATTTTATTTTAGCACGGTGGCATACTTCAGCCGAAGGCTGTTCTTCAGCATGGCCGTGCAAATCACCACTTGGTTAGTTTTTGTCGAGTGAACCTATAGTGTGATCATGCAACACTGCGATAATCTTGGCCAGCCCAACTTTTCGCTGAATTTTTTGGAAAATGTGATCGCGAGTGAGCAAGATCTTACCCAAAATTAAAGATTGCCCAAAGTTGGTTGGATGCGTATTAATTGATCTCATGATGGGCGATCGCACATCTATTACTTTTAAGACTCCATGCGACCTGGCATTTTGACGCTAATTTGCGCGTCATTTAGACTTATTTTTAATTTTCAATAACATGATTGCTTTTACTATTAATGAAGTATGGCTTATCATAATTCGTGTGTCTATACAAAGTGTCTTGTCTCAACTGCCCGATTTTCCAAAGAATTTAAATGTCAGACAAAAAGACGTAGCCGATAGCACCTCATCATGCTTATGGAGATAACCAGTGAAGTGTGATTCGCATGTTGTTTCTGTAAAGAAATAGTTGACGGCCTATCTGTATGTGTTCCTTGTAACGACGATATACATGTATCTCACACTGTATGGACAACAAACTTCTGCATTTCGAAATTTACGCGATTAGAATAATAGGTAGTTTAATAAGACAACCCATACAGAGCTACTGAATGTTTTGCAATGGGAACACTTTCTTGAATTTATAAAATACCCAAACTGCAAAGGCTCCCCACGAAACATTTATTCAACTTTTAAATTGCTACTGAACATTCTACTTCAGATGCCATCAAAAACGTTCACCTTCTCACAATTAAAAAAAAAAAAAAAAAAAAAATCCAATGGTAATTGGAGAACAAGTATCTCTTATAGATTTCTCCACCACACTTAAATTTCCCTGCCGACGATTTAAAAAAATCACTCTTCCGTGTTTCCTTACAGGGGGGGGGGGAACCCCTTCCAATTCCCATTCCATTGTTGAAGCAGATTTAATTCCCGCCAAATAGTCGACAATTTGCTCAAGGCGAATCATTTGCAAAGCTCTCCACGAATAATGCCCGATTATTGCCGTCATTGCCTCCTTCAATGACAGCAGTTTGACATCGAACCTGTATGCTTTCTCACGCCATCGAAATATGACAATTATTATTTGTTAAAGCCCCCATCACACCAAATACTACGTTCTCGAAAATGTTGCCAAAACGAGCTCAAACTGTGTGCGAACGGAGTTGAACGCAATAGCAACTGTTAACGATCTGTTTAAGGACTTTGTGGACGGGCTCGGACTGGACTAATGACTCTAATACGATCCTAGTTCGTTCATGTCAAATTTACCCGATCTGAACTTGATATGAACTGACTGTGGACGGGTTACAGACGAGATTAACGTATTACGAACTCGGATCGTATTATAGACATTTTTTTTTGTTTACACATTCTGCCCCCGACCACAGCCCGTTTTATGATTTTCTAGGACGCTTCCAGAACGTAGTGAGAACTAGTTTGGTGTGATGTGGGCTTTAATTTGAAGCACACTTCCATTGCACGACGGATGGTGACATCGGCAGCGATTTACAGGCGCACGAATGTTGGATAATTGTATTAATATATTCATCGTCTGTCCGCAGGCACTAGACGACATAATATATAGCCTGCCGCCCCCCTGGTGAGTTATGAAGCCGCTGCCAAGTGTGTCTTCTTACATCCTCAAGCAACCACTCGTTATCAAGTCGTGAAACTCCTCGAAGGCACTCACGGGATTATCGACTTTTAGGATGTTCCTTGGAAGCTAGGGATTGTAGAAACACTGAATGTTTTTTACTTTGGGGATCGTTTAGGATGTAATGTTTTCCATCCATATAATCAGCCATATCTTTCACCTTAATACAGAATATTTTTGAATAAAACTTCTTCTGTCTTTTTCACATCCACAAAGGTATCTTGGGATAGCATCTCATGATGACGTCACTATGGTCTGAATGTCTGATTCAGTCAGTGACTCTGCTATGTATAGGAACAATAACCTTCACCTACATTTACCTGCTTCCGGAGCAGTTTAAAAGAAGATACTATAATTTTGTCTCCCTTACAAAAGCATCGATATCAAAATGTAGCAATGAAGTTTACATCGATTTTTAGAATATTGTGGAAACTCCCACATGAGCAAGACGCCTCTCATACATGTAATTGCATTACAAACACAGTCAACTATTTTCATATTTATTTTCACTTCATCTGCGTTACGTAGTGTCGAACTATTCTGCTTTCGTAAAATCATTCAGATTATTTGAAAGGCACGTTCAGACATGACAAGCAAATACATCAAATGATAGTAGAGACGATCAAATCGAAGAAATAGGTGGTAACAAAGTGAATGAAATAAAATAAACAGTACAAAATTGTTGAAAGTCAAAATGACTATATGCCCAGGGATTTCACATGGGCTTTGATATTGGTAATGTTTATGTGAAAGACCTATCATGTCTATAGTCGGATAACTCTTCCCGTTTGGCCCAACACACAAAATAGCTGAAGTATATCAAGAAGAACAGAGTTACGGCGAGACGCAGAGTTAAAATATGAAATACAAAAATAGAGTTCATGACATCACACGAGATACACACGAGAGGAGCCTAGTTTTAATAAACTTCACAAGCGCATTCGATTTATTCCCATCCGGTTAAATGAAAGAAAAAAAAATCACGTTGGCAATTCAATTTCCAACATGATTTTCCAATACGTTCAGTGATCTCATATTTTCGATTTTATTTAGTTACTTTTTTTCAATATTTTTCTTATACTGATTTTCAGAATTTGCTCAAAGTTTCAACGTTTTTTTTCCATCTGATTTTCTAGACATTACGCTTAGATTTCCTTGAAATGCTATAAATAAGGATTAAAACCTAGTTTTTATTGATTTTTTCTATAAAAAACTATAAATATGTAGAGGGGTATAAAATGAAAAATAATGTATTTACGTCGAACGCCGTTCTATAAAGAAACGAAACGCTATTTGACTGGAGGCTTTTTGTCTTAAATTTAAATTTGGATCAACATGGGCTTTGTTATCGAAATTGATTTTTTTAAAAATAGAAAACACGGGAAAGCCCCAAGTGTAGAATATTGAATAAAGATAAGAAATAGCTTTAAAGGTATTACAAAGTTTTGGGAAATTTTGAAAAATGGGAGGATAGTGATTCTTTACAATTTCGATATACTTGGATGCCCCTGTGGATGTATTAAAAGCACTAGAATGTTTAGCCCCTAAAAAACTTCTGCTTTCGATCAAAATTGAATATAAAGATTTACCGGTGCTCCCGGTAAATCTTGATGAATTTCAAATAGCTCCTACAGCCATACAATGGTAGCTGCGACCATGAAAATATCAGATTATGTAGTTGTGGTATATAATTACCGAACGGGAATAGCTAATCGGTCGATTTTAGTCAAGAAACATTGTTTTATAGCTTTATTAATATCTTGACTTTGAGAGGGAGCTATACAACATCAAGTGTTTGTTATTTACAATTTCAAAACTTTAAAGTCGATTTCGACCGCGACAACGATCAGTAAATATTGTAGGATCGCATATGCTTCCAATATGTTAATTTTAACCAAATTCACGACCCCATACCAAAACTTTGTATTACCTTTAAGACGCTTACAAATCTATTCAATATCTTCAAAAGAAATGTCACTGTTTTGTAGTGACAAACCTACTTTGCGACAATTCTATTTTCCAACAATAATCACGGTGTTTCATTTTGTGTTTAATAATATAATTTCAGGTTGAATTATGGTGCTATGAACATAGATTTCCTTGTAAAGGAATATCTAGATATATACATGTACAATTAAAGAAAAAAATGATGTTATATCTGCCAACACCTTTTCCGAAAGCATATTATGCATTATCAAATTCAAGACATTCTTTGAAATGTCAACACAGTTGATAACTGGCTTCTTGTCTTCAAATCTTGCGGATTCATAGAGACTCGGAAATTCACACGATTTATAATACAAGGGGAAACCCCTGAAGTGAACTGGAAAGAACTACAAATACGAAAAGTTATGAAGCTGATCTCAAATCTATTTAATACCTTTGTAACGATAAATCTACCGACAATCCTAATTTCCTCCTATGATCAAGGAGTTTTATTTTTGTTTCAATATATTTCATCGAGGCTGCGTTATAGTTATGATCATGTGGGATATCTTCTCCGGAAACTTCAGGTAATAAAAAACGGAAAAACAAGTTGATGTTACATACGTCAAACTCCTCAAAAATTAACGATTAGTGATTTATGAAATTCAAAACACTTCTTTGAAATTCCAAGGAAATTGGGCTGATGCTTTTCTGTCTCGAAATCAAATCGATCAATGTTGGCCGTAAATATCTTTACGAAACAAAAACCTATTTTCCAGCAATCTTTTTCTCAAATTAAATTATTCGACTCCATTTAAAGACCGTCAATACTACTTGGCCAGAAGGGATTAGACCACACAGCGAGGTCACTGACAAGTGGCTATCTCATTAACTCAGCTCTCAACTAACATAAGAAAAAGAGGTAATGGGGGATCAACAGGCACAGATTGGGGAAGTTTTCTATATAGAGGGAGCAAGTAGATACAAGTAGGACATTGGGGCTTTAAAGAAGATGAATTCAGTGTGTATTGTAGATATGAGTTTCAAGAAACTTTAGAATGATTAATGGGGAGGGGGACGCCTCTGCTATAAGTAACAATAAGGGTTACTTGCTTGCCTCGTGTTTGGAAGAGATACGTAGATGACACCTTCATCATAGTTCCCATCTCTGAAACAGATAAGCTACTTAAACACATGAATAGCCTTGAACCAACCATCCAGTTCACATCAGAGATAGAGTGTGAAGGGAAGATAGCATTCTTAGACACTCTAGTTCATAGACACGACAACCATAGGCTCTCCACCTCAGTCTATAGGAAGCCTACCCACACAGACCAGTACATAGCGTTTGACTCTCACCATCCCATATCGGTGAAGAGAGGTCTAGTGAAATGTCTATTTGACAGAGCTTCACGCATTGTGACAAGTCCACAACAGCCATGCACAGAACGGACCCGTGTTCGCAGTGCCCTGAGTCTCAACGGTTACCCACGCCGTTTTATACACAATACCAAGAATAGATCGTCGGAACCCAGGGATCAGAAGGTATACAAGACTTTTACAGTCTTGCCGTACATTGATGGGGTCTCCCAACAACTCAAGCGCCGCCTAGAGAGCCATGGCATTCGAACGGTTTTCAGATCAGATACCATCCTACGTCAACAACTTACACGCCCCAAGGATCCAATTCCTCCACATAGACGGGACGGCATTGTGTACATGTACAACATCCCTTGTAAAGGATGTGATAGATCCTACATCGGTGAAACTGCCCGTCCGATAAAAGAAAGAATCACTGAGCATAAGAGGGACGTCAGACTCCGTCGAACTGACAACTCAGCCGTAGCCGAACATGCTTGGGACAACCAGCATCAACCAGACTGGGACGGGGTTCAGTGCCTTTCCCAAGAACGGCATTGGTATACACGGAGGGTAAAAGAAGCTATCAATATCCGTCTCAATCCTAATAATTTCAACAGAGACAACGGGATCGATATCCCCGAATTTTGGATGCGGACGATACGCCGCCATGACACTCGCCGTCCTGCCAGCCAACAACGGTCGATTCCATTCAGCAGACGGCCCGAGCCAGCGGCCCGTTGATTGGTCGAGTACTGTATGCGTCGGCCAATAGGCCTGGTACATCAGCCGAACCAGCGGCCGAACCAGCGACCTTGGTGATTGGTCGATCACCGTGTGCGTCGACCAATAGGCATTGGGCGTTATTGTTCCAATTATCGATCGAATTTTAGACCGCTTTACGGTCCTCCCGTAAAGTATAAAAGACCCTTGCTTACAACAGTTTTTATCACCTGACGAAGTATTGCAGTAGCATACGAAACGTCGTGATCTTTTAGATTCCTTATTGACCACATTGCGAGACAAACGAATATCACTAGCGATATTATTTTCGAAACAATAAGGGTGTTTTATATAATTGAAAACCCTTCATTGAATTTAAAAACAATTTGATTGATCATGATGTCTTTCGTTTATGAAAATCTACTAGTCAAAGCACTCCTCCCCCGCTGATATCTCGCTAATCGCCGATATCTTTAAAGCCATTATGCCTTTAGGCTTCAACATCATAACGAGTTTTCCAAAAGGAATCTCAAAAGCTCTTGCTGTTATTTCAACTTTTTAGAACAAGAATCGGTAGGATTACCAAAGGCTTTATCGTGTTTAAAGAACACTCCGCCCCATAGCCATTAGAATATCGTGAAGTCATACCATGCTGATCGCCGATCATAGTTTGCGCCATTATGACTTTTATTTGAATATCTAGATATCTTTCTAGAGTAGACTTACTTGGCCCCATTTCATATCATACTCATTTCTCAACAAAAATCTAGAATATTATCGTAAGAGTTAAGAAGCACTCCTCATCAACAACAACTTAAAGAATAAAGCGGCGTACTTTTTTAATCGTGGATATACTTTGAATCATTACGCCTCTTGATTTAAATGGCAGGATATCTTCTTAAGTAGACTTACAAGCCCTTGCTTCCGTTTTCCATCATGCTCATTTCTAACAAATACAAATACTTATTAATACGAAACACGCCTGCTCCACATCCATTTCAATAGTGTGAATACGAACCTCGCTAATCATTGAGACATTATAAGCTCTCTTGTTCCGTCCTTCGTTTGAATATCAAGACATCTTCTAAATGAGGACATACAGACCCTTGCTCCCATTTTCCATCATGCCCATATTTAACATATATCCACAAAATCATCAAAAGTTTTACGAAACACTCTTCCATAGTATCACATTTTAAGAGGAAAGAGACCTACTTTGCTAATCCTCACTTTTTGAGCCATTAGCCTCTTCATTTGAATATCAAGGTTTCTACTTAAGGAGACTTACACGTTCTTAAGCGTATTTAGAATTTCCAACAAATATCTACGAGATCATCGTAAAAGCTTGACGAAAATCTCCTTCCCCCACAACCATTTCAAAAATATGGAAGACCTACCTTACTAATCGCTGATATAGTTGAACCGTTATGCCGCTTAGTTTGAATATCAGCATAGTCGATCTTCCACAGGAGACTCGCAAGTTCTTGCTCGTATTTCCAATTTCTAAAAAGACAATGATATTAGAGAGGTATTTTAATATTATGGTCGTTTAATGCTACCATAAGAAGAAGGTGGTTATAGATCTGTTGATAGACATGGGGTAAAGAATCATAAGAAAATATTGAAACATGTCATATAAATCAACAAATGGAGGGACGTAGTCAGTTTTTATAATTATGTAAATGTTTTAAAAGATGAGATTAGGAAGACCTAATTCCTTTATCCCTTTGACAAATGTGAGTGTTTCGATTTGTTTTGTGTTGTTCCAGTATAACGTTCCACGTTCCACATAACAAGGTTGCCTCTGACATGATATTTAACAAGAGAATGCATGATAAAAAACATTGATAGACATGTAACATAGTGGAATAAAAATGTGAAATATGGGGCAAGCTATTAAGGTAAGGTTAAGGTTGTATATAACAGGTACCCCAATAAATGGGATAATAATGACAATAATAAAACAAAAATCGTACCACGGCCTGACAGTGGCTTACCTATACACGGTGATGGCAACGATGAGTATGACGAGGAGAAGACCGCCGACGACACCTGAGACGATCTCGACGATGGGTCTGTAGGGCGTATCACAGAACTCGCCGTAAAAGCCGCACGTGGGCACGGCCAGGGGCACGCTACCACTGATCCACGGAATGAAGGTCCCGTTGATAGGCTCGTACACCTGGAGAGTGGGGGGTAGGGGAGATATTTTTGATAAGCTAAAGTCGACTACTGGTCTTGTGATAGCATTAATGGTGAAAAAAGATTATGTACTTCGATGAAGAAGAAGGTACATGTAGAAAACTTTATTATGTACTGCATATAGGAATAAGCCACAGTGTAAGACCATTGACGCCCTCGAATGATTCTGGAACCACCCTTTAGTGGCTGGATGCACGCTACGCCATTTTGCAGTCCAGAACGTACTTTTTAACAAAGGGCATGACTGTTTTCTATCCATTATCAGCATAACATTTCCCAAATAAGGGTAATATCATTTTTGTTGGCTGTCTTGGCCCAAAGAGTTGATCAATGGGTTGATACATAAACAGCAAACTAAAAAAACTACAAGAAATATGGGGGGGGGGGGAATTCCGACATTTTGTTACAAGCAATCCTTGTAATGTGACTTAATGTATGCAAAATAGGGTATCAATAGAAATTGTGGGGATGAATGGAGTCCATTTTAGCCCCTTGATCCGCCCTTGGTTAATCTAAACGAAACATGTTATAATAATGTACTCACCCATTGGAAAGATGTACCGTTTCCAAGACATGACCGTTCTACTTCCTGTAAAATAAAATAAATACGATAAATGTCTAAACATTAAATTGAGTGCTTGACAAGCAATTTGACTGTAAGACTGTCATAGAATATTGGATATTGTCTATGGCGGGGGGGGGGGGGGGGGTGTTGGCTAGAGCCCCCACCCCTCGTTCGTACGCCTCTGTATCTCTGTGAGCTGCAACATCATCAATATTTAGCTTTGATAAATGTGTCATATTTTAAAAACTTTGTCGTATACACAAGTTTGATTGTTTGTCAATAGAGGGAGTTCATTTGAAGCCACCTTTAAATACGAGCGAAAACACAATATCAAATTCATTATTTTTTTACAAAACGTGACCCTTGGATTTTTTTGTTTTGTAATATTGTTTTATTGTATTCATTCAATACAAAATATATAACAAACAAACATACAGCTTCATTGATTTACATATATCAAAATATAAAGAAAATTGTACATCTCTCAAAAATACTTAAGATATTAATACACAGTACATAATATTTACATTGAATTATATTGAACGAATATTATAAATCAAAGAGTTACCTACAAACAGACAGACACACCACACACGCACACAAACAGACAGACACACCACACACACACGGATTGTCAAACTATTGTAGATATTGAACGATAAAATTGAATGTGCTGATTGAACATGATTCGTTCTTATTTAGATGTGACATATGGAAAGCAAAGACATTTACCGGAGTACTATTTGTGATTTTGATGGTAGCGACGGGGTGCATGATGTAGCCGAATGTTTCGTCGACGTCCTCTCCCAACTTGACTGCAATCACTGTTATATCGGCATAGGCGTCACCGCGTGCGTCTATATACTTCGGTCGCCCCGTTATACCTAAAACAAAAATGGATGGAAGATTGTGATAACTGAAATTAAATCGTATAAATAGGGAGACGGTCGATTGTATTTTAGAGTGTTTTTCAATTGTCATTAAAGAGATGATTGGTACTGTAAAATCGAGAAATATTACAGAATAGGAAAGTAGTAAAGCTTTATTCTCTTTTCACTGCTACAATGTATATTATTATTGTCATCATCACCATCATCATCATCATCCTTACCATCATCATCGTTGTTATCATTATTATTGGTATAATCTTAATACTATTATTATCATTACCGGTACTATTTTTTATCATTACTATTGTTATTATTATTATTATTAAGTCATCATTAGTATCAATGATCATATCATTATCGTACTCAGATAGACAATTTCCACTATACTTTCTAGCAGCTTGGTATATTTGTATACTATATATTTTCTACATGACTATATGAATACAGTTTTGTTTTCATATTTTTGTTTGCATTGTAATAGTGTATATCGTATCTTTATTTGTGAAGAAAAAAAAATTGTGAAAAATTGTATATCTTTTTTGTTTTTCTGTTTTGAGGGGGAAAACTATTTAATATCACAAAAATCACGTGACAGTGGTGGTTTGAAGATGGAAAATAATTCTCACCTCTAGCTGACCCAAAGCTGGATTAGGATTAGGGTTAAAAGAGTTAAAAAGGGGTGGTTGGGCAGTGGTAAAGTTTTCTTCGATTATTTAAATGTTAACCCAAATAAATATACCGCCTTCTGTTGGAATAAGGGTTGGATTATGGTTTGATCAAGAGATTGAAAATCCAAGATTAAAATACTTTTCGAGATCATTTTGAAGGTTAACCCAAATATGAACCGTCTTCTGTTGGATTAAGGGTTGGAATATGGTCTGATCAAGTGGTTGAAAATCCAAGATTAAAATACTTTTCGAGATCGAAAGATTCATCGGATTAAAAATATAACCCTTCTTCTGTCAGGAAGAGACTTGTCGGACTTAAAGCTGGAACATGACAGAAACAGGTGTGTGAAATTCAAAGATTAAGAATTGAAGATCGCCTGATGTTCAACATTTTATAGAACTTTTAAATTCAACCGAACTGTTTTCTCCATTTTCTTAAGATTAAGGGGGTGGTGACGATATGTTGAAGATTAACCCAAGTTTGATCCCCTTCTCGCAGGATTAATATCATCCAGGAGAGATGGAGAGGAGAAGAAGGAGCATAAGGAAGAGGATGAGGGGATTAAGATGAGGGATGATTAGGGGAAAGGGGAGAGTTATAATCCATAGGCTATCTTATATTGGTGGTTTAATCCTAATTTAACATCCCTGTTTGGCTGGATTAAGAGGTTACGTAAGAGTAAGGGCTTAGGATTAGGAGTGTTTGAAATCGAAACATGAGATCGTGCTGAAGGTCTACGTTCCATTTTTTGATATCGTAACTCTCAGCTAGGATTTCGTTCAGTGCTGGAGTACTGGGAAAGTGAAGAATATTATATATCAAATAAAGGCAGTAGTTGAGCCCAATTTTAACCCCCTTCTACTAGTCGAAGGCCTGGATTATGAGTGGTTGAATTCGAAACTTACTAGCATGTTTCCTACACAAAATCCGTCGCAGGATCTCCGTTCCGTTCCTGATGTCGTAACCAGCGGCCAAGGTCTCGTTCAGGGCTGGGGCATAGACGTTGTACACATTGTCGTAGAGGTAGGCAGCCTCGATGGGAATCTGTAGATAGGAGGAGAAGGGATGGAGAGGAGAAGAAGGAGGAGTACGAGGGAGGGGATGAGGGTATTGAGATAGGGGATGATTAGGGGAAGGGGGAGAAATAAGAATGGTTGAAGGAAAATTTGTATCGGGAGGAGGAGAGGCGAGAATGAAAGAGGAATAAGAAGCGGATCGTTAAAAAGGATTAAGGAAGAGCAGGAAGAGAGGGATATTCGGGAGGAGGAGGAGACAAATATAATGGAAAAGAGGAGAGGGCAGGGTATGGAAGGGAGGATAGGGTAGCAGTAGGAGGAGGGAAATGAGGGTAAGATAGAGGAGGGAAACATAGGTATAGGAAAAATGTAAAGCATGGGAAAAGAAGGAATCATGAAAAGATAATTAGCGAGAGAGAGAGAGAGAGAGAGGGAGGGAGAACATTATTAAATTTAAACATAAATATTCGGTGTATACCTTAATTCCAATAACGCAAGAACTCCAATAATCAGAAAGTTTGGGCGTATGATTCAGTAATCGTATCATTACTCACTTTCACCAAATTAGGAACTCTCTGATGCCAAAAACAAATAATATAATAAACGAAGTGACAAAATAAGGAGTTACTGCAGCTTATGAAATAATAACATATCTTGTATAGACAAATTATACTTTCATATCTTTTTATTTCAACTACACATTCAAAATACAATCATGTATTTATAATTTGCAATGCTCGACCTTTTTACTAGTAGAGGATGGATTTCTTCTTATTATGCAAGAACACTGTCTGGTATAAATCTATTCAAGATTTGTTGTTTGCAATGATAAAACCTGAATAGACCGAAACCAAACCTCAATGGATTCTGAAATCGTGAAATGTGATAGATGGGAAGATGAAAGATGATTAATGGCATGATGGGGAAGAGAGGACAATTGACCGCAGAAATATTTCCTTCAAAATTAATACACTTTACTGGAAACCTCTTTTGTAAAGTGGTTTGCGTCATATTATAAACCCTTCTCTGAGAATATTTGATCTTTTCGCTTGGGATTACCAAGAAAATGATATGTGCATAATGAACCCTTTAGGTTGAAAATGCCAAGTATTAATCTGAAAAAGTTCAGCTGACGTGCTAATCTTCCTCTTGAAGTCTCTTGAAACCAGAAGAGGCGCCAAAGCTCTCCAAAAAAGCAATCAAGGGCTCGTATCAAATCATTTATTTTCCCTATCCTCATAATTCATCCTCTCGACGCTCTAGAAGATCATTTCGCAATTCTCAAGAAAATCTTCATATCTCCGACGAGGGCGAAACCGAGACGCCGAACATGCTAGCTACCCTGATTGCTAAGTTCTGCGGAACCCCTCGAGGAGCTCGTCAAACGTTAAACAAAAATTGAAGCTCGAGAAATTCAGAGGGGAATGGAATAACCATTACAACAATATCTATGACGAAATCATTTGTGTGTGTGTGTGAGGGGAGGGGGGGGGGGGGGGGGGAGGTAAGGGAGGGCGGAACGCGGTGCGAAGGGTCAGTCACTTAATATTCCATTTCCCGGTGCATCTTTATTGACGAGGGGATGTGTAAATCCAAACCCTATTCGTTTTTACTTCACCGCGATTGTTGAAATCGTTTGATGAAACTTTGTCCTTGATTTGATTTATAATAACTTCATTTTTTAATCACGTTCGCTGACAATAAGGTGTGACATATCTCGGTCCGCTAAGAGATGCGAAGTAAAAATGCGACATCGTAAGAACAGACGAACTTCATTATTACAACGTAAGAATGCATCCTTAACAGGAGAAATCCGTCCTGATATCAAAATTATCAAAAATAAAAGAAACCAAATGTTGGTAAATTCCAGGGCCCAAGTATTCCCTATGAAAGAGAAAAAATAATGACTATTGAAATTACATAAATGATTGGAGAGCTGTATTCTAAGGAAATGAGAGATCTGTCAATATTTTCTTGTTCAATCACAACTTTGAAATAACTATGATTAAACCTTTAGCAGATCTTTCTCGGATTGCTGCAATAATTGTTAAGTCATGTGTTTAAATTAATTTGATGTCAGCTAGGACTTTTTCTTTGACAGATTTGTATCACTCGACACACAGAGGTAGAGAACGAAAGAGAGAGAGAGAGAGAGAGAGAGTGAGAAAGAGATAGAGAGAGAGAGAGAGAGAGAGAGAGAGAGAGAGAGAGAGAGAAAGAGACAGGGTGAATGCTCACTCGGGCAACAAACCCTTGCGCCAACTGGAAAATGAAACGGTCTGTTCTGTAGAAACCCTTTAACATCAGTATTAGCTCGATGAGAATCATTTGCTTTTCATCAAGTTAATCAATACGTATGGACGTAACCACACACAAATGCACCTGCTTTCCATTGCAAAGACAGTAATTGTATTATAATATCTGCAGCTTACATTCTTTCAACCTTTTTTGTCTTCCAAGTTAATGGAACGATTAAAGTTAAACCTCACTTAAATTTCCATGAGTTTCCAAGAGATCACTGAAAACACCCAAGAAGTTATTGATTAAGAATAACTTAAATACTTTCCGAAAAATAGACATGAAATAAAGATTATTAGAAAGGGATGGAGCATGTAGAAAATGCTTGACATCGTGTCTCAGTAAACTCTTTCTTGAAAACATAGCAAAAACGTAGAGGTAGAAATTGATAATTCTTTAACCATTACCATAAATTGTAAAATAGTTTAACGTGAAACATCAATATTCTTAAGAAATTTATATAATGAAAATACACTTTAGAATTCCCAACATTTTGAAAACGATAGTAATAACTTAACACCTTCCCATTTAACAGTTGTTTTTTGTTGATTGTTTTTATTTATTCATTTATTTCTATATTTTATTTATTTTCTATTTTGTATCTTGTATTATTATCATTATTATTATTCTCAATATTATTATTATTATTATTATTATTTATATATATATATATATATATTTGTTTTTGTTGGGGGGGGGGGGGGGGGGGGGAGGGGATATTTATCACTTCAATTTTCTAGTCCATTTGTCTGTATTAAATAAGCGTTGGCGTTTTGTCGGCTTTTTCGTGTTGGTTATAATACGCACAACCAGCCGGACCGTGTATTGTTATTATTAATTAATTAATTAACGGTCAGCGTATTTTTTTGAAAGTGGAGCTGAGTTGGTATGATTGTATTGGCTGAATTTTACACATGTTGGGGGCTAAAATTACCTTCATAGCAAGTTTGGGTCCAAAAAGAGCACTAGAAATGTCATAAATAAGCATAAGAGCAATAACCGTTCACTTTAAAGGCACTTGCGGTCTGAAACAAGAACTCAACTATGTTGCGGACCACAACTTTTATGCCACATGGTTGTATAGTCCAATATATACATTTCTGTGCTCAGTGCATAACTCTTATCAAGACTGAGCCACTTTCTTTAATGTTGATGTTTTCAAAACCTGACAGTTCACAACAATACTTAGGTGCTTCATGATCAACCTTTCCAATCACTTCCAAACATTTTTTACATTGCAATAGCATGACCAGAGCCCCGTCTTATAAAGAGATGCGTTCTCTATCCAATCGCAAGTTTGCAGTCTCCTATCTCTTATGTACATAGTTGCGATTGGTATCAATTGCAAATAAATTGCGACCAATCGCAACTGTTTAAAGGACAGGGCCCAGAACTCGACTACATCTCTAAGAAATCCTACTTTTTAGTTGATCCTTTTTTTAGATTGCATAATCCAATATAATGCCTGACACTCTGACGTCATGTCTTCCTTTCGGTGCTCATTCTGATTTTATCATTCAGTTTTACTGGAAATGTAATAATTGCACCTTTAAAAATGGCGAGTAATAACTTTTGATTTGATTCTCCAATACCATGTTAAGTACACATGATTAGCGGAAGTATCATATTGCCAGGAATATATCGTCCCCCGATAAATTCCAGTTACATGTACTACCGCA
This sequence comes from Strongylocentrotus droebachiensis, assembly GCA_035222895.1. Lineage (NCBI taxonomy): Eukaryota > Metazoa > Echinodermata > Echinoidea > Camarodonta > Strongylocentrotidae > Strongylocentrotus > Strongylocentrotus droebachiensis. The sequence goes on along the minus strand of JAVYIG010000036.1, from coordinate 318,613 downwards.
GTTCGAAACAGAAATTGCCCTAGAAAAAAAGTAATAAATCACTTCTAATTATAGCTTCCACCTGAAAGGCAAATAGTCATATATCAAATTACTCCCACACGTTGCAACATTAATCACAATTATCTTTCCTGGGTAACGCCAAAAATTGGAAATATATAGGTAAATCCTTCCCTTCTAGCGAATATTTGACCGAAATGTTATCCCCCCAAAAGCGCTTTGGTGGCTAGGTTGGACTAGTCTTGCAAGTGCAGACCCTTGTCAGCAGGAAATGCATAACAGTGGGTCTGCGCTAGGAGACTATACTGAGACTGCCGTCCGTAAGCTCTGTACTGTAGCTGCTCCTAAAACAGCCTCATTTCAGACTGACAAACTTAGGCTCGGCCCAAGACTCTATACAATTATTTTTTAAATATCAAGTTAGCATCTTTTTTTTCAGCAGACTACGATGGGACTGGCCTAAAGTCGCCTATTTTCAGACGCCAAATTTACATTGAATACCGACTGATGGCTATCTACAGGACTCTAGGGCATATACATTTCAGATTCCTGCGAGTCCGCGTCAGAATCACATTCCCACGTATGTATTGAGTTTACCCTTTAGGGTGGTAATTGGTCAACACTGTCTTGGGGCAAAGAAACTAGTTCCGAGCCAATAAACATCGAAATAAATGTATACGGTTTCAGCTATTGTTTTGTAAAAAAAAAAGTTGATGATCCAGTTTGTCTGGTCTTAATTCTATTTTGAATCGAGTACAGTAATTTTATCCCTCACTTTGGGACTGACATGGACATCTTCCTTTAGCTGAGGGGGTCGTACGAAATGAGTGATTTGATAGTGTGTATCGAAGTCAAACTTTAATTTGAGTAGTTGGAATTTCGTCCGTTTAATCCCAGAAAAAAAAATCCCTGGTTTAATTGATAAGGTTTATTAAATGCCATTGCATGTCTTTCATCAGTATTCGATACACATACTAACGCAATATTACACAATCGCGACTACTGTACTTTTGAAAAATCACCCTATAAAGGCGATTGTTATAACTTTATGTGTCACCTATTGAAAAGTGCAAACCTGACAATGATGTATTACGTAACCATAACACGATTTTTACTGGATGTTCTATAGGTATTACAATTGCAATTGAGTTGCTTTTTCGAAAATAGTTGCGTTCGAGCAATGTAATGTTCTACGCTATGGTTTAAGCAATTCAAGAACGTTTACCTTTCGAAATAAATCATATAAGTGGTTAAAATGTTTATTCCTTAAATATAAAGTTGAGTTCTGGTCATGCGATTGCATGGGGAGAGAACAGTTGTGGAATCGATCAGAAAAGGTTGATCATCTAGTATATAAGTATTGGTGTGTACTGCAAGATTCTGGAATTATCAACATGATAAGAAATTTGCTTGGCAACATTACAAGCACTGTACACATAAAGATGTATATGGGACTACATAAACATGTGGCATAAAAATCCGTCACGATTTTTATGCTGTTGCATGCCATGTTTAGAGTATTAAGGCAATTTGAAGAGCCATTCTTTTCAGGGAACATTTGTTATCTGATGTTCTTCAACACTTGCATAATAACATGATAACGCTCAGAGATTATTTTTCACCTCTTCCGAAAACTCAACCTTCTCTTTAACCAGCGGTAGTAGGGGGGGGGGGGGCACTTGCACCGTTGGGGGAGGGGGGGGGGGGGCAGCGGCCGGTGGACGAAGTGCAAGTTGACCGAGGTCATCGAGTGAGGGGAGAATGCGGGAATGGGTCATCCTATCTTTCTGCCACGTGCTCCCCCTCACTGTTCCACCCTTTTCTCGCAATCATCGGCTGACGTTCCCCACACCTACACACATGTGACTGGCACCATATTCATTTGCGATTCGTTATATAATTACGGGTATTAACAAGTAGTGGTGTACAAGAGGATTCAATTCAACTCACGTTGCGTTTGGCCATTCATATCATTCATTACATTTGCAGCACCGCGAAGCTAATTTATTATTCATGTGACGTTAAGGTGGTAACTCAACCATCCTAAATTATAGCGGAATAATCAGTCATCATTAATGTACCTTGTTAAGGGAAAGAAGTGCAACAGCTCAGAGTATATTGCTATGAATTCACATGTAAGTCAAAGCAAACTGCGAAGTGTCTTTTTGTCAGGGCGATAGGCTTTGGGAAACTCTACATCTCCAAGGCAAAAATGCCCCCCTTTTCACACCGCTTTGATTTTCCCAAACATGATATGAAATACTAAAAACAGCGATAACTACATGTATATACTTACTCCGAGAGCGTCAACTGCATCTCCAAAGTCAAAGTTGAAAGGGGGTTCCTGGAGTTTTTGATAGGTCTTTCGTTGGAAATTATCGTAACTCGGGTCGGTAGCAGGAGAGAGAAAGAGCGCCAGCAACGTCCGGTAGTACATCATGACCTCCCTAGAAGGTTGGCGACTGTAAGGATCTGTAAAGATTAGAATGAAAATGCGTATAATGTGAGTCGATATGTACGCGGCATAACCATCGATAATTGCACAGGTGAGGTGAGAAATGTTAAGTTACCAGGGGACGGGGTAAGCGTCCTAAATATTCTGCCCTGTAACATGTGTATGTTTCAGAATTTCAGCTTCTGATAATCGTATTTACATTAATGGATAAATTGCAAGCTTTGATACATCCTAAGTAATTTAGGTATAAAAAGCATACCGTGTGTTCACTAGTCTCCACGTCCGTTGGCGCAGATGTAAGCTACTTTCTCATAATGTCGAGTAGCGACTCGAAATCATGAACTTGGAGCATTTATCAAAGTGTTGACCATTTTTTGACCATGGTGCTTTCTATTTCTGTGCAAAACCGTTGCTTTGTCGTGTCTTCAAATAATATAGGCACACTAAATCTGTGAATTCTAATTTAAATGGGGGTAGACTCCTTGCCATTTAAGAAAAACAAAATTACTTACATATTTCCTATTGTATTTTAGGGTGGTTTTGGAATCAAACTTTACTTTTTTCTGGTAGCCCATCCGTTTTATTTCTTGATCTTATTCGAATATATGGTCCACTTCATTGTTTTGTATTGTCATCGATAATTACATAATTACATTTTGAGATGTCTACCGAGGCCGCCCGAGGGAACCAAAGAAAGCGGCCACTGTAGACGTTGGCCTTTCTAGACATAAGTTCGATATCACACATTTTTTTTTCTCGAGGGAGGCATAGTACGTGGTAACTATAAACAAAGGGCCTGTACTGATTATTTCATTTGTAAAATTGCAAACAAAAATACATTTAATACAGAGATGAATCAAATGAAATCAATAAATTGATCGTTTAACGAGAATCTCCTCTATTCCTACCTCCCTGAAAGAGATGAAGTTGCTTGTAATCGAAGGTCTCTTGGTTAGCCCAGATCACCATGTACTCGCCGTTTTCTAAGAGACCATGGAACATCATCTCGTGTAGAAGTTCGTAAACCTCCCAAAGCTCGCCACTAAAGATGTATACTTTAGAAAGAAAGAAATAACAATACAAATGTATTGTTGACCTAATCATTAATAATGAATGAATTTATACTTGGTTGTTGTAAAGTTTAAGGCTTTGGCTATCATTTATTCACTTTAATACCATGGTTATGGTTTCTTACTGTTATGGTTTATCTTTAGAGTAAAATTATAGCCACTACATTTTCTTTTTTTCGTCATTAACACTATATAATTCGGGTAAATTGTACCAAAGGTACCATTAACGAGTCAACAGTCACTTTGTTTTAGTCCGTATGGATCTTTCTTGTAATATATATTTTGTTCTTTCTCATTTTTGTTCCTTCTGGAATGAACCAGATACATTCAGCGCGTGTACCATTTATTCGGGAACATTGGTTCGAGAAACACTCAAAGACACCGGAGACTGTACCAGGTCCAGGGGCAGCACGACACATGAGAGAAAAGTGGAACGGAAGATATTGGACCCACAGGGGCCGACCTATCTCGCTTGACGACGCCATTTTGTTTTGTCCTACCTTCCCTTCTTTTTGGAACAGCGGACTAGTTACATGATTCTGTTAGACCGCGATCCGATGGCCCTCCCTTAGGTTGAGTCACGACGGAAAAAAGGGTAAATCAATAAAAGTTTTCTCCTGGTCAGTGTGGGGTTACATACACATGCATGATTATAACCGAAAACGAAGCAGAGGATAGGAGAAGCAACTTTTAGGGGTGGAATCCCTTTCAATAAAGAGAATGCATTGTAAGGTCACACAGTGCGCCCTCACCGATGTTTAACGTCACCCGACGCGCGTATCCTAGCACGACCTAAGGCCTTCGAACTTTCGAAGAGAAAATATAATGAAACAAAACACCAAGCATGTTGTGTAATGGAGAGAAGAGATCGCTACGATTGGAAACTTAACATAGTCTTGTACATATCAATTAAACGTTGTGTTTTTAGTGATATCTTCTGGGTCTCTTGGCGATGTATCTCTTCTCTGATCATAAATAGTCGAACGTACCCCCGAACCTACCCCATTATTTGAAATGAAGAATTGAGGACACAATGTATGACGAGGTAAAGGATATGTGGCTAAATCTTTGTTTCCAATTAATTTCCTTGCCATTCGCCCCCATCTATAATGACATAGGTCTACAAGGAAAAGAAAATGTGAGGGGGGGGGGGGGTAAATACATGGCACCCTTGGTTTTCCTACCCCATAAACAACATTGCCTGGATTCCCGTGTAAACTAAGTGGATTTATAGCAATAGTGATATGACCGGACGAAAACAAATTACACTGCTGCTCAATTTCCTTTTTCATGATCTGCTCGATTTAATCAAAGGGGATTATTTTCACAGCTCGGAGCTACAACCGGACAATTCCATTTTAATTGTCCAGAGGGATCGACGGATCAATTAAAAATTGCCCGGATTGAAACCCAAATTCGCTTACCGCCCTCATCCATTCTGTGTACAAGCACTAGTAGATGCACAGGGGCTTGTGGACGGGACATGATGCGGGTTTTTAGATTGGTTTGATAAATACGAAGATTCGGAAGGTTAGAATATTGGTTGCCATTTCAACAAATTCATATTTTTGTACTTGGGGAACACACACACAAGCAATCTATGCACTAAAAGATTTATTCAACGGCATTTGACTTTAGTGTGGTTATGTCATACGTATCACAAAAAGGAGATTAAAAAGAAGGCCTGTTGCATGAAGAACACGTACTTGTTGGATGAACAGACTGTGCTGTCAATCATTCAACTAAATTTGGTTCGGGTTTCCATAGGTCTTGTAGGTTAAGGGTTAAGGGTTAAGGGTTAAGGGTTAAGGGTTACATATAGTTAGAACGGTGTTTAAAATATCACTGTTTAAAAGAATGTTGTTTAAAAACGTAAACAACGTTGTTCAAAATCAGAAAATCAGTGCTCAATTGGCTTAAACAACTATCTATTGAAAAACAAAAAGATTTAATTAAACAGAGTTGTTTAAAAAGTCCCGGGGGAAAATTGATAATTGATAATTCACACTTATCACATGGACTCAAAATTAGTTGTGGAACAGGGATAAGCTAAACTGATATGTATTTATTATATAAAGCGAAGAATGTTTCTCTTACTTCTAGTGTGTTCGTAGGTCTCCCGGACAATCGCACGCATCTCAGGCTCCACCCCGTCTTCGGTATAGGCGGGCGGGATGTAGGGACTCGCATAGACCTTGACATCTTTGACGTGAATATTCTTTTTGGGCAGCTTCAACTGCAGGCTCTCGCTTACGCTGAGGCGGTTCGATTCCGACGACGACACGATACTGACGTTGTACCAGTTGAAGTGCTCGAGGAGGACGGCCACGGCTTCAGTCAGGAGGTCGTCGGTCGGGATCGTCCGGGCGAAGGTCGGGTAGATGCTCTTGTCGCTGAGTTTGCTTTCGGCGCAAGTCTGTAGTGGAGATTTTAAAAAATTGGAATATTTGTCAGTTAGAATAATAGTAGAATGTTACGATACATAGAATCAATATAATTATTAGATATAGCGGTAGATATGATACACATTTATGGGTATTTGATATGATTATCAACATACATCTGATTAAACGAAAGTTTAAGACAATGGTGCACATATGCCATTTTAATGGGAAAAGGGTTTAACGGTTTAAAATGGCGATAAGTTAACCAAAACTTTTTCAAGAAAAAAGAAAAATGGGAATAATGGTAATGATAAGAAGAGGAAGAAAGGAAAGCGAGATGAATTTCTGTGGTGATGGTAGGAGGGGGAGGGGGGGGGGTGGAATCTTACCCCCCCCCCAGTATCAGACTGACATTGATAAATGCTTCCAGTTCATTTCTATTGCCCCTCCGAATCTCGATGAAAATTGATCGGTGACCCAGTGTTTCAAGAGCCACATGAAGTATGTCAAGCACAACATTCACACCAACTTGTTATTTTTCTCGCAGAAGGGTTTTCCTCCTTCCCCTAACCAAATAACTAGTAATGCATGTGTACATAGCCATTGGGACACTACTACGTATTGACAATGCCATCATCACATTGCACTCGACGCCATTGGAACGCTTATTTCGTGTTCTAGATTTCGATGCCGATATACCCTCCACCTACAATTACCCCTCAGCCGGCGGCTTCACTACCGGATACAAAGTGTATCTTATGCAAATAAATGAAACAGAGGGTAGATGTACTCTTTCTATTGGCAGAATTAGTGAAATGCCTATAAGGTTAGACGAGAGAGCAATCTACCTGTTCGACTGAATTTTCTCTTCATTTTACTTTCCATTTTTCCAATCTATCATCATGAAAATCACTCTTGATGCTACTTCATTGGAGGCCTTCAAGGGGGCGCTTCCACCCAGCATCTAGACTAAGAAATATAGTTTTACTTGCACTACCCTTTAAATGCACCAACAAGCATGCACTGCAAATGAGCACCTAAGTTGATTCCTCAGCACTACATCCTCACTTATGGATCCTGCTGAGTATCGTCATAAAAGAAGTAGTCGGCGACGCATGAATTGTTCGTCCAAATGGTTTGTAAGGTATTGGCCTGTTGGTATTGGAAAAGTATTCATCTTAACGAGAACAAAACAAATTAGTCCTCTTTGTGCAGGTCTAGTGGTTATCTGGACATCGGACATTTGATCACAAAGTACGGGGTTCGAACCTCTGCTACAATACCAGCGTTCTTTGGCAAGACATTTATCTACACTGGTCACCCCCGACCCAGGTGAAGTAAATGAGCACCTGGTAGCATTATCTTGTTGGCACACACCATTGCATAATATGCATTGATAATGGTTGCTTCATTTGCATGAGCTATTTGATGGGATCATAACTTGTCAATACTCGTTGTTATATGTTTGGAAGTAAATGTGAACGTTACATTATACTAACGTTGATATATTGGAATGCAACGGTCTTTGCTAAAAATCCAAGGAATTCGATTCTTTTACGAACTCAATTCTGATGAAGTGGTCACGTGGCTCAGTATATACTATACGTAGGCAAAAAAACAACAACAGGGCACTGACATGACTCGCCAAGATAACAATATATTCAAAATAGAAAGCTTTTGCACTTTCAGTCTGTCACTATTCGTCCATAACCTTCATACGCTAATGCTTAAACACATTACAGTCCTTATCCTCCTATACGCTAAATTACATGCATTATTTTGTAAGATACCCTCCCTGTACCCACTCCCTCAGTAATACCCCAGTACTTTCCAAAGTTCATATCCGGCGTTAACCAGGCGAGCGCCAGAAACCCGGTTTGGGCGGGAGCCTAGCATTTTACCCCAATCTTCAGACACTTTTAACACAATTTAATTAATCAAGAAAGCGAGAGCGCGCAGAAAGTCACTGCCATATCTATTAAAGCACGTGATCAAAAAGTAGGTCGCCGATTCGCCACTTTTTCGATGCGATCCAGAAATATTACAGAGGCAGATGTAATCGGTTGTATTGAGGGTGCGTAGTTGTTGATTTGGGGGCAATTGGTGGGGCACTCATCAATTTGGTTTGTCTGATTCTCATGCCATCGAAGATCCTGAAGAATACATTTAGGTCTATTATACAGTTGAAGTTCATTTTTATTTTTGTAAAATCACCAAAATCCGGCACGGTTTTATTCTTAATGACGTTGTTGTTATGGGAACATGTGTACATGGGAATATTGTGTCCACTTACATGAACTTTTACGTGTTATTATTTTTTTTAAAAACATGAACGAGGTAGTGCAATCTCGCGTGCACGTAGGCTTGTTGCCTCGATAACAGAAGTAGGAGCAAAAAAGTCAAAAACGAACTTGTCATGTGTTCATTTGCATACAGAAACACCATTATAAGAACACTCGGAGCCAGGATGGCGATGACTTAAAGGGGGTCACTAATTTGCACGCCGCATTCTAGCATTGCTCTTATGCAGACCTTTTCTTTTAAGAGGTCTTGGTACAGAAGCCAAATTAAAGAGAAAGAACTGTCACAAATTATATTTTACAGAATCGGGATATCATGTTTAAATGTTCAATCCATTCCCTCTCTTGATTGCATCTCATTCCCCCTCATATTGGCAAAAAAAGAGAAGAGATCACGATCAAACAAATGACGTCATAAAACAGTGCTTATTTACATTACTATGGTAATAGCATACAGTTGTAGCTCTGTGTCTTTCGAATCAACGCGAGGTTGTGTTTCTAGACAGATGTGTACTAAAAAGCTGTTGATATGTTGGGCATGCTTATTTAGATGTAATCATTGCGATCATGATAATGATGTGAGACAGGGGCGTGTACTCAGGAAGCATCGATATGTGACCATACTCTAGCCCTCACTCGCAGCGGGTAGGTAATCCAGGCCTCGCGCATAATGTACTCTCGAATGTGTGTGCAGTGAACTCAAGCAGTCATGTCAGCTGAGGCAATATTGAATTATTTCGATTATCTTCAGTCGAGGGGGCTGGCCTGAGCATTAGATCTAGAGTGTATAATGAAGGGTTGAATGATTTCAGGGACTTCATTTCTTACTGTGGCAAACCCCATGCTCCGCAGATGTGTGCTTTCGATGAAAATTCGATTTGGTTTGTCAAGGGAAGAATTTGGAAGCGAATGTATCTTGAGTTTCTGTCTGCGCGGACATTTCATTTCATTTCACGAAGAAGTGTAATAGGAAGAAAATAGAAGCCTACTCTTTTTTGTAGCTTATTTTCAATGTTGGGGTTGTATTAAACATGTATTCAACATTTTTTGAGGTAATAATTTGCAGGCTAAGGAATCTAGCATGAAACTGTTTTTATCGTTCCCGTACTTGGATAAACGAAATCAAGGCAATCATGAGAGAAAAGATAGGGTGAGTGGGAGGGAGGGAGGAAGGGGGGGGGGGGGGGGTATGTGGTGGAGGTGGAGATGGGTAAAAACCGTTCAATTAATTGTAGTAATTAGGGCTGTGTGGATTTCGAGTTGACCATATTCAAACATCCAATTTCCTCAAGGAATAATAGTCAAAGTTTAAGTTTCCCTAAAATGTCATTTGGGTCGAAAGCAATTTTACTAGGTCTGGATTAGGCGAATATAAATTCCTATCAAGTGAAATGATGGTTCTTTTCGTGGAATTAAGGTAGAGGAAACATATTATTGTAATTGCATCGAATATTAATGGAGAAATTAATTATTTTGAAATTTTAAATATCTAGTTCAAATTTAGGTCGTTCGAGGACAGAGTTCCTTCGGTCTCCTAACGAAATCAAGAAATAGAGAGAGAGAGAGAGAGAGGGGGGGGGGGGGAGGCTGGAAGGAAGAGAGAGAAAGACCAACAGAAACATGTAAACTTATGGAAGAAGGATGAGATAGAAAGAAATTGTAGAAAAGTTCAGAATAGATGAAGAACAAAAATAGAACGAAGTGGACGACCAACAGGAAACAAAAACAAGAAAATAACAAAAGTAGACGGGGCAATCGCAGAGATGGAACAGGGGCGCAAGAGATAAAAGACAATATTTATCATGGTAATTACAGAACACAGATGGTTCATAGATGAAATTGGACGTACGCTGTCTTCATTTAATGCCTCAATCTACCAAAACGGATTCAGCCGATGTTATTTTTGGTCTCTAATCTAGCCGTCTGACGTGATGTTTCAATGAATCCAATCAATTTCATCTCTTATTATAACAATTTTTTTTATCAGACATCAACTCATAACATCGTTATAAACGAGAATAAGGGGTACCGCAGACGGGCGGTCATCGGTGAGAGTAACGATGACTGATTGAAGTGGTCATGTTTCCACGGCCAAATTCAATGTGCGCACAAGAGTCTATTAACTACCACAACACACATAACAGTATTTTATCTTATTCCTTTAAAACAAATATAACAATGGTATCATTTTCACAATTTTTTGCAACCCATGTGCATGATGTTATCACTGAAATGGAAAAAGGGAACTAATTTTATCTAAGTCGGCACACGACGGATTTTCTCTTTCTTTTACTATCATCAATTTCGAAACGTTCAGTGGCACTACATTTTGAGAAAACGTTTATCCAAAATAAAAAAAAAGTGAATTAGTATCGTGAACTAGATGTTATAGGAAAGTTTAGACCAGTCGGACATAATTGCTGAAAATCGAATAGGCCTATACTGAAAATGCCCTACACAGATTCGTACACGTGGGGCAATGTTGCAAATAGAACTCGTACGAGGTATGTAATACCGTCATTATTGTGCTTTATTGCTCAAATAATTATTACAAATTGTTACATAATTATTTGGCAGATGATGTTTATTTATACTTGCGATGTTTGACGATATTTTTGTGGATTACGTTAGAGTTTGGTTTTTGATTCCAGCCGAAACTCAAGATTCTCTTTAATTCGACTAGCCTGGGGGAAATAACATAATTTCAAGTCGGCGTTTCGCGTTGCGTCTGCCTTCGTGGCCGTTGGCTAATCATTGCATTGCCTATATGTAATTTTACCTGCAGAAACTAGGCTAGATCGTTATCAGTCATCATACATATTCAAATTCAGTTGAACATCTTCTCAAAGATATGTATTCTAGTGTCCATTGCAATAAAAATCAATCGCTAAACATTAAACTTTGCGAAGTATAGTATGTGTGTGTGTGTGTGTGTGTGGGGGGGGGGGGGGGGGTGGGCTGTAAGGTGTCAACAGCAACAGTAATATATTTCACCAATGCTTGTCGGAAAAAAACAAGCTGGTGTGTTGGCTAGAACATGTGGAAAGGGAGGGATAGAAATCGAAAATCACTTCTTTCTCTCTACCCATTGACTGACTATACAAGCTCTTCCCTATAGGTCGAAGGGTGGTAATATAACAAGGACGATGTTTACCCGGGCAGATATGTCTCGCATTATGATTTTGATGTTTAGGGGATGGGAGGGGGGGGGGGGGGGCGTCAGTCCACGCACCCTACCCCCATATTCTTCTCTGACTACACGTAGGTATATACCTACCCAAAGACGCCCATTGGCGCTTGACTTGGCCTGCCAGAACGCATAAGCATTCATTCAGGACATCGATCTAAATAATTGATGACGTTGACAATGTTTTCTGGCCCACTGAGGACAGAGCTGGTAACACATGGACGTAAAGTATACAGGGGACGGAGAGGGGCGGGGGTCGCATATTTCTTTCTAGTTTGAGTTTCTTCGTTTTGTTCTGCTTTTACGTGTACCCTCAGCCTGGCTCATGCGTTGAGAAGGCGCAACGGCAACCGGTTAATAAAGGGTTCCAAAGTTTATGATGTTAAGAAGATTCCTAGCCCTCTGGTGACCGAGTTGGTAGCACATGGCGTTGACGTGATGTACATAATTACATGTATACCAAAAAAAAAGGGGGGGGGGGGGTCACATTTTCAATTTCCTACTCCTCGTTTTTCCTGGCTATGTCTACCCTCCGACACTCGTTAACGCATGCCTTAAAAAGACGAATCGGCAAAAGCGGACTAGGCATGTCCCCGTTTCATGTTGACGAAAGGACTGGGTGGTAAGGTATTCATTTCCCTCCTTGGTTTAATCTAGAGGTGCTTTTACCATCAGACACTTATTGAGGCACGCCTAGAGTACAGCCGTTCCCCAAGAGCTCAATTGATTACCACAGGGATTCACTGTGTTAAAGTGTGAGTGTGTGTGTGGGTGGGTGGGTGGGGGGAGGCTTGGCTCACAATTCTTCTCCCTTCTCTTTTTGTGTGGCTACGATGGCCACGCTTACCCTTAGACAATCATTGACGCTTGTCTGCAGTAGCCTTTCAGGCGATCAGTCACGACCCTGGGTCGGGAGGTGACCGCATCGACAAGATCTACCCCAGGGGCCGAGTCGAAGAAAACAATAATAACCATCCCCACCAAGCGAAGTAGACAGAAGATGGAGGGCTGTTTGCAGAGAAGCAGACAGTCGACAGCGGCTCAGTCGGAGCATACTCCTTCTTGAAAGATGACGGATTTACACCCGAAATTGCGATGCGCTGCTCCTAAAAGAGACGACTAGCAAAGCACGAAGGGAGATGATGGAGCTGCAGCCAATTGCAGACAATTGAAAGGTGTTGTAAACGTTCAAAAAACACCATATTGACTATAAGAAAACGAAATCAAACCAAGATGCCACTCTCCATTTTACCAACTATTGAAATGTTAACCTCTTTTAGGCATGCTTTGATTTTTGAAGGACGGACAGATTGATTGCGTGATCGTACGAGGCAGAATCGATGGCAGTCTTTTTTTCTTCTTTTGATTCGCCCTTATAACATCAATAAAAGATATCAATCTTCGTTTTCTAAGCCACAAGCGAGCGATTGTTTTATTCTGTCATCTTCCATTTCTTAACGCCGTTCGGGAATGTTACAGAGGTGGCGGAGCATGGTTCAAACTATCGAGGGGGTACTGATAACATTGGGGGCGGTCTTTTTTAAATATTTTTTACCCCAGATACATTCACATTTGTTGTGGTTAATTCAATACTGGAAGAGTGTGCGAGGGGGTTGTACCACCGTCCTTTCACGTTCCATGTCCTCTCATTTTTTCTCTCTTTCTCCTTTTCTTACATCGTTGGTAATTACCAGTGTAGGAGGGGGTCCTATCACCTCTCTTTGAGTTCCCTTTCCTATCTCGATGTATATTTCGTTTTTCCAATGTTCTCCTCCTACCTTAATTGCCATCAATAAGGCAATCAATTAATGAAAGGGTCTATGCGGGGCTTGTACCACTTCCTTTCACGCTCTCTCCCATCTCGTTTTCTCTCTTTTCTCTTTCTCCTATCGCATTCTTCCTCTTATTTCTTTTTAATGAATTAGACAAATAAATAATAATACTTGGCGGGGGGAGGGGGGGGGGCTACCCCCGTGCCACCTGTTGCTACGCCATCCGTTGCAGACCCAGTCGACGGAAGATATGTGTTACCCAATGCCAGCCCTCTAGAATCATACGGGCACGCGCACCAAGAGGCGATGAAACAAATCGATAAAATGAAACCCAAGCCCAGGCAGAGGTTCCATCATACCAAACTTAACTTCTTGAGTCTCAACCAAGCTATATCCGTATCATGTACGTTTGTGAAGAGTATCTGTCTTGGGACCTAGGGGGTTAATATCCAGAGATGAATGATACGAAACAAAACTCGGTATTGCGCTGGAGATGATGTCATTCTAACTACATTCCGGGCGGTATCGATTTATTTTGTTTGTAACCTGGTGATCATTTCACCCCTGGAGACACGAAAGGGTGGTCGAGAAGGCACTTGATAAGATCAAAGTTGCCAGGGAATACGTGCAACAAGGTTAGCCTTTCTTCTGTATAGAAATATAGTCACGGATGATAATGGTTTCTATTAGAATCGGATGCGTCTAATCAAATTACTTTCGAATATAAAGCCGAGTTCTAACAGCAATAATGTTAAATCCATTTGGCACTGTCAAGTCAAAATGATCGATATTTTTTAAAGAAATCAATATGAGGGCGGTTTTTAATAATGTTTTGTCATGCTTTCAGAAATCATGTTCAGATTAGGCGACAAGTCAATGTCAAGTTCGCATATTTCATAAGGTGACGCCCACTGATATTGCTATTGCCTTTAATATGATTTTTTTTAAAGTCCTTGCCATTGTGTTCAACACAAGTTTTGCAAAAAGAAACGCAACTCTAAACAACATTCATACTTCATAATAATACATTTTTTCTTTGCGAAAGATTGGAAAATGATAGCAACAACCATGTCCATTTGGTAATTGTCAATTCGAAGAAGGTAATAATATCGTTACTTCATGCGCGTAAGGAATATACGCCGCTGAGAAAATAGGGTGATTGTGTCGAATATCATTATAGCACAAAAGAAATGACATGACAACAGAAACATATATCGACTCTATGATTAGATTTTTCTACAGAGATGCAGATGATTTGATTACTTTCGAGGCGCTGATTAGTATAAATCCTTTGAAAAGGCTTACGTGACTTTGATTACGTCGATGAAGCTTTGTCAGTGTTCCGAGAATAAAAAGGCCCCCGGAGTTTATACTTTTATAGAAAATACCCTGCTTAAAACCGTATAATATCGGGTGAAATGTCATGATTATCATATTATTCCGAAGATGGAAAGTGTCATATATATAAGATGAATGCGCACAAAAGGCGATTTAATCCGACTTATTCTCAATGTACCCCACTTTTCAGGCACATAATTTTCACCTCTTTTCGATCGTCTTCAGATTCCCGCGGGTGTACTCAAATGGAGATTCTCCCTATATCGCTGTATTACGCGATGTGACACGAGGAGATGCATTGTCATGGCAACTGCTCGACGTAGAAATCAACATCACCGCGATGATGTAGGGATGGGCAACGCTCCCTTTGGAAGTGATTAATCACTTCGATCGTCCGTATACATAATGGCACGGTGGATATAATGGGTTTTGTGCATGTAATATAGCATGGATAGATTAGCAAATCTCGTTTCGTATTGTAAACGGAATACGTTAAAGAGATGTTGCACATTATCAATTTAGAAAGTGGCCAATAAAGAAGTAATGGTAATGATTGCGGTGACATAATGGCAATGATGGTGATGACACATTGATAGTAATCTGGACTTTAAATGACCGTATTGGAACAAACACACAAATAAAACAAATTATAATTTCATAGCAACCATTCGCAACTGTGCACTCTGCCGCTAAATATAGTAGTTCGCCAAGTGAATAAATAGATGATACAACGATCTCCACAAACTACGGTAATAGTAAACAAAAACAAAAAGTATTCTTTTTTAGACCACAACAGGTAGAATAAACTGTCTGCATCTAAATGCTTTTTTATTTCGTTACAGGCAAACCGCAGATTTATTTTCTTTTTTAAATAAATCTATTTAAAATGTATGAATTCTGAGGCAAAATTGTTGATGACAATATTCGCATTGTAGTGTGTATGTGCCTTTGTTTTTCAGTAAAATATCAGTAAAAAGTCACTACCTGTATATGTAAATATTTAAACAAAAAGGAAACAGAAATTTCATAACACACCTTGTATTTTTTTGTTAATACAAAATTAATAACGCAATGTGTATGTTTGTCTTATAAATAAACACATTTTCGAGAGATAACCAACACTGAAGGCGAATGTTCTTTCACCGGAACTATATTTTCCATCCACCTGTTTTTATACAATTTCTTATTTGATGATGCACCTGCATATTTGCTGGAATCAGAGGAAAGCATACCATCCCAATATTTTTCTTTACACACCATCGACTCTACATTATTTTACGCCTGATTACGTCACAGCCCACGTGATGCTACCCAACACAAAACTAACGTAATTATGTGATTCCACGAGGATTGTCAATCTTCAGGAAAATGGAGAATGTGGTGGCGTACTTATATTTGAAATAGGATGGAGTGAGGGAGGTTGTGGGGGTGTGGGGCTCCGTTGAGGCATTACTAACATGAATATGAGTTGAAAGATGGGTGGGGGGGGGGGGGGTGGGGTGGAGTCTACTATTGCAGATCCATGATTCTGTAAGGGTGTTCATACATTAGAGAAAACATACGAGTTTATTTATTAGAAGAACATGCACTCCTTGTATTTAATTATACATGTATGTTATCAACAAGAACGAAAATAATGACTTATAGAAAAAATACGACTTCACGAAAAGAGTTTACGTTATAGAGAGCTAATATTAAAAAAAGAAAGTAAACAAGAAAGATTACAACAACCCCATCTCCCCCCCCCCCCACAAAAAAGGCACATAAAAGTGGAAAAGGGGATACAAATGAAAGCTTATTAGATTGTTAGGTGCCTTTCGGGTCTATAAATCGAAATGAGGAAATTTTGTGAGGAAATTGAAAGGGGGTGGGAGGGGGGGGGGGGGGGGTGGTACGGACTGACTGCACCCCTCCTAAATCTGGCAGTTAAAGCTAGTGCGAGATTGTTTGTTGTGAGGGAACAGAGGGACTGTTTACCCAGAAAATGTTTTGCCTCCCTCCCTACGAGCTAGAATAAGCCGGTGATGCGAAAGAGAGAATATTGGGAGGTGAGAGGAGCCGGTTGAAACAACGATTGTCGGAAAGATTATGACTGCGATGAGTGACATACAGTCGAAGCAAACTGACATTTTTTAAAGGAGACATGGAAACAAGCTGAAACGCAAAACATGTAAAACTTATTTATGACCTACAACATTATATTTGATATACACGCATGCATTTGTCCCTGTACAATTGATTTTCTCATTTTTTCCCTACCTAAGTACCATGGGAGCTTGTTCATGTACTGATGAACTATCATCTGAAGATGCATTCATTGTAGTGTACATCCCTTTGAAGTGCTTGCATTAACCTTTTAGTTTTCACTCTACATCTCAATTGATCTATCCCAATCTTCATTTCCTTTAACACTACCTCACCATTATCTGCTTTTTTCCCCGTAATAATTTCATCTTAACATGCCCATTTAAACCAAAGCATGTAATTACGTGTAATTTAAATCACGTGCATAATCGAAATTGAATGTCTGTACTGTCCGCTGCACTGCACGTTCATTGTGACGTAACGTATTCGTTTATATCACGCGGTGTGCATTGCGATTTATAGCATGTCACGTGATATCTACGTACACAAGATGGCCCCGACCCTCGCGAAGATGATCAAATCATATTCCAGACACCATTGACGAGACAGTCCAAATTGAATTTAATTCAATGCTAAAGAAACATGATTATAATCATTATGAATGGCGGGTGCTCGCGTGTGAGCTGAGTCGACTGCATCATACACAAAGTATTGGCGAATGTATACTCTATATATTACCATGGGTGATGTATTCGACGAAAGAATCAACAAGCGCAACCACATGGTCTAATGGAATATTATGACCTGTAAATTGTTTTCTGAAATAATTCATCTGTACAAAACTAATTTTGTAAACACTTTATGTTAACATGTTTACACATTTTGTGTGAAATCTGTTTACTACGGCATGGGCAGGTTCTTTGTCATTAGAACTCACTTGAAACACATGCAAGTCTTGATATGAAATTGTGGCGCTCATGCGGTTGACATCAGTAACTTTCATTGTCAATTCTCGTTGACTGTAAACAAATTGTCTGATGAATTTGAGGCAGAAAGGTTTCTGTTCCAAACTGGAGCAGTGCCCAAAATGTTATTTTTCAGTCATCTAGAGTAGATATGAAAATAGCTGCTGGCCGAATTCTTTTTCTTGCGAGTTTCAGAACGGTAGCTAGAGCATCCTAATCATCAAAATATCTGATGGAACTAATAATTTTGTTTGTATAAAAATATAGATATGACCTTCAGGAAACTAATGCCTCTTTATAAGGTCATGCAATTTAACCAAACAGGATCAAAATCTCGACTTTAAAACTTAAAAAGTACTGGCGCAAGCTAAAGGGCTATGATGCTAATGCGCGGTTTGACAATAATGTTCACTGTAAGATCCATGTGAAAGGCAGTTATTTAAGTGCATGTTCATTGATTTCAAATTGTGGCGCTCATGCGATTGACATCAGTAACTTTCATTGTAGTTTCTCATTGATTGTCAACAAATTTGTTTGATGAATTTGTGGCAAAAAGTTTTCTGTTATAAACTTGATCAATGCCAATCTTGTTCTTTTCAGTCATCTAGAGTAGATATGAAAACAGTTGGAGGCAGGATTTTTTTCCCTGCGAGTTTCAGAACGGTAGCCAAATCATCCTAATTCAACATAGCTGATGGAACACAAAAAAAATTGTTTGTATACGAATATGGATTTGACCTTCTGGGAAGTAATTTATCGCTGATATAAAAAAACTAAAACAAAAACTTTATAAGGTCACGTCATTTAACCAAACAAGATCAAAATTTCGACTTAAAAACTTAAAGGTTCTGGCGTAAGCTAAGGGCTATGATGATAATGCGCGGTTTGACAATAATGTTCATTGTAAGATCCATGTGAAAGGCAGTTAAGTGCATGTTTCATTACATATTCATCAGGTTCCCCGAAAAGCTATTAGGCAATAACGAGGATCTCCGAACAATGCTACCACGTACGTAAGATGTATCGCAACGCACACAGAAAACAAAAGGGAAGTTACGCCGAAGGGCAAGGGGAAATATCTAACCTTTAAAAACAAATGCTTTTAACCCCCTTCCTCCCAACCTAGTGGTTTCGTTACACAGAGAGAGTGGGATTTGGGAGAGTAGGGGTTAAGGGTTTACGCCTTGCAATCTACAGGTTGACTTGCACCAAGCTCAGTGCACTTTGCTAATCAGATTTACCACGAGTACTTATCGAGCGCGCAACGCGGGCTTTTGGCGCTGAGGATAAGAGCTCAATCCCGGAGGGCCCCTCAGAAGGTAGTGAAAAGAAACAAAAAAGAGGAGGAGGAGGGAGAGAAGCGCAGAACAGCTTGAAGTAACCGAATAGAGAAACATTATTACAATCAAGTTGGACCGCACTTTGCATCCCTCTGCATGTACTCGTTCGTTTCTCCTTTTCCGACAGGTTCTTATTGCTTCTCGCTTCTCGCCTAGGAAAATGGGTTATTAAAAGAGAACGAGGGCGGATGAGTAGACAGATTGAAAAACAAAACACGTATGAATTAGATGGAGCAGGAGAGGGGGAAAGAGAGGATGAATGGGAAGAGAGGGGAAGAGATAGAGATAGAAAGAAAGAGAAAGAGAGAGAGAGAGAGAGAAAAAAAAAGGAGGGAGACGGAGATAATGAAAAGGGGTAGGATGTGAAGTGTAACATTTCAGTTAAAGTAACCGAGGACGAATATATTAACAAAATATATTGTGTAGATTGAACAAGATATATATATAGAGAGAGAGAGAGAGAGAGAGAGAGAGAAGGGGAAAAGGAAAGATTTTAAGTGAAAGTAAATCTTTGTTAACGCAAACTCTAAGCTTTACGTAACAGAAAATCTTTCTGCGTACGAGGTCTTATATGCCGTCAGAATTGGGGGGGGGGGGGGGGGGGGTTGGGGGGGGGGGGGTTCGAAATGAAAACAATTATGAAATCAAATCAACTTTCTCCTGTATACATTTCTAATTAATCTACTCAAAGTGTTCTCAGACACTGCTATCTATTTCAGTTGCTTCTATGCTCTTTTGAATTCTCAATATAAAGTCTGTTTTAATGAGATTGCTTTCTTGGGCCACTCTAAGATTGCCTATCCACAGGGTCGTATCGTGAGCATGACTTTCAGCCATCTGCGTGATTGTTAGAAAGTTCTTAGAAAGTAATATTCGGTATCTTCTATGATGGAAGATGAAAATACGATCTTTTCTATTCAGCTGCCAACCAAAATGAATCTAAGAAAAAACAAATCAAGTAAATTGAAGAAAATCACCGAACCTTACTCGCGTACCTTGAGGGGCCAATTCAAAGTGATCTTTGGGTGGAGGTCTATCTTTCCATCAACTTTTCGATTTGCACTCCATTTAATTGGTCAAAACCTCATCCATAATCCACCAAGTAAGGTGATATATGTTTAAGTCCTTAATGGGCAATTAGCGATGTGAGACACTATAGAAACAAAATCCCTTAAGGAGACGTTGGGTAACTTTGAATGTTTCCCAAAGTTGTTTGTTATTCGGAAGATCGTGCAGACCAAATTTAAAAAAAGGATCCGTAACATGCCATACTGTCAGCAATGGATAGTTGATACATAGGCTTGCATATCAATGTAGTGCCAAAAGAACTAAAAAAGCATTGCTTAGCCACTAAAAAAGGCTTTTATTACCAACAACTTTGGAATGATGCCTTAAGTCTTTTCTGAGGGGATCCATCTTTGAACTAAAGTATCTGCAACAATAACAACCAAGAGCAAATTCAAAAAAAGTTTCGAGGTAAATTACATTGGTTGTAATGTTAGCACAACATTCCAATCTTGACTATAACTATACGAAAATAACAACAACAAAGAGACGTAACATATTACTCAATATTATTGGACGAGGATGGATAGCCTCGTTCACTAAAAGCAGGAAATGACGGATGATATTTGAGGTAGATGTTCGTCGATAACCGACCAGAACACAATCACTTCCTAATCCCCCTCAGTCTATATTACAAGAGCCCTTCGTAATGCACATCTCGCTGTGGCATTCCATCCACCTGGCGTCATTCAAGTAATATTGACAAAATGAAATTAAAGATAAACTTGAGTTCTGGTAATGCGATTGCATTATGAAAGAAAAGGTGTGGAATGGATCAGAAACAGTTGATCATGTAGCATGTAAGTATTGGTGTGCACTGCAAGGTTCTGGAGTCATCAAAATCATAATAAATTTGGCCGAGTCTTGGTAAAGTAACAAGCACTGTACACAGAAAGCTATATATGGGACAACACACATGGTGTCGGGGCTAGTAATACCTTGATTTCCTTGTCATTTTATGCTCATTACTCAGCCAGTATACATTTTCTTTCAAAATTGTTTGACACATGTCATTTATTTGTAATCTTGAACATTCAGTGTAAGTTTCGTTTGATTCTGTGAGAATTAATTTTTTTTTTTTTTTACCAGAACTGGAGTTTATCTTTAAACGACAATAGTAAAATCTTTCAGGTTCTCTACCCTACAAAGATGGTGAAATGTGGAGATACCCTTAAGGTACGGAAGTGTATTAAAGCCGCAAGAAGAACACAAAAAAGCAAAACAGAAGCTGAAAGGGGTCAATGCCCTTGCATTGTCTCATAATTGCACGTGGTTAATCATCAACAAACCACTGAGTGTTAAATCTATCACACTTCATGAATTTCCTTGCAATATTTTGCCCATCATTGATCACAATATTTTGCTGATAGCTTTGTGAAATGCGATGCTTCAGATTCCCCGAGTACCGCTTGCGATGCCAAATAAAACATATTGGTTGACCACAATGGGTATTCCACGATGACAACAAGAATATTGGCTCATGCATTATTCATGAAATCATAGGAGATAATGATTTTTTGAGAATTGATTTTGACACACGAGCACAAGACAGTTGTCGAATGTTTTAAGTGTTTGGGGGACGTGATATTACGCCCCCCACCCCCCAAAACAAAACAAAATAAAAATAAAAATGAAGCGCTCGTTCAAAGATAGAATTGACGTAAACATAATTAGGAAAAAACACTTACAAACGAGAAGAAATAGACACCTTGGAGAAACTGTTTGGGAAGAGTAATCGTTATTATCATTATATTTCAGGTTAAACATGTATTTTCATGTTTCTCATATCTTTATAATCAGGTGTTCCTAAATGGCAGGCTATAATTACCCCCTCCTCCATGGTAACCAACATATACATTTAATTTTAGAATCTACGTCTAGATCTGGATATGAGGAAGAATGGTGGACAAGTGAAATGTATGATGTGCTATTTTATTTCTTCTAAAATCCTTTAGATTTATGTCCGAGGGTTGGTAGATAGCATTAGGACTTACTCTAGTCCCTGGTATTGATCTTTGTGTGTTTTACGGCGACTGACCGTGCGATCATTCCCGAGGGGTCATATTGATGCAAGGGTCACTTTATGTTCATTGTTTAAAAAATCCAGGCGCCATCATCGTGAAGTGCACGTGGCCTCTTATTCCGAACGGGAACAGTTGAATATAGAATTACAACGATAAAGCTACGTCTAGATATCAAAAGAACATCTGGAAAGCTTGGCGGACCTAGGAAAAATATTGTGAGCCAAATTGATTATTCTGGCCACCATTGCGAATCAGGCCTAAAAAAAACCCACATCTAATTATTCGTGATTTTTGTGGACCACGCTCTTCCGTATTGCGGTTTCTATTCTACATACACCCCTCCCCCACCCTCCACACGCAGTGGCGTAGCAGCAGGGGGACGGGGCATGTGCCCCTCAATCGAGTAGTGAAACTTGAAACGAAAAAAAAGAGAGACAGGAGAAAAAGGGAAGGAATGAGAGGGAAAAAAGATGAAGAAGAAGCCGGGGCTACTTCCCACACCCTACTCCTTATGAGTAGCAACATTCGTATTTTCTGTTTCCAAGTAAATCGTGCGCCCCGATCTTCCCAGTGGCACTGGATACAGGTTATTATCAGCGTCTTTTCTTCTTCTCTCTTCTCCAATTTCCAATCAAAATAAAGTCCCTCTTTTTCCAAGGAAATCTTTATCTTGAGAAAATCCAAGAAGTAGCTCAGACTAAAACAACCTCTTCACCTTGTCTTGGTGATCACTGGAAGATGTCGTGGTAAGAAGCATGAAGATGGAGTCCAAATTGAATTCTTTTCGCCTAATCCGAAGTCGGCCGCAGGTTTCTACCCCAAAGTACCTTGCAATTGAACAGTTTCTCGCCTGTGAATCTATACAGATGGCTGTTTATGTGTTGTAATTTTTGTTCGTGATTCTCCCGTTCGAGCATCGTCTCATTGGCTATGCTAATCAGAGACGTTGATGCGAGCTTGGAGTCTAAATGTAATTAGAGCTTTTTTGAATACTGAGAATGGTAATACTCTCTTTATGAATGAATTCTGAATACTAGTATTACATGTACGTACATGTATAACAAGAGATTAAACGACTGTATTTATATGGGAGCATGAATTTTGTCCCTAAATTGAAATTATTCACCACTTCGAATATTAAAGATGGTCAGATATATTTGTGATATAGCCAAGTTTTTCATGTGGATTGAATTAGTACTTGTCTGAACCTTTTAATGACATATGTGAAATATTAGAAACAACTGTGAAAGAGCGAACTTTAAGACGTATGTTGTCAGTGACATCTGATATGCCTGGAATAGCCCTTAAAAAAAGAAAAGAACAAAAGTTAGGAACATTGAATTAATTAGAAATTTATATCGTCTATCTTTATCATCGAAATCATTTCAATCACCACAACTTCCTTTCGTGCTGTTGCTTGGAACTAGTTACATATCTAGGTTGAAATATTCATAAACTTTGTTGTATTCTATTTATATATTACACCGACCGCTGCTCAAATCGGAAAAGGGTTGGATTAATCGCAGGGAAAAGCTAATCTTTATGGAAAGAAAACAGAGGGAGTAAAATCGAAAAAACGTCAGAGATCTAGATCTGGGAATCTGGAAAAGTCATAAAAAAGCAATCTCAGAAGCAGATGGTTTGATGTATTTCTGACAAAGAGCATCGATATTTTCTGCCTACTAGAAGAAGAAAATAGCGAAAAAATACTGCTTGGATTTTCGCTCCGTTCGGAGTGCGTGCGTTGATGGCGTTTCGTGCTGCAGAGCCGCCACTGCTCACGTTTCAACACGGTTAATCCGAACTGTAGACACAAAGGGTTAAGAAAAGATCTCACATGACAGATGGCGCAAACCCTAAGGGTTGGTCTCGAGACGAATGATGGCCACTGATTGACTGATTATATAACCCCAATTTCCTCCGCGGAGAAGTCGTGGAAATGTCATTCCATTTGCCTCTTAAATTTTCCTTTGCTATCGTGGAAATGAAATTTGTGTGTGGAATAACAAAATACTTCCCCCGCCCCTGGGCAGATGGGTTCCTTCTCTCTATTTGGAGGGATAATTAGACACGTGTTAATTGTTCTCATTGAAAGACTGTCAGCGTCTTCCAAAGCTTTGCAGATGGAAAACCCATAATTATGTGCGTACCCTGGGGTAGCCTCTATAAAGAAAATGCAATATGGGATTTGTTCAAGTGCGATATAGAACTGCGGTGTGTCCAGACGTACATCTTCTCCTCAATGTAACGATGCATGATTAAAAAAATACTTGGTACTGAGAATTATATCGATTTTTCGATTTTTTAGAAAATTTAATTGAATTCGAACAAAAATATCATTTTTTTTTGTGGGGAGGGGGGGGGGGGATTAGGATGGGGTTTTAATTAAGATAAATTCTGTTCTCCAAATGCAATCTCCCGTGATTTGTAAAGTGGACAACCACAAATTCCACCAGCTAACTGTACTGTTTTTATTTATTGAAGTTAGATGACATTTTCCCGCCCATAGGGAGACACGAAACTTTTCCGTATAGGTATAGCCCGTCGATAATCTCATAACGTAGATTCAATATATTTCTAATCACGCACAGACCACAGAAAAAAGAGATTTTCGTCAAGACCTGGCCTGGAATTTAATGTGGATTTTCAATCACGAGATTTCCCCCCAAAATGGAAGAAAAAAAGAATATCATGCTTATTGAAGAATGTATCCCAAATTAACTCGTTATCGAAAAGACCTTTCATTGGCAGGGTCGGTCTAAAAAAAAAGAAGAAGAAGAAGAGATACGATCATTGAAGACCCAAAGCACGCATGCTCGTGACAGGGAACATAGCTTACATTTTCCACGAAGAACATGAGAAGCAAAAAACTTGTACCAAGTGGGTATCAGATTAATGGCGAATCTAGGTCGCTATATGTGTCAACCCACTTTTTACGTATATTTTCTTGTACCTCGTGTCGTCTGATCCATCCACGACAACAGCGTCATATTGAAACCTCCCCCTATGGTCTCATTGCGATCGGATAGGAGTGATGGAGACGATGTTACGAACTGACACTATTACACTTGGGGCGACGCTGCTTGCATCTCATGTTCGCCCAGCATCTCGCCGTAAAGAAAAAACAATAAGAACGTCACATGACTGAAAAGCGCTGTCGACTCGCGATCATGATTTATTCATAAAAGAACATCGCGAGGAGATGGTATGAATAAAAAGGATCTACGCAAGCGAGAGTAACTTAAGGCGTATCATCTAGGCGCATCAACGGATTCATCATTCATTATCCTTCCGCAATAGCTGTCTCGTATGTAGTTTAAAGCAGGAGAAAAAGAATGAGTGAGAGAGAAAGAGAGAGAGAGAGAGAGAGAGAGAGAGAGATGGAAATCTTCGTTCATGAAAAGAATGAAGTAAGGTTGCTGTGGTTTACATTATGGCGTTATGTGCTTGTCACGTATACCGATATCGGTACAGACAAGTAGTAGGCCTACAATTACAAATGCATAACAGTTTTGGAGATTGGTGTATTCAACTTATTGATTGGTTTTTGCCACAACGACTTTCCATTTTTCCTTTCGATTTTGGAGTTGTTTGTTATGCTATCGTCTATAGGTGGTATTGAGCCCTTAACATGTTGAAGATGAAATCAAATCCAAAAAGCGCTCATAGGCATTTTAATGCCGAGTGGTGTTACAGAATATCAATGTAGCAGTTTAATTTTGGATCTGAATTTCATTGAATAACGATCACACTAGATAATATTTTTAGATGGATAGAAATTCGTTCCTGAAAGAATTTTAAAATGTTAACGTCATTGTTGACTTAAAAAATGTTAATGGCATACCTTTCTTATTCAGTTGCATGTGAACTATTAATTGTAGGATAATATTGATTAGCTTCGAATATCTAAAGATTTAGGTAACACAAGCATACCCACATTTTATAATAACTAGTGTGGAGGGGAAGGGGGAGGGGGTATGCGGAGAGAAGTAATTACTCTTTCTTTTACGTTCTGTTTCCTCCTCATTATTTATCTTCCATTCGCTCTCCATTAGATCTCCCTTTTTTTGCCTTTCACATGGGGAGGGGGGGGGGGGGGGGGGTCACGTGCCCTCAAACCCACCTTACGGCGAAGTGCCCTAACTGTTAATTTCCCATTTTTCTTCGAAAATTCAGTCAACGCCTCTAATCAATAGCAGTTTAGGAGACGGAGAACGACCTAGAGGTCAACGCCACAAGCACAGGGATGAATCAAAGTCAAAATGTCACCCCGTTCACGCAATTAGGGAGACCGCATGCCAAGGGGTGAGCAATGGTTAGCGAGCACCAGACAGGGCAATTCAATTAGCATAGAGGGGTGTCCTCTTTTAGTATATAACTCGTCCCCCTTTTTACTTCTTTTAAACACTGTTAACAGATCAATCATGACGTGTCTGATCGTTTGTTTAGTGAAGAAAGAAAACAGATTCAAACAGGGAATCCATTAAGAAGTCTAATAAGTAGATAATTTCTTTTTATCAAAGCCAAGTAAATTTCCTTTTTCATTATGTCTGGGGGGGGGGGGGTTGCATGAGTGGCTCAATGTTGGATTCATTTGTTTCCCTGTGGTAATTGCAATCGCTCACGGCACCTTCATGAAGGGCGGTCTAAAATAAGCTACCCTACCTTTTAATACATGTAAAGTACTCAGAAGTCCATAATGGCGTGTAGGATGGGGCGGGAGGGGAGGGGGGGAAGGGGGCTTGTGTGTGTTTTAAATATCTGTACAAAAGGGGGAGACAAAAAAAATAACTACATTTTCTTAAGGCGGTAGTAGGTCTTTTGTTGTCGAAATTTTGTTCACGGATTTATTTTCTTTAAATTATTAGTGACATAAAGCGTTGTTGTTATTAAAACATAATAGACACATAATAGGTTATTTGAATGACAAAACAATTATATGCTGATTAATGCATCTCAATACCGTATAAACAGCCACAAAATGCAATTATTCTTTTCCCATATCGGTCACATTTCCATTAGCAGTATTATGATAGATAGTCCATCTCAAAATGTTGAGTTTACAAGACGAAACGACGGAGGAGCTTCTAAAATATCAACAACCTAGGGCTTTTTCATCCCAAACATTTCTCATGAGAATTTAATCGTATAAGCGATTTAATCAGTGGAAAACTCGAAATGATGAAAAGGGGATGGGATATCAAAGGGTTACCTAAAAGAGAATTGCTGGTGAAGTCCTACGGGAGGGCTCTATCTGCAAAGAAAAGCTATGGTTTGACATTAACAAAGGGTATGTCCACATCAGCAGTAGATAGAATATAATGACATTTTACTTGAGGGACAACATCTTCCATGAGTCGCGGAAAATTGTGACTAGATGATTTGCGATACGAAATGGGAGAACATCATGTTTGTCTTTTACTTTACGAACGCTTCAGTCCTACTTTTTTCTTCCAAAAAATGACCGATCGGTGGCTTGGAGAGACGTACCGATGAAAACGACAAACAGATAATTGCTTTCCAAATGGACGTCGGGTGACTTTTGGGACGAATATAGCAGACTGAACTCGGTTGAACTTCAAATTGTTTGCCCTGAGGCGGCGTAATGAAATACAATCAGGAGACATTATGAAATGCAACTTGTCCCATCGTCTGATCATATCCCTAATGTTTACAAAGCTTACTAATGCAGATTGGCGCAGCGCATGAAAAAAATATGGGTAGGCAAGATTTATATTAAGGTAATCATTGTGATGACGCAGAACACAGTCCTAAGTTGATAATAACACTAAAAATACACGGACTGTTTATGACTAATGCAGCGTAATAGCTGCCAGATAAATGTGATTTGGAGTATTAATACGATTGCCGAGACTTTTGAAAAATCAACTCTAGGGCAATTTTAATGCCTTAATGTATATCCCATACATAATTTATAGATCATGTTCGGATTGTATAAATATTGTATGTAATGTAATTTTAATGATCGCTAGTGGTGGCGATTGTGTTATAGAGTATTGCTGAAAAATATGAATGCGTTGTCCCACATTGGCATATGTGTGTCGGTAGTTTACATGAAACTGCAATAACATTCACAGGTCCACACA
Organism: Strongylocentrotus droebachiensis; assembly: GCA_035222895.1. Taxonomy (NCBI): domain Eukaryota; kingdom Metazoa; phylum Echinodermata; class Echinoidea; order Camarodonta; family Strongylocentrotidae; genus Strongylocentrotus; species Strongylocentrotus droebachiensis. The sequence goes on along the minus strand of JAVYIG010000036.1, from coordinate 290,524 downwards.
GCCCTTTTTGTTAATACTTCACGACAACCTACTGACGATAACTTGACGCCAATTCCTCTCCAAATAATAACATTGCCATAATTTCCGATGTTTTTAACCCAAAATCTTTCCTGAGAAATTACTGTTTCGATGCCCATGATTATAGACACAAAAATTGTTTTTCTGCCATCCCTGTAATTCTGTTCATTTCATAAATTGACAATGAATCATCCTTTGAAAAACAAAGTCTAGAAAAAGCGAAGATGGGAAAGAACGACGTGAGAGGTACAGTGTAATAGTCTGGTAAAATGCCTCCACTTCGGGATATTAAATAGTTAGAACGTTGGAGGGGTTATCAATGTCGTTAAAGACAACTTAAATTAGATGCTGAGGAACAAAAGGTGTTATAGATCAAGATGGAATAATACAAAAAACGTACGAGAAGCGATGAACCGATGATGAAAATGAGAGAGAGAGAGAGATAGAGATAGAGAGTGACATAGATGAGGAGAGATGGACAGATAGAGAAAAGGTCTTTGTTGCTTCAACTCAATAAAGTCATCGAATCCATACTGCTCAAAGGATGAGCTGAAAGTAGTGCTCTTTCGCAGAAAAGCCCCATATTGAGAGACAAGATTTGGGGTTCACTAAAAGGACGAGGTTTTCAGTTTGACTGATTATCGATTACCAACAGCCGCTGTTGACTCCGTAATATACCTAGACAATCGAATTGCAAACCTTATTTTTCGTGTTTCAATAGGCCCGTTTAACTGCCAAGACGAAAACAAGGAGTATAGTTTCTGTAGAAGTTTACCTCTCTGTGTAACATAATTCAAGCATTTAACCAACTCGGCCAGACAAGAGCACACATTAAAATTCTATCCGACGTTTTTGTTTGCAAGGTGCGATAGTTAAGGAAAAACATAGAAAGGTAAAACCTGAGAGGGAAGTAGCCAGTATATTTGACACTACTTCAAATCTGCAATGTTTTCCTCACTTGGTTTGTACTATAAGTTTTACCTTATTTATTGGGTATGACATACACAATTATTATTACAAATGCAATGACCATACATTAAGTTGTGATAAAGGGCAGACAGGCCGAATTGCTACAACGCTGATTTTCTCTGTAAAGGCAGTCATGCCCACTGAATATACTGTAGAAAATTAATGCTAAAGCAGTGCATAATGTGGAACTTCGGGAATGCTTCTCTGGATGACTTCGCTGACAACTTATTTGACGGATGAGGAGATTTAGAGCAAGCAAGGCCTCGATGCGAGCTAAAATTTGTATATATTTTTTTCTTTTCGCTTCAGGAGGATATGGATTAGTGGGTGACAGATTGATTGCCGTAGGGTAGGTAGCCTGACAGTCTGTGAGGTACCCTATACGCCGAAACTTTAATACGGGGGCACATCTTTTTAGAAACAGGTAAAAGCATGATGTCCGCTGCACACAAGTCGTTCATTCAATTGCGTCATTGCATGCGCTAATCAAACTTGTGAATACGAGGTGACAGCTTCCTAGAAACAGGTGGAAGCATGATGTCCGCTGCACACAAGGCGTTCATTCAGTTGCGTCATTAGATAATCAACCTTGTGAATACAAGGTGACAGCTTCTTAGAAACAGGTGGAAGCATGATGTTCGCTACACACAAGGCTTTTATTCAGTTGCGTCATTAGATGCGCTAATCAACCTTGTGAATACGAGGTGACAGCTTCCTAGAAACAGGGGGAAGCATGATGTACGCTGCACACGGGTCATTCGTTCAGTTGCGTCATTGCATGCGCTAATCAACCTTGTGAATATGGGGGCACCGCTTCCTAGAAACAGGTGGAAGCATGATGTTCGCTACACACAAGGCTTTTATTCAGTTGCGTCATTAGATGCGCTAATCAACCTTATGAATACGGGTGCACCGCTTCCTAGAAATAGGTGGAAGCATGATGTCCGATGCACACAAGTCATTCGTTCAGTTGCGCCATTACATGCGCTATTCAACCTCAAAGGCCGCGCTCATCAATGGCGCAGGTGTACGTCGGATAAATGATGCACTCATGTACAACACCCATTAACACAACACACAGAATACAACACGAGCTTATAAGCTCTTGCCCGTTTCAAAGCGGTACCTCTTTGGTACCTCCTTGCACCCCTGTGTTCTGTAAGATTCTGGAACCCTACTTCATGTTTATGTTTTGATATTTTGACCAGTGGACCGACGGTTTTAAGGTCGGCCTCTCTGATGGACTTGGTAATGAGTATCAAAACCCTAACAAAGGGCAAGAGCGCATTGGCTTGGTTTTGAACCCGGGACCTCTCGGATACGAGACCGCTGCTCTACCACTAAGCCATCGCGCCTCCTCTGATCCAATTCTTATGCAAGTTGATTGGAAGCTATAAAAGCACATTCCGTAGCTCCATTGTTCGTGATATATCGTGATGCAGTTCATTTCATTTCATTTATTTTCCACATTAAAAACCAGAAAAATATACAAGGTAACAGATTACATTGTACACATTTGACACATAGAGCAAATGAAAAACAGATACATAAGCATAAAAGAACAATGAAAATCTACATCAGTTAACAAACATCAACATTAAAACATAAAAAGGTAAGTAATGTAGATGGGGCTAGAAAAAGCGAAACTTATCGAGTCTAGCCCCGGTAGCAATGAAGGGGAAGTCCACCCTGAGAATGTGTGAGGCCAAGTAAAGGCGGAGTAAACCCATCCTCAGGGTGGACTCTCCCTTCAAATGTCTGGTTTTATAATTAAATTAAATTGACCCGATGATAACATAATTGCGATTTGAAACATAATAATAATTGTTTTTAAATTGATATAACTGTTCAGAATTGCAAAGATATTGTTTAAATTTATACTTAAATTGTCGTAATGATGCAGATTGTTTGAGACTGGTATCATGGGCAACTGGCTTTTAGGGGCGAAATTGGGAATACGCTAATAGTGTTTAACTCCACTGCGGCTCATAGTCATGTATACGACTTATCGAAACAAAATATTTGAGAGAGAAAAAAATAAAACAAGTTTGCCAAAGAAGCAATCATCATGATCATGGGCAACTAAACTAATCTGCTAAGTAGGTCAAGGCCGTCTGTCAGTCGAAAATAGTTATCTAAATCTTTTTCACTTCATGCATTTCAAGTTTATCCGCCATGTCGGCCCACATCTTTTTCCGCGAAAACATTTGGCAGTGTTAGTATCACGGACATCTGTCACACTATTAGAAATAACAAAGCGCAGAATATTGATCCGTTTTTCATGATGCCTATTATATTATACTATTTATCAATGATATCTTCACCAACGAAGGCACGCGGCGTATCCAGAACTTATTATAAGGTGTGTATGTGTGTGTGCGCGTGTGTGTGTGTGTGTGTGGGTGGGGGGGGGGGGGGCGTACTCTAGCCCCATCCTATGTTGGAAACGCAATTGACTGATGCACAGTTCTGTTTTTAAATCATCTTTTGCTTTGATATTTAAAACATGATTTTCTCCACACGATTGCAGTATGTAGACGTAGACAGAGGCATATATCAACGCTGGGAAAGAAAATGAACGAGAGAGGGAGAGAGAGAGAGAGAGAGAGAGAGAAAGAGAGATAAGGACAGAGAGAGAGAGAGAGAGAGAGTGAGAGAGAGAGTGAAATATTAATATTCCCCGTGGAAACAGGTCAGGCGAGAAATTGTCATGTTTACGTGTTACATTCAGTCTATCCAGATATCACTGTCTACGCCTCAATGTGTCAATTCCAACATTTCGGGCTGCAGTTTCAATCTAATTGGCAGATCAGTTCGAAAGGGCAGGGTGTTTTTCTAAAGGGGACATGAGGAAGCGGGCTTTCGGGGAGGGGCGTTCGGCTAAAGGGTGTAAAGGGGGCGGCTTTCCAGTGTAGGGGCGAGGGAGGGTGGAGGGGATACAACGCATAATTTGCAATGTCGTCTTAAATGTTCACACTCAGTCTATGGAATAAAGCCCCCCCCAAAGAAAGAAAATGAAAGAAAGGAAGACTCTCCAAGGAAAAGGAGCATAACAAAAATGCAAAAGCAAGAAATACATCACTGGGCATGCCATGCTCGCTTGAGAAGCAATATCCTGTTTAGAAAAGTGTGCAACATCTATCGAGGGTCTCTGAATCCGATCATGAAGATTTCATAAAGCATTGGCCTCATCAATGTGCATCTGAGTGTACGTTGAACCTAACATTGCATGCATGCATTGAACATTGCAGTATTCCCATGGTTAATTCACCACAAAAACTTGAGGAAAAAAATTCGATCCTTTAGAATAACCAATCTTTGATACAATAAACTGTAACTGTGGTCTTCTCTTTGAAATTGCAAAGGAATGTCTCGCTCCAACCTAGTTTGTGTGAGAGAAAGCGGGAGACAGAGAGGGAGGAAGAGAGAGTGAGAGAGAGAGAGAGAGGGGGAAGATAGAGAAAAGGAGAGATAGAGAGAGGGAGTGAGAAAGAGAGAAAGAGTGGGAAATAGAGGGGGAGATAGAGAGGGTGATAAAACAATGATAGAGGGACAACGGAGAGAAAGAAAAAGGAGAGGAGAAGAATAAGAAGAGAAGAAGAAGAAGAAGAACAGAGGAAGCAGAAGTAGAAACCGTAATAGTAGTCTGGTAGTAGTAGTAGTAGTAGTTGCTGTAGTTTTACTAGTAATAGTAGTAGCAGCAGCATTAGCAGTAGTACCATCCCTCAGTAGTACTAGTAGTACCTGCACTAGCAGTTTAAAATAACATATTTCGAAAGTATAATTAAGGAGCCTCCAAAGTGAACTAGATATCAGATTTGTTATGATATCCTCGACTGCCTTTTATCTCCTCTCTTAAAGAAGTTTCTTGACTGATTAGCTATTAAAAGATGGAAAGGGAAATTCCCTTTTAAAAAAGGGAGAAAAACTAGCATATACGAAACATTGCGAAATGCTAATCGAGGCATGTAAACTGATTTTGGGCTATTTTTCTTTCTCAAAACATGTCAAAATAGACATATGCGACGAGGCACATAATCGTGATATTCGCATCGTTGAGTTTTATATAACTTGCTACCTGTGTTTTGAAGGCAAGATAAACAGAATGAAAAGTAACAATCTATTCAGACTTCTATATATCCCCTAAGGAATGAATACGAACAGAGGGAGCAGGACTAAAATTAATGACGAAGAGAAACAAAATTAAACTACCTGTGGACAAAGAAAAGAAAAGGAAGAAACAGTAAATGAGAGAGTAAAAAAGTTAACGATACAAAGAGAAACAACAAGAAAGTTGCTACTGCTGACGATGATGACAAAACAGATGAGGAAGAGGGGACGAAACAGGAGGAGAATGATTTAAAACAGTGGGGGGAAAATAAAATGGATTCAAACACCAGAGATGTGACGAAACTACATAACCAAATGGCCTAATCAAAACCAAAATACACAGAGAGATCCGGCAAAACAAATGTTGTTTTCTCCAGCTCAATTACCCCAGTCAGAGAATTCCTCCCACTTTAATCGATGTGACGAGTTTAAACACGACTACCAATAACTGAGCTGCCACAGTAGTTTCTCAGCACTTATACGAGAGATCTTCCGAGATACTGGTAGCCGAACGCCTCATTGATTTCTCCTTCTAAATTGATATTAATGTGTGACAGCCTCTGGGGCTGGACTCTATTTTTTCAATCCGATCGCATCAACGGAACCATTTATATCCCTGGCTGTCTCACGTTAGATCTAATCTCTCATCTTTAATGGAGTTCGGGTTAGTTAATGTTCCGGTGTATGCACGTAGCATTACTTACGAAAGCAACGTAGGTTTCAAAGAAAAGCAACAATTTTTTAAATGGAACATATCAAGTCATGTTAGGGCAAAGATGGTTTGTCTTTACACCTGCAAATGAAAAGTATTTTATGCTGGAATTCCAGCAGCACCCGACCTCATTAACACAAAACGGTTTAAATATATTAATACAAATATACCACACCTTTGACCCCGACATTTTTAATGCTTGTCTGTGGTATAAGCCCGTATTGTGCGTCATGCTGGGAAGAGGAAGAGGTTGAGATGGGAAAAAGAGGGAACCAGAGAGAGAGAGAGACGGTTTTTTTTTTTGGGGGGGGGGGTGAAGGAGAAGAGAGAGAGAGAGAGCTATGTAGAAAATGGAGAGAGAGATACAAATAATATGGAGGGAGAGAAAGAGAAATTAAGGGAGAAAAGTGAAAATGAATAACCAGACGGAAAGAGAGAGAGAGAGAGAGAGAGAGATAGAGAGAAAGAAAAAGAGATAAATAAGGGAAAATTTCGGAAGTGACAGAGAGATCGCCTCTCCTTATAGAGTGACTGTCTCGAGTCGAGAGTCCTCGCTTGTTGATTAAACTGTCATTCGGCGGTGGGCCGGGAGGACAAGCGTGAAATCTAACAGTCGAGAGTAAAGCGAGAGTTTGAATGGACGGTCATCGAAACCGCTGATGACAGGGCTGATGACAAGGCCAGGGGGGCTTCAGCAGGACATGATAAGAGTGAAATCACCCAAGATGATGGGGACATGGTGCAGGATCGGTCGCATTAGGGTAAAAAAAAAAAAGGTGGGGTTTCGGTTATGATTAGTGCAGTGATGTAATCCTAGTGAGGAAGATGATTGGTCATTTATCTGATGCACGTAAAAGAATGTCAAAAGGTTGTAGAAAAAAAGAGAGGATTACTGATAGGTATTATTATAATTGGGGATGGAGTATTAAAGCGAGGGCGAGAGAGATATATAGATAGAGAAATGAAGAGAGAGGAAGAGAGCGAGAGAGAGAGAGAGAGAGAGAGAGATCCACATATCGTTCGCTGTTGAATCACAACTACCATGGTTACATATAAAATATACAGAAAGATGGAAAGATTTAATTATCTTTTATTTGTATTTTTAGAGGGGGGGGGGGGGCGTTACATTTCAATTAAGAGTCACGCGAGTAAATCCATAAATATAATTATACAAAAAAAAAACGGCGGCTGTATCAAATACATGTACATAATGGCGGTGCAGTTTAAAAAAACACTCTTAAAGCCCTTGAAAGCAAAAGTCTTAATAGTAATAACAATTATTAGGAACAAAGCATTATCATGATCAAAGGACTGCGCATGAAGCGGACAAAGGCGGCACGGTTGAAAGGGCATGCCGCACGTTGCAAAATTCAGATTGATCCCTCTTAAGTAGGTAGATTGAAGGTCGATGCATAACTGCGAAGTGTTAAGCATGCGAACGATCTTTGGTAGATGTAGAACTACTACTCGGTTACACAACATTCCATTATAGGTGGAAATTTAGGGGTTTTACCTTGTTGATTCGGCGACGATTACTTTTAAAGGCCCACTGCACTACTTGTAGGTACTTGCGCCCTCTATATAACAAACAATGCCTAATCGGTGACCATTGGTCCCCCATGATCCTCTTTTTCTTATGTTAACTGAGAGCTGAGTTGATGAGATAACCACCTGCCCAGTGACCTTGCAGTGTGGTCTAAACCCTCATTTACACTAGTACTGATAAGCTTTAAAGGGACTCAGTAACATTACCTCAGATTCTGAAACAAAATCCTGGATTTGGCTCAGGCTGCAATCATAATTATAAACCTAAAGGTCAGTCAGGCATCCCTTGACTTTTAAAAGTCGATCGCCCGTCTGATTATCAAGATATTTATGATTGGAAATCGAAATGTCAAAGCCATTGGTTTTTTATGACACTACAGCCTATTTGGAAAAATGATTATGGTAAACCGGTCACTCAAAGATTTTTTATTTTTTGAGGTACTTCATGATCATTTTGAAGCGCAATTTGGTGTAGGGCGTCAATATTACACCATATCACAGCCACTGGTGACACGTAGGGCCCTGCATCTCAGATTTAACGATGCCTTTAACCTGCAAAAAGAAACCGCAACCCCGAATCCCAAAATTCTATTTTTCGACGAAATACAGCCGGGAGCATCGTGTCGCAAGATCGATAACTGTCGGAGCTTCGAACCCTGAACTTTATAATTAGACGGTAGTTAGATGAGAAGTAATAAAAGACGTGTAATTTAGTTTTCTAATAACTTACTTGTACCCAAAGGTAATGGTCGTGCCATTAACAGAATAGATATTCTTATGTTGGAAACGTTCTGAGTGCTTTTAAGAGTAGTTGATTAAAGTGATTGCACTTAGCTGGTTAATTTATTGTACCGCATGTAAACAATGCACGGCAACTTTATATTGAATAATTCTCTAAATATAAAAGATTCAATTGTTTGGCAAACGGAACATTTTTAACCACAAGATTAATTTTGACACGGAAATGACCGATGTTGTATTATATTATAGTTTTATACCACAGTTATTTAAAGCGATTATATATCTTTAACTGAGACGACGAAATTGTTCTGCTTTATGCGTCAAACTCTGATATATGACTCTATAACGATAGTTACTATCGTTATATAAAACTGCTATTATAGAAGTATGCTTAGCAATAAATAATCCTTTCCTCGTTTATGACATGTTCCCGCGGTCATAACAGGCTTTATTGATTATGTATATATATTTCTTTACCTGAACATTTATTCGATGCTCTGAAAAAAGCATATTGTGACGTCACCGGATGAGTTTGTTTTTAATTTCAAATACTGTATGTCCTTCATCAGGACCATGATGGAAAACAGTATGTTTAAAAAAAGAAATATGTCTGCTACATGCTAGAGCTAACTAACTTTGAATCAATAATCTCTTAATCAATACTCATAAATTATTCAAGAAAGGAAGAGAGAAAGAGTTTCCACATTGTAGGCAAAACATTGAAACAGAAATAGCGATTTACGTTAATACACTTGTAAACAAGTTATTCCGGACTCACTGAAAATAGCCTATTATGACGTCACCGGATGAGTGTTTTGGCAAAAGGTCAATCAATAGCAATGAGATAACGGTTTTTGCTCATTTTGCGACGGATAATCCGTTAACCCATGTCCATTTCGCCTCCAGTAAAATCGATATTTCTTTATGTATACCTTGAATAAAAAAACAAGGAACATCTAAAGTGCTGAGATTTATGTCTAAACATAATGCAAAATATTTCCAATAAAGCTTGTGGTGAAGATCGAATGTCCCCCCACCACATCATGTTTTAGTTTGAGACTGGAAAAGGCAGCAACAAAATAAACGAGGCATACAGAGAGAGAGAGAGAGAGAGAGAGATAAGAAGATAGGGGGTAATAAATGGACGAAATGAAAAACAATTCCCCCTGATGATTGGATCGGATTATTCAGTCTAGAGTCTGAATGATATGGCCTACATTGTACTCTTTTTGTAGAGAGAACGATTGATTCACGAAAACCAATCATATAAACCATATTTTTTGTAATCAAATCCAAGTGATAATCCGTGACACAGCTTTCAGATAGTTCAGCAAACTTTGATAAAAGCTCTTCTCAAAAATTATTAAGATTGATTGCAGTTCGAAATACATAGAGTTTCTAGGAGTTAGCCATTGGAACGTGGTGCGTGACAAATAATAAGACATGCATCTGAAGAAAAAGAAGAAGAAGAAGAAGAACACGAAACGAAGAAGAAAAAGAAGAAGAACAAAATATTCTATATTATTCTGGATAAATATAAACTACTATAAAAAGGTCAGGCAGCGTTCGTGCCTCCCTAAAAGTGTCACTTTGAGCAGGTTTGACTGATTGTATTGTTATGGTACCTGCGTGGGTTGATAAGTGATATCAACTAGGTCCAAAATGCAATTGATAATACCACGGGGGTCTTTTAAGGTCCATGGCCTTCTCCTGAGAAAGGAAGAATTCAAAGAAGACAATTTTTCTTAAATTCGGCAAAGTTTCAAAGAAGGATTTCCCCCAAAAAGGTCAGGCAAGATCGACCACAGACCGTACACAGAAAGCGTATTACCGAAATGGCTAGTGGGCGGTTATAGGGGTCAGTTTGGAGTCGGTAAGAAGTCGATTTTCGGGTCTGACGGATACCTCAATCACATCAACGAGACCAATATCAAACCGACAATAGACCGATAAAAGAATGGCTAAGGATTGGTCGGTTTGTAGTCAGTTTTGCGGTGTGACTGAGGCATAAACAACTGTGGTAATTGAATGATTGATAAGTCAAGGAGCCAACTCTTTGCTTGGGGTGAAATCTGTATAATCTGGAGCTAAACAAAGATTTATTGAGGAACGGGTGAGAGGCAATATACCAGCCGGATATTCACGCCATCAGATTGCAGTTGCGTAGCACATCCCAGCACAGTAAGTAATAGATTGCCCAATTACTGATGAATTTCCGAGCCCTTGGTTTCTCGGCATTTCCACTGATGCTTTTTAAATGGCCCGTTTCCGTAAACATTTGCTCTGGATCAGATCGATAGACATTCTTCCCAATGTTGAGCGGACCAGTCACATACTACTGATAACAATTAATCTACGAACGCATTCGGTCTATATATAGAAGATAGTGGAGATTAGTGAATCCTACCAATCTATGCTAATGCCCCCCCCCCCTAGCACGGATATTCCAATTAATTTTTTTGTTAATATTTATTGTAAATGTTTATATTTGGCCGGCCCTTATGAGTAAATCGGTCCACTTCAATCTGTAAACATGTCATAAAGATGCTTTGGTCATGATGATGAGAATCAATTTTTGGGAAAAAGATCTTTTGCAATTAAAGTTCTTATACAATAAGTTCTTGGACAATAAATTATTATACAACAAGTCCGTGTTAAGGTATAAGTTGTACCTTTTTACTACATCAGTCACATTTCCTAACCGATTCCAAACGGACCGATTCTTTGCCATCGCGGATAATGGAATTTTTCATGTTCAGTCTGTTGTCGGTCTGGTATTGGTCTCCTCGGTCCGGGTTTGGTCTCCTCGGTTTGGTTTCGGTCTCCTCGGTTTGGTTTCGGTCTCCTCGGTTTGGTTTCGGTCTCATCGGTTTAGTTTCGGTCTCCTCGGTATGGTCTCGGTCTCCTCGGTTCGGTAACGGTCTCCTCGGTTTGGTTTCGGTCTCCTCGGGTTGACTGGGGTCACACAAATATTGTAAAAAACATCCACATACTCTGCTTTTAAATTCCTGCTGGCACTGGTTTGTATTTCTATCGAAAGAGAACACTTTCGTCACAATCTGTGCCAGTCATCTGTTCGGCCATATTTGATTCAGCCATTCAATCAACCTTGATGATTCCCCGTGCGTGCCATTGATGTAACCACTTTACGTTGAAATAAAGTAGTTCCACGGTTCTACTTTCAAAGTCCATCGCCTGGATGCATTACATCCATCATGTCGATATAAAGGAATACAAATGATTACCCCACACTTTTAAAAAGCAAGTTTAATAAATACATTTCATGCATGGATTCATTTCTCGAAGAAGTCGTGTTTCTTGTTATTGCTGCCATGACATTTAGAATGTGCCATCTCTGTTTATTTTCTTCCGCTTTGCCTTGACGGGCAAGTATAATTATGTTTCTTTATACAGTGTTAAACGCCCTTTTGTCTCTCATCACTATATATTGTCTGAACATATACGCCTTTTAAAGGCTGGGCACCATATCACAAAGCTTGTCATCAGTGACAAATGACAGTTTTTGTTATAAGCTAGTGAAATCCTTGCTTCTGATTGGTTATCAGCAGATTTGTCACTGATTTTCGTAATTTGTCATTGAAAAAAGGCTTTGTGAAACAGGTCCCAGGATGAGTTCTGGTAAAGATTTTGTTTTCTTTGAAGGTGAGGTTTCTCATTCTTTGTCAGTTTGAAAGTAGAAATGTTTCTTGAAAATGCATTTCTCATAAAATGCTCTCGTAATAAGAACAAGTCCAACAAGTATCTGCAAAGTTTAGTGCAATTTTGTGTTGGTAGTCCCATATACCCATTTCTATGTGCAGTGCATGTGGACAACTCCCTTTTCTTTATTTTGGTATTAATCCAAAACTTCACAGTAGACCTAAATTCGCATGAATTACATATCAACATTTCCCAATTGCTCCAAGACACAGTGAAACCTGTCTATAAAGTCCATGCAAGGGAGCTTTATATAGGCAGGTGCTCTTTACGCACAGGTTCCTTTGTTCCATGTTTCAATGAGAAACCATATTCGAGGGAAACAAAAAATGTGGTCTGTGTAGACAGGTGGTTTTCTATAAAAGTTGGTTACTAAAGGAGGTTTGACTCTAGTTTCTTTCACAATTTAATCGCACGACTCAACTTTATTCTGACTCTTCAAAGTAAATATCTCTCTCCCCACCCCCTCTCTTTCCCCTACATCTTTTCCCTCTCTATATTTGTCTGTCTGCCTCTTCCTTATCTATCTCTCTCTCTCTCTCTCTCCCTCCCTCTCTCTCTCTCTCACTTTCTCTCTATATCTCTATTTTCTATATTCAATAACCCCGGACGATATTTTCTGCAAGCACGCCGTTTTTAAACACGATGCATTCCAGCATATAGTCAGTCGGCAATCAGCACTTCCGATGAATTTACCCAAGGCACCTTCCCCCTGGGATCCTCCTCGAGTAAGAACTAGACCGATTTAAAAAATACCCTTTTCCCTCTGGGCGCATCTGTCTTTTCAGCCATTTACCTGTGTTTTGATCCGCTAACAATATATTTAGCCGGATAATATATCAGGGTTGGTAATCAATAGAGTGCCCCCGTTACACAAGGCCTGTTTTCATCAGACCAAAATTACAAAATAATCCCATATTTTTTGACTCGGGATATTTTCCCGAAGCTCGAAATTGCGGATCCACCAGACCGATACGCTCATCACAAACTACCTCGGACAAGCACTAATTAGCCTGCTATTTCCCAAATTGCAGGCGTTTTTGGAAACAAGACCAAGATTTTTCGGCATATCTTCTCGGCCAAATATCCCGCTAAATGCAACTGCGGGCCGATGAAGACGCAAATGAGCTGGCTAACTTGAGATTGGGCTAATTAAAATAGCGGGTTATTTGATAACTTCTTCGGTCTGATGAAAACAGGCCTACAGACAGGCATTGTAGGTCCGTGGCATATTAGCCTTTAAACAAGGCCACATGCCTAATAGACGCCGAGCGACTAAAAAGAGACCAATCGCGAAAACCTGAATGAACGCCAATGACATTCGGTCGCGCGTTCACTCCGGGTATCTAGACTCATCTCAGCCGCTTAGCCAGAGTCAACGAGGCCTTGTCAAAAGGCTAGTGGCATATGGGTACAGGGTGTGCCTCAGTTGTGGGATTTAAATCGATGCTGCTTGCCTAGTTGTAGCGTTTTGTCGATATTTTTATATGGGTAATGGGGGTATTTTGATTAGGAAAAGCGACTAGCAACAGGTAAGATATTAAACATATTAGATAGAGAGAGAAAGAGAGAGAGAAAGGGGGAAGGGGTGCACATAGAAATAGAGAGGGGTTATCGAGGCTGGGGAAATAGAGCAAGCAAAACAGATTATGAGGAAAGGATTAAATGTAGACAAAAAGTAAGAATTATTAGTAGGGAGAATAAGCAATTTCAAAGTTAACCGTGATGACAAGTAGCTTTAAAAAGAAAATTTAGATTTCTGATGATCCGTACATACGTTTCAGAAAACAAAGCATGATCTATCAAACGCTTTTGGCACAAAATGTAAAGGCCTTCAGGATAAGCGATGAGCCAAGAAAAACAAGAAAATTGGGCAAAGCCATATGACCGCCTTTTATTACTTGTGGTCTCACATATGCAAAATCGAGCTGGCTTTTTCAGAAAATGTGGTCTACGAAACGGGTTTCGTTAATACTTTTAATCTACTATAGGTTTAACAGTTTAAAATCATTTGAGGAGAGTTTGTCTCAAAGTAAACATTTAATACCAGAACTAAATCTTTAAATGACAGAAGAATATCATTGAAAGAGAAAGAAAAAAATGATCGAAAGAAAATGGGGAAGATTTGAATTCTTAGATACTTCAACTTTTCAACGTCAATAGCTTTCTTTCATTCATTTTTGTTTTCTAACGAGTATTTCTTTTTAAAGATTCTTTGTAGATCGTTTCTCTATACGAGTTTCGAATAAATTTCCTCTCGTCTGAACTGCCTGTTAGTTTGAGTAATGTGGGATTTCCCGCGGTTTTCAATCATTCTGATTACAAAACCTGCATCAATAATTTTACCACCTTTACAATATTCCTGCAAATATGACCTATATTTATTTCAAAGGATTATACAGAACACAACGTCATACCGCTGGTAAGTTACTTAGAAAATGACCTACTTACGTAAACTTATTGGCGTTTTAAGCAGGTTTAAGAAGATTTTACATTCGCAGTTTTTCTGCGGCTTGCAATAATTCTTATTACAAAATCCTCGGGATTATATTCTTCATCGTATTTAGATTGCCGGGAGGAGAAAATGCCCTAGATCTATTTAAAGAAGTGTGCGTAAACTGATTAATCGGGTTTCTTGACGGCAAGAAATCGAAGAAGTCTGGAATAGCATGCGTAATGGTTTTCTTCTCCTTTCTTTCTTTCTATCTTGGTAGGCGAAATCAGGGAGCTGTGACGATGAGGATCGATATACCGCTAGAGTGGACGCCCCCGATGGATGGCTTGCGGAGAAACCACCTAGGCACGTTAGCGCGTCGAGTCCTTGAAAAGGAAACCCACTGGTACATGGAAATAGGCCAGTGCAACCGCCATCTTTACGCTACTTGAGAATAAATGGGGGAAGCTGTCTGATGTTCTTGAGAGCCTTCGACATCACTGTAAGCACAGTGGTCGGGCTGGGTGGGCGCGGAAGCGTAAGGGTTTATATAAAGTTGAGTAGCGGTCATGCGATTGTTCCTGCCAGGGAGCCACGGGGGAAAGGTCGATTACGCAGTACATAGGAATTGGTGTAAACTGTAAGGTTTTGGAATGATCGAAATGTTCAGTAAGTGACTCAATCGGACTAAAAACCAGATGCGCTGCACGGAGAAATGGGTATACGGGACTGCATACACATTTAGCAGGGACATGTTAAGCTTACTATTCACGTAACTGCATGCTTTGTTTAAAAGTTTAATGTTTCCGCACCTACCATTTTACAAACATTTATTAGAAAATAGCATTAACTGACAAAGTTTGACATAAGAACGTTGTTTAGAAGTTTGTAAGCATTTGCTTTAATCGATTACTGGCATATTATGTTTTGGTCATAATAGGAACTGAACTCACCGAATTTACGTGATCAAACTCATGTGTAGAATTGTATAAAAAAGTGTGTGTACTACTGCAATAGTATGCTATACTTTACAAGCCCTTCGCTAGGGGTATTTCTAGGATTTTGTAGAAAAAGAGAGAGATGGCAAACAAAAAATAAAACATTATTGACAAGCAAAAAAGAAAAGGGGGGGGGGGGATGGGGCTCCAGTTAAATGTATAGGTTCCTCCCCAACCGCTTTCTGTGACTAATTGCCTTTTTAGTTTCAGTGACACCTCATTTCATTGGCTTTGCAACTATGCAGATCTTCTCTCATTTGTTCTTGGGTCGCCTCAAGCTCTGATTTTCTAGAACTTTTAAAATAAAATTATTCATTAAGAAATACAAGGTAGATATTAAAAAGAAAAGTTGTGATTAATTAAATGAATAAACCATATTTCATTGTGATTTTAAGCATCTTCCCCTCTTCTCGAAAATCTCTTCACAATATCCGACTTTATCAAAATCTTATAGCTTCATTCGGCATACTTGCTTTTGATCTGGCATAATGGGATTTTGTCATTTAACAAACAGAAAATAAAGAACAATTAAATGTAAGTATATTAATGAGAAAAGCGAACGGAATAGGACAATTAAGAAGTAAAATAGAAATAAAAGGAAACAATAACTACCACGCGTTGCCAACTTGTCATCTTTCACATAAGTTGTTCAAGTAGGGATTATGTGACATTTAATTTCCCCCTTGATACGTGCCGATCAATTTATGAAATTGCAAAAATACATCGAGATGTCCAAATGCAATTTTCCAAATGGATCGCAGCTACCGAAAAGGGATGTTGGACAGGCCAAGACGTATAATCGTCTTAATTGCCATCGGGCAAAGCGAAAATAATAAGGAAAATAAAGAGAATAAGATTACGAAACTAAGTTTCTTGTATCGATGATGTTTAAAAAAATACTAGATGAACCCTGACAAAGAAAGAAAACAAAAATATCCGATCTAATGGAGAATATGTCAAAAGGATTATAGCCACTTTGTGGTAGACGATTATTTTCTCAGAGGAGTTTTAATGAAATTTAAATGCTAATGGAATTGCAACTCATCCATTCATTAATTCAATAAATTGAGTCCTGTATGGGGCACAAGAGATGTAATACTGTCGAAGAAATTAAGACAATTTAATAAGTTTTGAAATCGTTAAAGGTCATAATATAATATATTTGATTTATAACTTAACGACTATGTACCTTTACATAATGCTGTTGGGAATGAAACGCATGACCAATATCAGGCAAGAATACTGGTTACCGTGTGCCATAAATGCTACATAAAACCGTCAAAGATTCTGGACTTATAACATTTAATTACTTTCCTGCAGAGAGATATTGGTCATAAAGGGAAAATATGCCAACCGAAGTGAAAAATAGGAAAGCTAATAAATCGGATCAAGAAAGCAATAAAGCAATAATTAAAGCTAGAAAACCACGGGAAAATGTGAAGGGGTAGGCGGAAAATGAGAATAGGACATGCAGAAGATATATGTCGAACAAAAGCGCTTTCAAGGCTCTACAAGCTATTACGCCACGGTTAAATTCTAAATTCGTCACCGCAAACACCACTTCTAAGCAATTTTCGTCAAACCAAGGTTACAATCCGCATTTAAAATATAGCTGGCTTCCTCCGCAATCTCTGCAAAGAGCAAATCAAATTTTGTGCCAATGTATTTCAAGAGCCGGAAATAAGAATGGATTATTGTTTTTGTGGTTACGGATGGCGAAGGTGGATTACAGTTAGAAGGAAACAAAGATTGTCGCATCTATAGATACTAGACCGATATATAGTAAGGAAAAGAATACAATAACATAAAATAATTTTGTATGGAACGGGAGGGGGGGGGGGAATGGGTGGACGGCGCAAGGGATATTATCAGCAGCAGCCGGCTAGAAGGCCGTTACTGCCATTGCCAAGAAAGAACTTTTACGCCGTTCTTGCAGGTAGTCGACGATATGGAATTAAAGACGAAAATGATGCGAGTGCCCGAATCACGAGAGTAAAACAAAAGTTCCAACCGCGATAATCGTATAGTTCGAGGGGCGGAAGACAGAAAGCCTTTGCGAAGAATTCAGAAAGACGAAACATCCAGAAAGAAATGAAACGTATATAGCAAGTGGATCATTTTTCGTGCCTATCGCCACCCTGTCTGAGACGACTCTGAATTTATCCTCGTATATAGCTGAAGAAAAGTGAGAGAAAGAAAAAGCTACACCCTCCGTCTCTGGAATCATCATCAGTAGTTGAACATGGACACCATGATGCCCGCAGCTGACGCTGGTGGATTACCATGAAAGACAGAGAGATATAATTAAAGAGCCGACGGATTGAATACTCTCGAGGAGAAATTGCCGATTAGAAAATGAAACGGACTGAACCTCTCTTTTTAATCCTTTTCTCGAGTTTGAAAAATACATTGTCAACTTTTAGAGAATGTTGTTGATTAGAAACTCAAAAGTGAGAGGCTTTCATGAGAAGATTGAAACGAAAGTGTTTAGGAAAAAAGCCGGGAGAAAATCTAATATCTAAATTTTACGTAGTATTGGCGCCGAAAAACTTTATAAACTCAAGTAACGGTTCATTGACACATAGTATCATGATAACAACTTAAGTTTACATATTATGAAATTCTTAAAAGTGATTTTCAAAAAGGAGTTATCAATATTAAGGGGCGTGAACCAATGAATAAAGAACATGGATATACATGTAGATACCATTTGAGGAATAATGGCGATTTTATGAATTTCATTATTTGATCTCTACAGTCACTTCAAACTTGTCCGAGATTTGGCAATTTTTTCATTTTTTTGGCAATTTACATTCATTGTTTATCATCCCGGTCTGTGAATATTTCCTCTTTTATTTCCTAACTGACATGATCAGCTACAGCGGTTACGCCATCGAGCAAAAATGATACTCGCTATTTAACCTTCTACTCGAATCGGTAACGTTTGTAGCCCGGAGATAATACAGGCGGGGTACTTTTGTGCACCCTTTCGCTCTCGATTGCTCCTCCTCGACTCTGGATGGTCCTCGTGTAAGAGGCGAGTCCAGGTTTGGAGTTACACCTTGGGGCGAGGTAATGTAAAGAGACGAATGTTTCCTTCACGAAATAAAACATGCTCTTAGCCAATTCTTGACGAGATTCCGCCAAATTGGAGTGCACACTTAGAATATCCTGAGAGTCGGGAATTAAGACAGGACCAATTCCATTTATACCCCTCATGCGATAGTGTTTTAACGCAAATGAATAATTAATTGCCATGGTCTAGATACGTGAAGTTCATTGTATACTTTGTCACATCTTTAATGTAAGTCATTCTGATAAAAGGATATCTTACTAGCGGCGTTGCTTTAACATTTTGAAAAGTGGGTCGGGGAGGGGGGGGGGGGGGGCGGATTGTACTGCTCACATGTTAGCCTAAAATGCTCATGAGGAAGAAAAGGGGGAAAAGTAAGCGAACCAAAACCTTCATTATGCTTAATTTTGTGGACACGGTTAGTGATTTGCCGGAAGAATTATTTGTATTTAAGGGGAGGAGTCTTTGTGGAACCGTGGCACGCCCTCTACAGAATAGCAACCCCCTGTATCGTAACTTCTGCACAAAGCGCAAATTGATTTGCAATCACTTTCTTTGAAACCCGATCTGATTTACTTTCCTAGGGCAACAGCAGGTGTTTTTATGTGGATGTGGGTGTGGGTGTGGGTGAGTGTGCACAAACTGATGTATCATCAATAAGAAACGAGGCGAAAGCTCAGGACACCTGTTAGCCAGTCTTGAACTAATTAATATCAAAGTACTGGGGGCCAGCGGTCGTGTTCCAAGAGTGAAAAATGTGTGTATAAGGTTGGATGTGCATGGTGATTTTGGGAGACAAATAAAGAGAGTTATAGTGAAAGAGAGAACAACAAGAAAAAGAAAGAAAGAGAGAGAGAGAGAGGGAGAGAGCGAGAGAGAGAGAGAGAGAGAGAGAGAGAATAAACCAGGGGAGAGACAGACAGAGAGAGGTGGAGAGAAAGAGTGAGGGAGAGGAAGAGAGAGAGAGAGAGAGAGAGAGAGAGAACATGCAGACAGAAAGAGACACACATTGAAAAGAAAGGAGAGACAAAATGAAAATGAGACATGTATCTCGGCCTTCTGACAATTTACTTTGAACCGTCCCCTTTGGTGAGGAAAACTCTCATTTGTTTTAATTATTAGGGTTGAGGGCAGCAAACCTTGAAGATAACAACTACTAGTAACAGGGGGGGGGGGGGGGTAGGTATTAAGGGAAACTTTCTAAATACAACAAGTAAAATGCAAAATAAACAGACGAAATTCGGAGACCTCCCTTGATGTCCTGAGAATGAGATTAATAATTCCTTGTTTACCTACTAATTCAAACACCCTTGCAGCAAAGTAGAATCCATCTATTTATTAGCTGCTGCATAATTTCTCCAGATTTTGTTCGGAAGGAAATAAATTTGTTATTTTGCGGGGGTAAAATAATCCTGCTCTTACTTTGGTCAATCAAGCTTATTGTGATCCATGCCGACAAAGGCTCACTTTCTAACTCATGCAATTTATATTCATTGGTCATCGTCCCTCGCGCAGACAGAGCTAATTTTTGCTCTATAATAAAAATATGGAGAACGAAGGAAAAGCAAATTGCTTAGAATACCAAAGGTGTAATGCAGGTTATTGCGGGATTTTTGTCTCGACCATGACATGACATACTGACTAAAGAATAGCCTTTTAACCAGACTGACTGTTTTGCCGTGGTAAACTCAATAAATGAACTACCATTAAAAACATCTTTACTGTTTTCGGATGTAATTCAGAGTGCTAACTATAACAAGAAATTACGGGGAATTCAATTTTTTAATTTTGTATTCATTGTTTGTTTGTTTGTTTTTATTTCCGTATAAAATCATCACAACATACAAATACATACATAAATGAGATATACGGCGGATAGCCCATTTCAGGCGTATTAACAAAATACGCCTGTTCTTCCATGGGGTCCGGATAAAAAAGCTGTTACATAAAAATCAGATATTTTATACAATGATGGGGAAATTAGATTTATATAAATTCAATGTAAACATTACATTAAACAAAACATAAACGATATAACTGAACATGTATAATATATTTTCGAGTCTAATAAATTCAATTTACATTAATAATTCAAATTCAGTGGATTTTATAAGGGATACAGAACCGCACGAACCCTGAACAAATAAAGTAAAAGGAAAGAGAGGTAAATAGATTATTGAGCACATTTCTAAGATATTGTGAAAAAAATTGTCAGATTGGATTTGAATTTTTGAATCGTACAAGCACTACGGGTATTAGCTGGTAATTTGTTGTACAATGAAGTTCCTCTGTAATAAAATGTTCTTTTACAATTATTGGTTTTCGGTCTAGGGAGAATTAGATTACCTATAGAACGGAAAAAATACCTGTCTGTTTTGATTGGTATGGGACGTTTGATATATTCAGGAATAAGATTATTTAATTTTTTTTTTACCATTCATGTCTGTTTAGCCCAGGAAACAGAAAATGTCTAAGAAAGAAAACTAAGGTGATAACAAACGGTAATATAAGGTGAAAATGAGATGAATGCTGAGTAAATTTTCTCAGGACGCTGTTTTTTTTGGCCAGGATAAGCCGATCAAGCATTATACCCGATAAAACAATGTTTTAGATATTTCGATTTCTTTCTTTAAGGCTTTTGGGTAACACTCGTAAGCACTGGTAAATAACATCAAAATACTGACTAATTTATTTTGCATTGAATCGTTTGCAGACGACAACATATTTTGTTTAATCATCGTCGATTTACCGAACCAAACACCCACTTTTTCATCCAACATTCAGTATGTAAGTTCCTCTCTACTACCTCTACCGAAACCTACTTAAAATCTACTACACCCACAACAAAAAGTGAGTCATTTGACACATTTAAGCATAATTTTCGTGAGTCAGGTGTAAATTGACTCATTAGTAACAACCAATGAGTCTCTATTGACTCATTTATATTTCACCAGTGTGTCAATCATGAGCTGACGCATTTGCAAAATGCTTCGACTGACTCACATGGTCGTAAAAAATGAGTCAAGATCGACATAAGAGCATTTTAGAAGAAAAAAGTGAGTCAACTTGAAAGTGAGGCTGTATGCATGCGCGCGCATGCTTTCGTGACGTCATCCAAAATGCGCATTCTCGAGCCATATTTGAATTCCCGATCGACGACGCGACGTCGCCATCTTATATCTTGGATTCAGAAGAGTTTTGACTGCAGCTAGTGAAAAATTGGTACGCATAATTATTCATATGGTTTTGAACGATGATTTTTATGACTGGATTCGTGGGCTGAATCTTCTGATTATTATACAAATGATGCATGCGTTCATTTTACGATATCCGCACTCGAGTTGATGAGGCTGTGTGTAACTTAACTATAGATTCTCACTATGAACATGACAGACAATGAAAGCGGACAAAATATACAGTTCCTCAGGAAAACAAAGGAACATCCCTTCACTGCTATTATGTAAAAATGTGTAGAACAGGTGAATATGCATGTGACACCTGTTCTACACATTTTTACATAATAGCAGTGAAGGGATGTCCCTTTGTCTACCTGAGGAACTGTATATTTTGTCCGCTTTCATTGTCTGTCATGTTCATAGTGTCTACTGTATCGCACGAAGCCGTGTCGAATGAAAACATGCATGATCTTGCATCATTGTTTTATACAACGAAACTCCTAGATCCTTGTTATTTGATGTAAAACGAATTAATTCAAGATTGTTTCGTGACAGTATGGGTGACAAATAAATCTCAAGTTAAGGCTTAATTTAGTGCGTACAAAGTAGATTTTTCAGATTCGGGTAGCGGGACCACCGATTACATCGCTAAAATGTGATATTTTAGGATATATTTTCCATTGCAAATGTGGACAGTGACTCTGGCATGGTATGGTATGTGTGTGATAGGCCTAGGGAGTAGGGGGTCTATGTCATGATGCACCCACAACAAAAAGTGAGTCACCCTTACTCAAATTGATGAGTCACTGGTTTGTCCGTACAGCGAAACACTTGAAGGATCATGTGAGTCACTATGACTCGATACAAATGAGTCTTATTTATCTAAGACTCACTTCAAGTGAGTCTTTAAGACTCATTTGTATCGAGTCATAGTGACTCACCTGATCCTTCAAGTGTGTCGCTGTACGGACAAACCATTGACTCATCAATTTGAGTAAGGGTGACTCACTTTTTGTTGTGGGTGTATCCATGTATACACTGTGTAAATCCAAACTATTTACATCGATTTTTGTCGAGTACAGTACTTGAGATCCGCACATTGGCGGGATCCTCGTGGGGAGAAACGCGGGAAACCCAAAACGAGGCAGATGATATGAATTTCCATAATTTTGTCTTATTCCCCGTTGAAATGCTGACAAGTTAATCACGCCCCAAGGCCGGGAGAATTTCAAAGCACCCTCTTTCAAGGATAAAGAAATAGTATCTGCGAAAATAACCCTTAGTCCATCTCTGTACAGATCAAGAAGGCATTTAGGACGAAGTGATTAGAAGGGTGGTTATTCATGACTTTTGTGAGCGGTTTCGGTAGACATCCGCTGAATAATACCCCCTTGCTTGTGCACTGATTTATACGTTGTGCAAAGAATAAATATTACTTGAAATCATAATAATTTCTGGGTATTTGATCCTACTTTCCATTCTATCAAATAAGCTGTCTTTATGTGCTTCTTCTCTTCCTTTCCTCCTCCATCTTCTCTTCATTCACAATACTTTCCCAACCTTCTACTAGATTTTCTCGAATAGCTTTGCTAAAACCTTTGTAATGTATAGATACTTGTTTGTGACATATTACCTCTTTTCATTGTTTTATTTCTTTGGAAACCATGATATTTACTATATATTACCTGTGATCAAAATTGTATTTATATATCATTTATTTATTCATTATTTATTTATACATTTATTCATTTGATATATACATGTATATATTTATATAGTAATTGTTATATTGTATTGATGGATTGAGAGATTATTTGTTTGATTGATCTATGAATTAATCAATTTATGTATTTATTCGTTTATACATTTATTAATTTCGTTAGTTTCTATATAGTTGGGAGTGGTCTCATGTAATTCAGTCGTAATATTATGTCAACAATACTTGTATTGGACTTTTTCTCTCTTATTTCAAATTACTTAAACTTCTAATCTCTCATTGCTGAACTTTCTAAAATGCCAAACCTCCCACATGATCAAAGCCATGTTTTACCCAACCCTTATCGTAATTCGTCTTACTTTGTCTTTATGTTGGTTTAACCCGCCTTTGTGCTTTGACAAATTGCCATAGAAACCGCTGCCTTGAACGCATTCAAAGCTAAAGCTTTCACTCACCCTTTTGCCATTCTAAGTCGTTATTGCTATATCCACTGAAATTTCCCATAAAGCATATTCTAAATTGAGCAACAAATGACATTTACGTTCATATTATGCCCGCCTACTCTTTGTCAAAGAAAATCCGTTACCAAATCTATGATGAGGGCTTCAGGTAATCCACATGTTCCTTCTAATATGATATAATTTAATAAGATGATTATACAAGTTCTTTTTGTCGTCTTAATCTTCTTTCGACGAGGCACGTTTTGGTCTCTATTCACACACGCTTCATGCACTGCCCACACGTTAATTCTGAAATGACATTTCGTCATGTTTGTCTTATCTACAGTCAGATTTAATTTAATATGGGCTTTTCACAAATACTAATTGACTCAATTATTGTCAGTTACAGTTAAAAAAAAGAAAACAAAAACATATTTATCTGTACAGACTGAGTTTTGGATACCTAACAATTCTCATAAAAAACAGCAAGAATGATTTATACAAATGACAGGCTTGTGTATTGTCTGCACAATCTGCGTGTTATTCTCTTTAAACCTTAAAATCGGTTCTGATGATGATAACATCGAGTATTGAGGAGCGGAAAAAAAAATGTTCTAAAGCACTTACAACTATTAAATGGAAAATGAAGAGTAACATATAGCATGTACATAGACTCATAAAATAGGTAAACCAAACTATATAACTGAGGGAAGAATTATGTTTTGAGAGATCACCAGCTGAGCATCCTCTAACGCTGGCCCTGTTTCATAAAAACTTGATATGAATAACAATACACGAGATCCTTGGATTTGATTGGCTGAGAACAGATATGAATAACAATACACGAAATCCTTGGATTTGATTGGCTGAGAACAGATATGAATAACAATACACGAAATCCTTGGATTTGATTGGCTGAGAACAGATATGAATAACAATACACGAAATCCTTGGATTTGATTGGCTGAGAACAGATATGAATAACAATACACGAAATCCTTGGATTTGATTGGCTGAGAACAGATTGGTCATAGATCTGTGGCACTAGTTATTGAAACCAAGTTTAATGAAACAGGGCACTGTGCCACTGTATCGGTTGTGTTCACTACATGCAACGTCAGTAACGCGATAAAATGTTATATTACAACCTCATTTAATACAATTTAAAACTAATTATAGACAGCAATTTGTCACAAGTCTAAAAACTCTTTGAATCTCCGAACAATCGTACTTTCCAACCAAATTTGATATTATCTTGAAAACAGTTATTGCATATTCTGTACTTATTGTCGTCCATAGGGAACTCGACACTATCTACATGTAGAACGCGAGGTCGTGTGCCTATTGAATTAACCAACATACTTCAGAGACTGCGAGAAAAAAAAGCACTTCATATTTTGGACACATTTGTTTTTACGAGCGTAACACGCGATGTAACTAGATATACACGTGCCCTCATATTCTAGATTTTAAACTGATTTTACCCAATCATCAACTCAATCACTTCCAAAATATCTTCAAGCAATTCGATGAAAGAGACTGGAAAATGGAGAAGAAAAAAATCATACAAATCCCCTCTCATCATTTTTCCTTTGCTTCCCTAGTCGATTTGTGCTAAAAAAATGCCTTACACATGAAAAACCTAAGCGCAGGTCTAATAGTCGATCATGTTGGTGATGTGCATTAATGTAATACAATTATTATCACAATATGTCTTTCTTAGATAATTCATCCAAATCCCCTACTTCGTTAGATATTACATGTACTTTCACGAGTTCATGGTTTGTTATATTTGTTTCATTTAATTTTTTTTAGAGTATTTTCATTGTTTTTTTTGTTTTGTTTGTTGTTGTTGTTGTTGTTGTTGTTGCTGTTGTAAGTTTTCGCATCGCCCTATTCCCTGATTCCCAACTAGCCAGAATCATTACTTGAATTTGACTTTCATTCGTTATTTATATTAATCCTTTAATTTCTTAGCTTTCTTTCCCTCGTGAAATTATTCCCCCCCCCTTTTTTTTTTTTTTTTTACCCCCCCCCCTCCCCTGCCGATCACCGATTCCCACTACCATTCACTCCTGCGTGGTGTCAATGCACCATAAAGTTTCACATCTCACTAGACATGCATCTTTCCATGTCGACGAATGATTCCCATCTCGCTTTCATATGACTACCAAAAACAGTGGCACTGTGAATACAAATTCCCCATTAACAGACGCCCATGCGTTCGTTGGCGATATAAGATAGCACGAGGCACTTGTCTGCTCTGCAGAGATAATTCAATCACAGCCGAAACTATTGTAAGGAGAGAAAATTCGGCGCTATGTGGGTAACGGAAGCGTTAAAATTGAATATCAAATGAAGCAAATGATTATTGTAATTAAATGTAACATTAAGGCAGTTCACACGCAACCCATTTCAAGAGCTGTCTGTAGTAATGGAGAGATGGAACAGTATGTTGTTCTTTTTGGTTGTTGGTTGGTTTGTTTATTTTACCTAACTGTTAAAGACAAGTCCTCTCCAAAAATAACTCATTTTCAAAAGAAGCAGAAAAATCAGACAAACCAATCAAAAAAAGTGTATGCTTGTTAGTACGCAGCCAGGGGACACGCGGCTTTATATCATGTCCGAGGGACTTGGTAATGAGGACTAATGCCTTACCAAAGGGCACTAGCGCATCGACTTGGGTCCGGTTACGGTTACGGGACCACTGCTCAACCACTGAGCCATCACTCCTCCTATCAGTTGTTTCACATCTTACGCTGATAGTGGGCAGGAACAAATTGATCGTCCAGGGGGGTGTTTCACCAAGATCCTAAGTTGAAATTATCTCTATTAAAGTTGGACTTAACAATTACGAAAAGCCGTTAGCATCTATGAAATTATTTTGTAAAAGTTATTTAAAAGGCATAAAATGTTGATTAAAATCATCAATATTTTCTATTATCAAGGAGATTTCATGTTAAATGTGGAATTTATGAAAATTATAATTTTTGCTTATGAATATACTTTATTTTTAGGCTATAAAATGGCGCTCCATAATGTTTAAGTCGAAATTAGAGTTAAGTTCGACCTAGGATCTTTGTGAACCACCCCCAAGCAATGACGAAACTACACTATAACTCTTGGCCTCACAGATATTGGCACTATTGGGCTATTCCCCTGTTTTATCGGGTTACGGAAAAGTAATTTTCTCTATCCATGTTAACCACGTGTACAATTTGGCCTAGCTACTTTTATTTTGACCGGATGGGTAGGAGACAATAAAAGTTCTACTTTAATAAGTGAGTTTTCCTTGTTTTTTTTCTTCTCCATCAAGTATTTAATTGTAGCGCCTTAACCATGGGGAAGGCACATGCTTGGCGATCATGATTATCGAATACACGTGCGCAGAATATCCAAGCTTTCATACGCAGGGCATGAGGCAAGGTCTGAACGGAGAGTCTTAAGTTTCAATCGATGGTTAAGTGTCTTGAACTTATAACTGCATCCTTAATCAATTCCTCCTGCATTTGGATTATGCAGTCACGTGACCTGTGCTCAATGAGAAAAAAGAGCGTCTAGCGTGTCAGGTGGATTGGATGACCATGTGATTACTTTCTCGTCGAGTGTTTTGTTGGTGACGAACGAGATCTCGTTCCTTTTTGTTCTTTAAAGGTTGGTTGTAGTGAAAGGCACCCGTGTTGAAAAGGTGATTTTTGGAAGGACATTCTTCAGAAGTTATTCTAAAGGATGATTCGTGGCGTAGGAATAATTTTCTATCAATGTTGTACTTTGTGTTAAATATCACCGGCATTGAAAAACAATAAACATAATACTAATAGACGTATGGGACTGCACAAACACGTGATTGTGTGATCACTTTCAGAGTTCTATACCGTTTTAAGGCTGTCATTTCTATGCCAAATTCTTACTATTACGTCACAACTCTGTTCTTCTACACAATGGTCATGGACTCATGGTCATTTAACCAACAGTCCACCTTTCCTTTTTATTTTCTATCCACACAGAAGTGGGGTAATGTAGTGGGGTAACAGTTGACTTGACAGCAGAATGTTCCAATTACGAGCACTCGATCGCCACCGCAAGAGCACATTCTGCAGAATGACCGACGCGAGGAGGTGTTAGGTTAGACTGTTATTGCGAACATGTGACGTCTTTAACTCAGTTATCGAGGCGTTGAATGTGACGTCTAAAATGCCATCGGGGCTTCAAGCTTGAGAGGATACATGTTCCACTGTTATCGTAGCCAGTTTTCAGTAGCGGCCCCGGTAGAGTATTTCGATGAGGATGGGGAGGGGGTGGGGGTAAATCGCTTACATGGTAGACGGAAACATTTAACAGACAAACACAAAAATATCAAAAACAAAAAAATCCTTAGAATTATAAATCCTTATAAGTATCCTGAGACAAGTGTTCTGAAGGGTTTACGAAGGATTATCAGATTTCTTACTTGAAGATGCTACTGTATTGCCGCTTGCAATTTAAATGGGGTCGTCACACCACTCCCCGGGACCCCCCTACCGCGACGCCCCTTGTATTCTAGTAAAGGTTGACTATAGACGCAAGGGGGTAAATGCAGACGGGCGAGCGAAAAATAAGTCAAGACTGTTTTATCTGCAGTAAATGTGTTATTTTTAGCACCTTAGGTATAGCAGAAGCTCAATCGCGTTGATAATTCGTCGGATTGCTCATGTTATGAGAGCCACCCACCTTCGCAAAGTTCTGACTTAGTGAATGCCTGATTGTGAAGTGCGTTTAGAATAAAATGTCACTGAGAATTGCATTTTCTTCCCTACTTTTATTGTTGTTGTTGTTGTATTTATATATTCAAGGCGGTAAAGTTGCAAATGACATTCCTGTCTATTTTTCTACGATTATTGTTAAGTTATGGGTGCCGGGTATTCTCTATATCTCCCTCCCTCATCTCTCGCTCTCTCTCTCCCTCTCTCTCTCTTTTCTCTCTTTCTCTCTCTCTCTCTCTCTCTCTTTCTCTCCCTTTTCCCTTCTTCCTCTCTCTCCGTATCTCTTTATGTGTACCTCTTTCTCTTTCTCAGAGCGAAAGAGATGGAGGGAGCTCCATGAAGGGACAGGAGTTTGTTTCCGATGCCAAAATACATTTAAACAGCATTGGCAACACCTTAAGTTCATTACATACAAGGGTTATATTCAGGTATTTGCACAATTCTCTTCATATACATCACCCCAGTGAGACAAAATGACTGATATCGCCGGTAAAAGATGAAATTTTTTTTTCTTCGAAGAATGAGGACTGTGAATAAAAAACAAAGAACAGGATCAGTGACTAGCTTAGATGACGCAGACGATAAGCATGAGTATACGGTCATGATTTGACTTTCCATCTGCAAGAGCTTCTAATTTTTTCCCCCGATCTCTGGGATTGCTGGGATTTGAGAAGAAAATGTGAAAGATGTGGGCTGTGAATACAAAGAAGGATGGCATCCGTGTCTGTCTAGCTTATATGACGCAGACAATGAACATGAATACCGTTATGAGTCTTGACATCGCATCTGCAAGAACTTCTGATTTTTTCCCTGATTGCTGGAATTTGAGAAAGAAATGCTTTTCCTTTCTAGTTTGCGGATGTTGTTGCCATTCTTCGCAAGCCATATCATTGTGCATATATTGTGATATGGACTTACGTTTCTATATTTGACAGAGAGTAGCATTTCCTTTCAAATGTCAGCATAAGCTGAAGTATTAAGTATTAAGTATTGATGGTAATTTGTGTTTTCAACTTATTGAAATTGAATTGTGTGCAAAAAAAAAAAAAAAAAAATGTTTTATAATTGCACTTTCACAAAAACAATTCCCCTCTCTGCCCCTCTCACTCCCTTCCTCCCACTCTAAGCCTTTCTTCCCCATCTCTTGTTCTCTTGTCTATTTTTTAATTCATACAAATTGCACAGGCGTTTGTCTAGAAGAATGTAATTCACTTTTTCACTCTAATTCACTCTAATATGAAGGTAATCAAGGGATGTACTATTAGCAGAGCAAGGCGGCTTTTCTTACGTTGTAACATGTTAGGATAGGGGTTTAAAGCCAGGTTTAAAACCGACGCTCGTTAACCCTCTCAAAACAGGATTCTTCAAAATGATTGATCAAAAGCGAAAGTTGATCATGTTTTCTCCTTCAAGTTGGCAACAATTGTATTTTTATGTTTGTTTGCTTCATTTCTCTAATAAAATGATATGTTCCTGTAAACAATATGCATGTATGTTTTAAAGTTAAAAACTGCTAATTTATTGGAAATCAATGATTTCTTGCCCGTTAATTACTTCGCCAATTTAAGGATTTCAAGATTTATTTACATGTTTTAAAACTGCAGGTGTCAAACGCATTGTGGTCATGTATAAAAGAAAGAAAAAAGAACGGAGAAAATATATGCAGCAATCTTTACCCTTCTTTTCATGCATTTGGTACATTTCTTAGGCTTCCGAATCTAACGTTGCTGAGCCGAACCGGGAAATGCAGAATGGTTTTCTCAAAGGGGGTTAAGTCGACGAAAGCTTGCTGCCTCTGGGGCTTACTCCTCAACCGTTAGGCCGAATAACGCTCGGCGACAGCGCGCATTACGGCGCTGTCAAACCTCGTCGTTTCGTTAGATTGGGGTGCCGGCTAGATCCACATTATCAAATGCAGCATCTTGCACGGCATGTTCCCCATTATGTTGGCATTGGTTAGGTAGTTCCATACACGTACTGTAAATGTTAAAGTCGTACAAACCAGTATGCATCTTATTGAGGTATACAGTGATACATGTATACATTTATGTACGTAACTTACACTACGAATATAAACATGTACACTAATTTCATGCAGATTGCATTTGACGGAACGCCAAGCATCATTTGTGTAAAGTAGCCCAAGCTGAGCTGAGAATCTAAATTTTGAATGAGAAGAGAGAGAGAGAAAGAGAGAGAGAGAGAGAGAGTCGGAGAGAGAGGGAGAGAGAGAGAGATAGAGAGAGAAGGGGAGGGAGTATAGAGAGAGGGGGTGTACACTCTACATTAGTTATGAACGTGGGGAAAAGAGAGCGAAAATGGGGATCTGATGGAGGGAGGGGAAACAAAAGATAAAGAGAGAGGAAAATTAGAAAGATAGGAGATGAGTGATTGATATCTGAGCGAAGTGTATCCAATCTGTTCGAAGCGTATACTGTTAGTTTCTTTCTAAACCAAACAAAAGGGTCTCAAATGTTAATCCTGGGACAAATATCATCGACACCATTTTAGTATTTGTATGATAACATCAAATGTGAACAGTGCTCCTCGGTGATCTGATTGTCACTGAGGCTACAACCCCCTCATAATCCGAAGCAGTAGCTAACAAACACTAACGACTTGGTGTTTGCTCCAGTCATTAAACCGAACACGACCAGATATATGCCCGTGATCATTGGCGGCTGGAGGGAGGGGTGGGTCATAATCGGCCCGTCCCCTTAAACCTATACAAAAAAAAACCAAGACCTTAACTACACAGCTCCACGATTGTGCCCGCCTCCATTTGAGGTGATGACCTTTTTGATTTTGTTTCACTTTTTCGGAAAATTGTGCCCCCCCCCCTCATTTTGATAAAATCCGTGATCCGCCCCTGCCTGTGATTGCATCAGGCAGAACAAATCGTTCAGCGCCCTAGAAGTGAAACGCTTAACATTTCCAGAAGCTCCCGAATGATGTCACAGAAGAGTGTTTCAGATTGCGAATAATAACTGGACTATAACGAATAATACCGGACTACTAAAACTCGACATAGGTTATGTCTTCACTTTGCAATATTATTCAGCTCTTCAATCTGAATAGCATTTGCTATACAAGCGCAGTGGTATTTGCGTGCTTCGTACAGTATCTATATATGATCATATTTGTTCACACTTAAAATAGCATATCATCACATTTCGCTGTCCATACGGTGTGACATACCTCAATGAATAAAGAAACACAGCGCCATATCATACACAGTTTTGATAAATTTCACCGTTAAAACGCAGTATGATGTGCAGGAATTTTGTTTGCATGGTAATATCAACTTCTTGGTAATATCAAGGAACCAAAAGCTGTTGAGGCACATAGATTACCTGCGGGAAGGTGGTATTCCAGAACCAATTATTGTGCTATGATCATGTTGTATTACCATTCTCAAGAAGAAGAAAAAACGGTTAGTTTAATTCTTTTGTATAAATATACCTTCATACTTGCATTTAGAGTGATCTAAAGCAGCCTGCTGTAAAACTCATGTCGGTTTATACATTTGTCTCGTCCTGTCTTATCAAACCAAGGAGGATATTACCGTACTCCCATCTCCTGTTATAAAACTGTCAAAGCACCGCAATTAAACAGGGACTTGAGCTCTTTCGATAGTGTCAAGATGTGCATAGTGTCCCATTTATGACCCTCTTCGGAATCCGATGGTGGCTGGATGTTTAGAATTAAGCTATAAACAACGATGGGCCAAGACATTAAAAATGTTATATGGCTACCGTTTCGGTACACGGGTAACTTGAATTTAAGATGCTATGAAACCATCAGACGCATTAAGCCGGTAATGCTTTTTATGGTAGTGCCCTGACAGAATAGAGACAATAAATTGCATTTATTCAGTGTGCAATATATTAATGTTAGCACATTCTCTTTCCATCTGATGTAATTAATATATATATATACAAATCTCCTTAAAGGTGTGTATAAATGGGATAGCAATAAATTCTGGATGTTGACACTAACCGTTAAAGTTTATTTATAGATCGACAAGGAATTGAAAAGTACTTGAACACCATTGTAACTAATTGTTACTCCTACGGCAATGCTTTATCCCAGTAGAAAGTTTGCTGCCAACATCATCCGAAATCAACCGAACCCGACCGAACAAAATCGCAATCAACTGAAAACAATTCCGCGATATACCGAGAAGAAATAGCAATACGATCCGACTCCCAAAACTGCAAGTTTGGTTACACGGTTATACCGGATCGGAAAAACCCAAACAGAAAGAAAAACAGACGGACAAACAAACAAAAACAAACAATCAACAAATACGATTAATTAATTATTTATCTAGTCATGTTCAAACACCATGCAAAGAGCCCACTCAGCTTGCAGATGGTTTTTCCAAAACTCATGGTCTAGAACAGGCCTTCTCAACTAGTTTATTAGAAGTGCCAAAACAAAAAATTATTGAGGTTGAAGTGCCAACCTGTATATTAGGTGACTGTGTTGCGAGGGAGCGTATAGCGACCGAGCCGATACCGGGTGTGGTCCAGGGGGCGAAGCCCCCGGAAGCTAGTGGATTTTAGGGCTTTTTTAAGGCCCAGATGTGGCATTTTTAACACCTTTCTGTTCCATAAAACATCAATCATAATTTCATATTGATGTGAAATAATCCTGGCTAATATTTACACTGGAAGTTAATTTATATGTAGTTATTTTGGTGCAATAAACACGGAAAATGTCAAAATCAAGTGAAAATCAAACAATCAAAATGGCTTGCTTATACTTTGGGCTCAACTTCGACTGCGACTTTTTGATTTAGCTGAGTTTTTTAATTTTAAAATACAATTTTTTAATTTTTTCTTTCTTTAATTTTTAATTTTAATTTTTAATTTTTTTTAAATTATTTTTTGGAACAGCCGCGCGCCACTCCGACTTACCGCAAGCGCCACAAGTGGCGCGCGCGCCGCCAGTTGAGAAAGCCTGGTCTAGAATCTAGAATTTGCCATTAATTACCCATCGAGTCGCATCACGTATGCATGACAGAGCCGACTCAGAAGCATTAAGAAATTATCAGCAAAGTTTGACATAGGGTGTTGATTCGAAACATGTGTCCAGAGTTGGATAATCGTGAATAATTAAAGTTTCAGATGCAATATTTCTGAGGCCGATGCCATCGAGTCACACGTAGAGGCAACAATAAAAGCAAAAGATTGCGGTAGCATTTGCGATACGGTTGAACAATGTCATGCATAAAGTATGCAAGAAAGAACATATGACAGTCCATTAAAACAACGGCTGTAAAGCTCAGTTTCGATTGGTGTTGATTCCATGTATGTAATGGGAATTTCACATCGCGAATGATGAATGGATAAGCTTAAAGAGAGGGTGGAAGCTGTAAAAGGTGAACGAATAATTTGTGAACCTTGTCATTCTTTAAAAAAAAAAGATATTGTGGAAGAGTATGATAGAACAAAAGCATCCCCTGAAATGTATGTTTCTTCAAGTGCCCTCATATTCGAAAGAATTATGACAAGAGCCAGCTATGTGTTGTAGACCACAACTTTCATGCCAGACGTGTATCCACCCCCGGATAACCACCCCCAGACAACTTACCCCCAAGGACAAATACCGCTAGGACAAATACCAACAGACAACTTCCCCCTAAAGGACAACTACCCCTAGGAAAACTACCCCCGGAAAGCTACCCCCTAGGACAATTACCCCCGGACAACTACCCCAGACGACTACCCCCTGTGACACCCATCCTCTAGGACACTTCCCCCGGACAACTATCCTAGGAGGTAGTTGTCCGGGTGGTAGTTGTCCGGGGGTAGTTGTCCTAGGGGGTAGTTGTCTGGGGTTAATTGTCTGGGGCGTAGTCGTCACGGGGGTAGTCGTCCTAGATGGTGGTTGCCCTAGGGGGTAGTTGTCCTAGGGGGTTGTTGTCCGGGGGGTGGTTACCCGGGGGATGGATGTCCAGGAGGTAGTGTCCGGAATCGCATTTGGATGATTCTAAAACCTTACAGTATATTCCAATACTTATCTTCTACATTATCATCATTTTCCACTTGCTTCCTAAAAGTTGCTTTCACAACATAATCTCATTTCAAGAACTCAACTTCATCTTTAAAGTTTTAAATGCATCATTCGTGAGGCCAATGCCACTGTGTCACACGTCGCAGGGAACCAGACAAAATAATAGAAAGAAGATTGCTAAAGCATTTCCGATACGGGTGAACAATGCCATGCATAAAATAGGATCTCGTATGCAAGAAAAAGCATAGATAGTCCATAACAAATTTAGTGTAAAGTTTATCGATTCGTGTCGATTCTAGATGCATGAGATTGGATTGCCATGCCATGAATAATAACGATAATACTTGTTCTTTTTTAGCGCAATTCATGGCTGTTGACATGTTTAATGCGCTTTACACGAATGATGACATGATGCGTTGGAGGATAGAACATCCAGAAGAGCCTGATCTATACGGCCACACCTCGGGTTGATAAGGGCACGACAAGAACATTTCTGAATATGTAATCGCGTAGACAAGAAAAAAAAACACAGTACAGTCCATAAACAAAACAATTAAGTGTAAAGTTTCTCGATTCATTTTGAATCTATATGCATGAGATTGGATGTTCAAGTCATTAATGATGAGAGGATGCGTCGAAAGATGTAATATTCGGAAGATCCTGATCGATCCTGCCACACCCCCGGATAATGAAAGCACGAAAAGAACAATTCGGACGAAAAAGGTGTCATGCTCATTGACATTCAAACTGTGTCAGGAGGGTTGTTTTCCAATCCAATATAAAAGGTGATTATTGTGTAATGGAATATGCGACGATGGCTTGAATCGTGAGAACCATAACCGAATCGGAAATCAAGTCTGACGTTCATGAGCAAAAGGAGACATCTTCAATTTGGCTTAATACACATTAAAATCACACGTTGAATACAGGATACGGAAATGCCCAACTTCAAAATTTGTTCTGAAATCGTTTTCGGAAATTATCTAACTTCATATGTACATTTATGACCGACAATGTCCATCGCTTCCGATAACCATTTCCTCTTAATTGTGTAAGAGTTATGAGTTATTCATCCTGGGGCGTTGCCTCAAAGTGTGCCCGCATGAATTTTAAAATCTCCACGTAAAGACGGGTCTGGTTTATAATTCGTTTTGATCTTTGTATATTTCTTTAACAAATATATTTTTTCCTCGTTTTATCCGCTGACAGCGATTGAGAAAAAGAAGTTACATTTTAGTAAACACATTTGATAAATCAACTTTTCGAGTGAAAAAGAAAAGGGCTACGTATTTTCAAGCTTGCTCTGAAATCCTCCAAACATGCAAAGTAAAAAATATGTACATCATTTATTCTGCTTGAACGAAAGTTTTGGCTCGTTTTGTGTACCTACAGGGAGCGCAATTCATCATGAAAATTTGCGGGAAAAAGCCCAAAGCCTGAAGCTGAATTCTTAAATCTATTCCAAGATGATTCCCGACCACTGAGTGATCGATGCAGGTACAGTAGAATGGTGAGCTCCAGTTTCCTTTCCCGAAACTAGGTCTCTCTACTTGACTCTGAGTTGCTGTATCTTATTTTAGTCCCTTTTTTTGTTCTCCTTCACTCATTTTTGAAGGTTTTCAGACCCTTCCCGACTGGATTGTTATTCCAAATGGCTCGGGTGAGCGCGCATAGGGAGTTTCTAAATGCCAGATTTTCCAGGTAAGACGACGTGGTTAGGGGCTTTGCGTGCGACCACTTTGAAGTGGATCTTTTATTAATGAGCTCAACATCCCTATTCGGAATTTGTCTTAGAAAGAGAGAGAGAGAGAGAGAGAGAGAGAGAGAGATAGGGAGGGAGAGCGAGGGAGGGAAAGAGAGAAATTCAAATTTAAAGATCAAGTTTAGCTGGTCACTCCATCACAACGTGCCATAAATTCTCTAGAGGCCAATGGAGAAGGCTTATTAGGTAGTAAATGAAAATTCATGTCGATTGTGAAGTTTTTAAAATGATAGAATTCAAAAGAAAAGAAGCAAACTATTCACTCTTACTGAAGATCAGATGCAGGGCTCACATGAATGGGTATTCGGGACGACGAACAAATGTTTTGTCGAAACTTTTAAAACTATTTCTTGTCATAGTTGGAATAATATGGCATGTTTAATAGCAATTCACCTTTCAAAAGCCTTATATGATATTCTTCCAAACCGACATATGAAGAATAATAAAGCTGACAAATTATTATGGCCATCTCATTTTTACCAGAACCCAATCTGCTCTTTAATGTACATTTTTGTTCTATCCCCTCCCTCTATAGACGAAAGTCGGTCACGGCAAAAACATGCGGTCAGTTTTCTTCATCGGCCAGAGTATTCTAAAAACGAATCGCGGATATATACATTTAGAAGCTCTTTCCCCCTCCGGCCCATTTATAGAGCAATTCCAATTTAATTGGGTTTAATGGCAAGCTGAAAGGCGTCATATTCTCGGATGGTGATAATTTATTTAGAGCAAGTATATGTTAGAAGAAGAAAAAAACAGACGGAAAATTACAAATCGACACTGTTTATAAATTTGATAATAAGGAGCAATTTTTCTTCTGCCGATTTGATGTCTTTGGTATTGGAAACGCAGCAGGGAATTGAACCAGGTTATGAAAGAACGAGGCATTATGTTTACATAAAGGCGAAAAGTAATAATAGACAAAGTTTTCATATAGTAGAACGTAACCCTCGCTCGAATCAACGGAGTTAATTTCGTATGAGACACCGATTCCTTTTATATATCTGACTTCTTTTGTAGAGAGCAGTGTAACCTTATTAAAATACTAACTCAGATCACTTTCATATTCGAAAAGATACGCAATTAAGAACCACATTCCATAAATTGTCTATGAAACAGCCTGCATCAGAACGGTTATATTTGGGTTGGGATTATGGGCAAAATACAAACCATATATATTTTTCTTTTCGCATTATATTAGAATATATTAGTCAATAATTGAGCGAGAAGTTACGAAAAGCGGCTGAAAAAAATAATATGAGGATAAAGTGCTTGTAATAGTGTTTGTGTGCGTGTGTGTGTGTGTGTGAGAGAGAGAGACAGAGAGAGAGAGAGCGCGAGAAGGGGGGGGGGGGAGACAGATATTAATATTATACATGAGTGAAAATTGGAAGCGTCAGAACGTCAATTTTTCATCAGTTATCTTCAAGTTTGCAGTACCAATCAACTCTTTACTACCTGTGTGGAATATTTCCTTTCCGGAAAAAGCCTGAATTATGAAAGACAGGGCTGTGGTGTCTAAATTAAATGTGGCGCCACATCCCAATAAAATCGTTGTTTACTTCGTGCACTGGTCAGGTAAGTGATGGTGATACATAATACGGATGTAAGTGAATTTGATGATTAGAATCTCAAATGACCAATACTAATTTCCCTCAAACGGTATACACACTGCCTGATTCACCATCGTTGGGTCGACAATTAGTCTAGATTACAAAGTGATGTAGATGGAGCTTCGTTAGGTAATGGGAGATGGCGCTTCTGTGCGGTTGCTCTCACATGATAATTATCGTAGGCCTATATCAGATTGCTTTAGTTTCTGGTGTGAATACAGTTTTTAAGCGTCAAGTAACGCTCAAGTAGCGCCTGGCTGGAATGCTCCCCAGGGAGTAGAGAATGTGCACACAGTGTGTGTGCGGGCAAGTATTGAATCCAATGACCGGAGTAATAGTAATTCTGTATTAAAAGCGCTTAGAGACATCGTAGATGTATTAAGCGCTATACAAAAGCGGAATATTATTATACACTCGTCGAGTACATTATTAAGTGTGGCAAACATGAAAGGGGAATGGCTTCTTTGATCGACAACCTGTAGATGTATAAATTTAAATGCATTGTCAGCTACCCCCCCCCCCCACCCCTTTCACTCCCCAAACCCTCAATGATCACGTGTTCGCTCAATCAGAATCAACGTAGAATCGGCGGTGTCCTCTGATCTAGAGCCGGCCCATCGAGCCGCTCTCCATGGAATAATCTACACACTAAACAGGGACGGATAAATAAAACTGACAAGTTCACGTACCACGGGAGGAACATAATTCCCATTATTATTAACAACTTTGCTTGAGTAAATCGCGGATAAGTGAACACAAGTTAACCCTGTCCTCCTCCCATCATGCAACAAATTGATCAAAATGATGAATAATTAGTGGTTTTCATGAGAGCGTTAATAGCCGAAAGTGCATTGTCGGGTCAATGAAGATGGTCCTTTATTTCCCGATTGGTTAGGGGAGAAAAGGAGGAAGGTTTATCTTAACCATGACAATAGACTTCAATTAGAATTAAGCAGCGCTGCATTAACGATGGGTTGGCATAACAAATAAACAATCAAAATAAACAGCTGAATTTGTGGTAAAACGTGACAAAATCAGACACGACTTAATACCAGTAATTGCAATATATGCACTGAATTTGACATTGTATTGTTTATGATTGCAATTTATTCTCGTTTACCGTTTACAATTTATGTTATGACCACATTTTCAAAATTCAAAATAATTGTAAGGAGAATAAAGTAAATAAATATTTCTTCAATCTCATTTTATCTTTATCATCTCGTTTTATATAAAAAAAATGACCTACATGTATTTGAAGAAAAAGAAGACTGACTTTTCACTCTTCAAAATTGAAATTTTATCGGTCATTTTAACATCATAATAAAATATTTCAACCATTTTGGATAGGCCTTTAACTTGAGATTATAGGTTAAGTCTTCTGGAAAAATTGAATATAAAATGACGCCACCGTCACACGACACGACTTTTTTTAATGGAATGTCGCCTCCTCTGTTTCAATGTCAATATAAACATTAATTTTTTACCCTTGATAAAATAAACAAATTACCTGTTGTGAATCTGAATCTGAATTATGTAAGTTTAAGCAAACATGAATAAACACAATAATATAGCGATTCGCGCTGCATGTGATTACAATTCAGTCACTATAGGCATGAAACATACAATCTCTGTTCGGACACCTACATGTACATTGTAACACAGTCCCATTGTAATTTGAACAACAAATATCAAAATGAAGACTGACTATATACAAATGTACAATATATAGTCTTGGGAAAAAATGATCTCGTTTGTGTATCGCCAACTCTCACAGGCAAGGGGTAATTTATCACTAACTCCCTGGTCAACGCACGAATCATGGTCAATTATCATAATCCGTTGCGGTTACCATGGTAACCCTTCCAATCATCTTTGCATCCACCTGTCTGCTCAGATAATTATACATCTTCGGTATTCCCTATTTGTATTCCTGGAAAGTGCATCGAGGGTAATGACGTAACAATCAAGAAGCAAACCTGCTATTATGTTCTATGCCTTACATTTTCTTCGTTAATCAATTAATTTATTTTATTGATTTTCCTTGGGTGAAACGTTGACTCTCGGGAGAGTTCGTTCATCAAATCTCCTCGTTCTACCCTCATCACGAATAACTAATTTGCTGCGGTAGTCGGTATAGTAAATAGAAATTACATAATACGTCAATATTATCCATATACTATACATGTCGATTTCAATATGATCAATTTTGCTAAAAGGATTACATTTCGCTTCCGCCTTTGCCTTACATTTTTTTCGTTCATCAAAACTGTTTTTATTTTATTGTTTTTCCTTCGATGAATCGTTGACTCTCGGGAGAGTTCGTTCATCAAAACTCCTCGTTCTACCCTCATCACGAATAACTAATTTGCCGCGGTAGTATAGTAAATAGACATTATATAATACGTCAATATTATCCATATACTATACATCTCGATTTCAATATGATCAATTTTGCTAAAAGGATGAAAATAATTCGCTTACGCCATTTCAACTTCGCTTTGGAAAATGAAAAACGACCCAATCTTTCAGGTATAATTT
Source organism: Strongylocentrotus droebachiensis (assembly GCA_035222895.1). Classification (NCBI taxonomy): domain Eukaryota; kingdom Metazoa; phylum Echinodermata; class Echinoidea; order Camarodonta; family Strongylocentrotidae; genus Strongylocentrotus; species Strongylocentrotus droebachiensis. Next base: position 250,195 of record JAVYIG010000036.1, on the reverse strand, counting down.
GAAAGTATTTGCCTTGCGAGAGTTACATAATTGTGAACGCATGGAAAATTATATCGTCTGGAATGAACCCCGGCTATGTATCGCATTGTAATGTAGTGTGTCATTCATGTACCCGTCTAGCAAATTGAATGAGTGGTCTATGTTATATCGGTTGTTTGCGAGCTCCGCACTGTAGTAATGAAATAATGATTATTGACTGTTCTGGAATGGTCGGGCTTCGATAGTTGTTTTCGTCCTGCTATACTCGACTCCTTTCAAGAACCCAACACCCCCCGGGCCATTCTCATTCCTCATTTAGGAAAGGGGAAGTATGGAAGAGAGGGAGAGAAAATGAAAGAGAGAGAGAGAGAGAGAGAGAAAAAAAAAGAAAGAGGGAGAGAGGGAGAGAGATAAAGATCAGGGGAGGGGGGAGGCAGATATACATAAGAAGAAAGAAATAGGAAGAAAATGAAAACACAGAATTGTTTCTGAATGGATGAGATGAATGAGATAATCTAAAAAAATGGAGCAGTGGAGCAAGACAAAATATACTTAATATTCAATCTCGTCCTTTGCGACCACAAATCTTTTTCGATATTTAGAAATCTTCAAGGAGTTCAAAATGAAAGAGATAATAAGACAGAAGGATGAGGGAAACAGAGGAGAGGATGAGGAAGAAGTCAAAATACAAGGGAAAAGGGCAGTGATGAAAACGGAAGTTGGAGAATAAGCATGCCCCGGGTGTTTTCCATTAGGTCATTGTGGCATATATTATAATGCTACGAAGCGTCCCGCTGATTGGAAGGGACTGTGGATGTCATGCCGTAAGGCATCGGAATGCATCGCCATTCCTTCCCCCATCTTCCACCGGGGCCCCGGCCGCCCCGAGGTGTGGCAGTCACCCTCCATTTTACGTATGATTAATTCAGCCGTCAGAGCAGAAAGCCATGACATTTTGGCGTTATATTCAATTCGCAATGGCTAAACAGGTGAAGACAGGTAGAGTCACAGAGATAGGGAATATAAATCATAAGAACACTGTAGGTAGGCCCATATGGCTCGATAAAAATTAAAAATGAAAAGAGGGAGAGATGTGGAAATAACATTTACGCTTACAACAACAGGTTATCCACACAATTAGGCATTGTTTGTAAATAGGATGGTTCGTAATAGGCTCTGCTTTAAAGTTATCACCTTTTTAGTGAACACGAGGATGAGTTATTCTGGTATAATTCCATGTTATGTTATGCAGTTTTAATCTTTTTGTTACAAACCCATAGAAATATGGGTGTAATCAGTCAGAGGTTTATAGTTCTAGGCCTTTGTTTAGGACATGAATTCAACCATCTTATACACTGATGGCAAGCGGTGCACGCAGTTCTTAGAATCAAACATAACTTTATAAACGATGACACAATTTCATACAAGGATATTCACCGCTACCCACCTTAAACGGTTATCGTCATGAGGTGGCTGCCCGCCTATCTGCGTCATTTGCAAATTATGAAACCATATAACTGGAGAAAAATGACTATTCGCACACAACAATTCACTGTTTGATACGCTCGAGGTAATAGCTTAGTATGTACGCGTTGTCAGGAAAGTGCGGAGACAGATGATTCCCCAACCTCTGCCTTCATGGAACAATTGTTCTTCTTGACTATCATCTGTTGCCATAGCATCGCATCCATGATTTCTGTCAAGGGGCTTTCATTTTCATTACTTTCTCCATTAGAGCGGTTATGAGAGATGCGATGAATATTTTTAACATTCACAATGGTTATGAATAATTATACAGGCCATCGAGGTAGCGCGCCTTATTCCAATTACTCTATTTTTCACACGCAGTTAAGTTAACCATTGTAAATGGTATCAAAACGAGTTGTTAAGAAGAGAGAGAGAGAGAGAGAGAGAGAGCGCGCGAAGGAAAGATAGATAAATAGAGGGAGAGAGAGAGAGGGGGAGAAAGAGAGAGGAAGAGAGAGAGAGAGAGGACAAACCTATAAAAGATTAGTATGAAATAGAAAGAGAGAGATAAAGAGAGAGAAATAATAAGATTATTCGTGTGAAATAGGTAGCTTTATGTTTTCCCATTTGCCACTTCTCAAATGGAAGTGGCCGATTCATCCCCAACCAATCAATTATCCCCATTCAATGGAAATCAAATTAGTTGTCTGAAACGCCAGTGATCAATACCTCAGCGTGACATCGCATTTTCCTATTAATCAAATTAGACTTCGAATCGTATCACGAAACGGGAAACGAGATGCTAAACCCCTTTTATATTCTGATCGTGCGCCACATTTCTCTCTTCATTTCTTTGTTCATATCACAGTCACACAAACACCAATTACATGCCCTCAAATGGCCGAGAATTGGTCGATTTGGATTCGTTCTTCCCTTTTTTTTTGGGGGGGGGGGGGGAGGGGGGAGGGGGGGGGGAGATGTGTCACTGAGCTATCAGCCACTAACAGACGATTCACGCTCTTTTATTTTTAAATGGCGCGTCGCTTTTTTTCCACTTGTGGTTCCTAACTCACCGGTCATAGTTCGTTCTACGAGTTAAAGGGAGCAGTCCTCGCCAATCCTATCCTGCATGGAGTTATAGGTGCGTTGTGGTTGCACCGGTGGCTCGCCAAATTTAATTGGAAGTGGGCCAGGTGACGAGACGAGTCTGTATCGGAAGGTAAATTGATATTCTATCGGCTAACACCATTTGCTGGAATAATTTGCGGAGAGGGAATGGTGGGTTGGCGATTCCGGATGTGGTAGGTATGTACGAGGGGCTCAAAGAGCTAGAGGCTGTAAGTCAAATCTTGTTACTTGCCTAATGGTCTCATCTGATTGTCTTATCTTCGGCTCTTCTCTTTTCTCTCAACCAACTGATCTTGAGGGGTGGTATTGAATTTCCACATGTGGTTGTATTAGAAGCTAAGATGTCTGGGGTACAAAGAATCAAGTCATGCCCGAGAGCGCTTTTCTATTCATTCCAAATGAAGCGATCACGGTATGGCTATTATACAGATAAAAATAATGACTACGTGTATTGGTAAGATAATCGCAAATCATCTGAAGTGGTACTTTGGGTCTTGTTAATACGTTTAAAACATAATAGGGTATTCGCGCACATTAGATTTTTTTTTTTAAAGTCAAAATAAATGATGGCTAAGAGAATTCAATGCTGCTTTAAGTGTGCGCTAAGTGGCGAAGAATAATTTGTTTCCCAAAAGTGCACTTCAAGGAGCTCATCCACTTGTGAAAAAGGATGTAACCATGGCAACGATGCGTTTTTTGTTTTATTATATTTGGGGGGTTGTTTCGACCTACAAAATATCATCCTTGACACACCCTTTCGGGAAATGGTTGTTCCTTACTAGTGAATATTAAAGAGGGAGCATCTATTTTTGGAATGGATGTATGTCTTTGAGCGTCTTCACTGTTCCTCTCTAACCTGGGACCCGTTTCACAAAGCCTTTTTTCAATGACAAATGACACAAATCAGTGACAAATCTGTTGATAACCAATCAGAAGCAAGGATTTCAGTAGCTTATAACACAAAATGTCATTTGTCACTGATGACAAGTTTTGTGAAACGCCCCCAGGTGGTTGAATGGGTGCCCGGTAGTACGAACGTGGTTGTTGTTGGATTAGCAAGTGCCCGTAAAAAGCCGACTAGCTGGAATGCTCCCCAGGGAGTGGATATTGTGCACTTTAATGTGCAAAACAGTAATTGAATCCAGTGACTGGGATAATAATTATAATGTACGCTTTAGTCAGCTAATGAAAAACAATGTATAATATACCGGTATTTTCTTTATCATTATTATCATTTTATATATCATTATTTATTTATTATTATCATTATTCCACTGCAATGGTAATCACCACTCAGATATTGATGGGCATTAGAAGCTTCTATCAAAACTTCACAATCTGATTGCCTATACTGTATGGCAGTGGAGGCTTTACCAAAACACAAAAATACGTTCAAATATTTCTTTTTACGATAGGAATTCGAAAACACAATCGCCAAGAAAACAACAACCACAAGGGGACAATGCAAACAGCTCGCCAAAGAACGCTGGTGATCTGAAAGTTGGAGAAGACTACAAGACTACTTACCCTGTCAACATGGTTCAACCCATGGATCTACTATTAATAGGTCCATGTTCAAACCAACATCGGAACTCGGTCTAACCTCATTAAAGGTCGTTAAATCCTGGTAGAAAATGGTCCTACATGTACGTGATTCTGTCAGCATTACAATGGCCTCGTGTTAATCTTATTTTCATGTTGAGACAGATTGAAGTGTGTTTGAAAAACATGAATCGCGGGTAGTTGGAGCCGAAAACACGACATGAATGAAGAAAACACACACGCACACAAGGAATACTAATATAAAAACAAGGCACTCATCATCCATCCACGATCAAACTTGCCAAGGTACTCATCTCTGCATTAACCTTGTTAAAACGACCGTGAAAATATGTTGACGAATTAGGTTTCGCCGAACCGCAGCCGACAAAGACAATCGACTGGCGGTATCTTTGATCTCGTCAGCCAGGTGTTGCTGTCGGAGCAAGCGAAATGATCTCGTGTTAGCCATTAAGCTTGGATCATCCTCGACACCTCTTTACGATGTACTTAGTACATGAAATGTTAGGGATCTTATGATTGTATATATTAAAGACCATGTCCGATAACTGGCTGCTTCTGTCGGTGGTCTTTGAAACTGTTACCGGATTCATTCTCTGTTCTTCTCCATATTCTTATATCACTGGTCATTATTTCGTCATTCCTCACTGTAACGGCATTATAACTTAAGTTGCAACTCATTTGGACAAAAATATAAAGAATCATAATTGCTTTCTTAACATTTCGGTAGAATAAACGAACGCTCATAATTATCAAATGCAATTCTCGTTGGATATTATTTAAACTTAACTGCAAAATAGCGCCCTTTAAAATCCCGTTTCGTCACCGTAATTAAAGTACGTTCAAGTGATGCGCTCTTTAACAAAATCAATTTGGCGACAATATAGAAACATCTTTCGCAAGAGGCACTTTAAAAGTTAAACGGTCTTCACACAGTTGTTTTCAACAAATTGTAAACATGTTTATCAATTTCCATCTTCTTTGACCCTTCGCAATTTGACCGTTGTAAAAGCGAACATCACTGCAGGTTTTTTTTATTGAACGAACTATATAATTGGTCCATCAATTACTAATGTGGTGCCATTATAATTAACCGCATGACCGGATGGGTATACGTCAAATGGTTTTTGATGGGAGTGGTACTATATACCAAATCAGGTTGAAAAAAGTCATTAGCCTTTTCGTCTACAGTAGATGTGGACTCATTTAGTATCGGTTTTAGGATTATTTATTTGAAAGATTAAAAAAAAAAAACGCTTGATTAGTAAGCTTTGATGGAGGTTTATTGAGAAGATTGTGTTAATGAATGAGCAAAACCCACATAGCCTACATGTAAAAACAAACTAAAGCACGAAGATATATATTTTTAAGTTAAGATACATCGGGAATAAGGTAACAGTAAATGTAATTCGTTGCCGATCTCGATTCAAATTAGGTGAATAAAAATGAAAGGAGATTTTGAAGTAACCTATGATATACTCAGTTGAGTATTTAATTTATGAATATAAAATCAACCATCTCCCAAGTGAGATTCTATTTATGAAAGAGAAGAGGATATATAATTTTCTAATGCAGGTGTTTTTCTTCCCATCCCAAATATATTTATGTCTCGGAGAGAAAAAATTGTGTGAGCGGCAGTGAATATACATCTGAAGTTGTGAGTGTTTTTCTATTAACTTCTCGATGTAGAGATTCGTGAAAGCAAAGACCGAATAACCAAGCATGTTTTGGGAAATGAAATCCAGCCTGAGATAGCAATCGAAAGTTGTTCTTTTTTTGTCCTTGAAATAACAGAGCTAATGGCGGATGGCGTGCGAGATTCGACAGGTGAGATATGGTACCACTCTTGTTGGCGCATTAAAAGCGTGAATCTGACCCGTTTATATCGCGTTTCGCCCATAACCTTTTCCGATCACATCATTTCCATCACGGTCTTTTTCCATTGGTCTGGCAAACACCGGCAAGGCGATATCCGTGCTTTTAATGCGCCAACAAGAGATCATGATCGGTGTCGCACAAATCATACCACCATACGTTTCTTATCATAGACGGCCGCACGATATTCTGTCCGTGGGAAGAGGCTTATAATGTAGCGGTGGTATAATATGTCCGGCCCGTATGACAGAATCGGAGTTTGGTGTCAAACTAAAGAGCTTCATGTAATATATAACCCATGCATGATTCGCTTTCTCTTGAATACCTCTCCATCTCCCATCTATATTTTCCTTAAAATGTCTTCTCGTCTAGCTATCCCACTCCATCCGACGTTACATTAAGGTGTGCTATAAATATCGTAGGGACACCTCTTCACGTTTCTCCCTCTCCCCCTATTTCGCCCCACTACTGCAGAGCCTGTTCGTTTTCTTTTCGCCTCTATCTAAACACATTCAATGAGGGCAACCTAATCGGACTGCTCAAGTGTTCTGTTCAAGAACGAGGGATGTTCAAGATTCTACATTTGATTAAAGTCGAAAAACAACAACGGTACGTTAAGGCTGGGTGGACTAGTTAAAACACGAGCGATGGGTGGTAAGTACAAGGTGGGCGTGCATGCATGTATTTCACACTCACAATCACACACACTTGTACTCACACACGCACACGCCCTCGCACAATCACGCACCCGCGCACACGCAAGGACACAAAAAGAGGAGAGACAACAAATAAATGTTGTCTTCTTCAATGTATCACTCACAGTGATAAAGTAATGATCGAACTAATGAAAATTACTTGCTTCTTTGGGATAAAGGATGACATTAATCAAGAAATGGGGGGAAAGAAAGAAAAAAAAAAGAGAGAGAGAGAGAGAGAGATAAAGATAGATAGAGAGAAAGAGAGAGAGAGATAAAGAGAGAGAGAGAGAGGTGGAGGGGGTTTATCGGTTAATCACCTTTTGGAGATTGATGTAGGCTCATTGTATCTTGGACCCAGCTTTGTGGGTGAAAATGTGGATTCAAGAAGGGTTTAGTGCAATCGAGGAAAGAGCGAATGGGATCATGCATAGCAAATTTGTGGAAGAAAGGAGTCATTTTCAAGCAGTTAATAAACATAAGAATAATAAAAGACTTTAAAAAAGAAAACAAAGAAAATACCTGAGACAATCAAAGAGATAGTCAGAGGGTCAATGGCAGAGGGAATAAAATAGACTTGACTGAAATAAGAGTGGCCAAATCCAGATTGTGAAAAGGTTAAACATTGATGGGCGTCGGAAAAGCAATCATACGCTTAGATGGGACGATTGCATGGTGTTTTGGAGACCCGTACGGGGTGCGTTAACTCGTGACTACCTGCCCTTGAAATCGGTGTAAAGAGGGGAAGGCATTCTTGTGCAAACCCGGTAATGAAGTCTTAAACCCGGTTCTATAGGGGCTTTAGAGTAAACCATGGACAAAATCGCAGTTTGATGACTAGTGGGCGGTAAGCTGATGAACCATCGCATGACTATCATTACCCGACCCAGGAGTGTGACCAGGATTGTCAGGGAAGGATTGGGGGGGGGGGGGGGGGATGGGTAGTTGTTGAATTTGATTCTATTTCCCCAAGCAATCCCTCGCATTCCCGAAATACAAACGTGTTTACTTTAATAGGGGCGTTGTTGTATCCGCACTGTGAACCACAAGGTACGGGGTTCGAATCCCTGTTACTGCAAAACGTCATTTGGGTAGACGTTAATCTACATTTGCCACATTCCATCCAGGTGATGTAAATCGGTACCGGGTAGGAATATTCCGTAACATGCAGTATGCGCTGATAACTGCTGCAGGAGCTGAAGCCAGGGTAATAATTTTCGAAAGCTCTTTGGAAGCGCATAAAAATGAACGTTATATCATAATGTGACACGGGCTATCACTTCAGGAAGACGTTAATTTACGCTTGCCACGTTAGGTGAGTTAAAGATAAAGACCAGTTATGGTCATGCGATTGCATTGTGAAAGAAACGTTGTGGAATCGATCAGAAAAGGATGATCATCTAGCATTTAAGTATTGGTGTCTACTGCAAGGTTCTGGAATCATCAACATGATAAGAAATTTGGCCTAGTCTTCGTAAAGTTACAAGCACTGTACACATAAAGATGTATATGGGACTACGCACACGTGCGCGACACGTGCGTTTATCTCTCACAGTCCAATAGATAAACTAATTTAACAAATATATCAATTAGTAGGCGGTTTCCCGGCAAAATTGTTATCATCATGTATTACTCAAAACATATTATTCCATTCCATTTCATTTTTTTTAATTGGGGCGTTTCCAATACTGGTCTTTACCTTTAAATTGGTACCGGGTAGGATAATTTTTTGAAACGCATTATGCGCTGATAACGGCTGCAGGGGCTAAAGCCGGGGTAATAATTTTCGAAAGCTCTTTGGAAGCGCATATAAATGTTATATCATAATGTGATATGGGCTATTAATTTATGAAGACGTTAATCTACACTTGCCACGTTAGCTGGGTTAAATCGGTACCGAGTATGATAATTTCTTGAAATGCAGTATGAGCTAATAACGGCTGCGGGAGCTAAATCCGGGGGAACATTTCGAAAGCTCTTTGGAAGCGCAAAGGAACATTATACGATAATGTGATATGGACTATTGATTTAGGGAGACGTTAATCTACACTTGCCACATTAGGTGAGTAAAATCAGTCCCGGTAGGATTATTCCTTGCAATGAACCTTACACCGGTACTCCGGCTGCAGCAGTTCAAGCCGGGGTAATTATTTTCGAAAGCTCCGATTTAGAAGCGCATACGAACGCTATATCACAACTTGATGTGCGCTATTCAAGAACGGAATATAATTATCATTTTCATCCCAGTAAGTGAGATATCCACATAAGGCCTATCTCGCAACCTCTCGTTCTCAACATCAGTTTTTCCACGTGTTCAGCGCTTTGCCTTAGGTAATGGAGGCCTATTGACCTTGTGTTTCTTGGCAGGTATTGTTACCATGGTAACATTTTTTTTTGAAAATTGCTCGCATCAGATACTGCTACGCATCTCTCGTAGTTTTCCTTTATAATGTTGTCTTTCTCTATACGCTCTTTGTTTGACACTTATGCATTCCAATTATTACTCGACCATTATCAAACTCATTAGCACCCCGAGGAACTTCATTCGTTGATGAAGGTTTACGCACAGCAGGGGATGACTCAAAATTGTGTTATATTCCAACTATCAAATGAAACAGTTCAATCCTAGCATTCTTCATCTGTGTTTCATGCTTCTCAGATTCTGTAAATTATCCCGCCAACATAAGTAACTTAGTTATGATTTGGGTGGTTACTTTAATAGTTTATCATAACAATACACGACAATGTTGTTAGCATTTGCCACATGGTCAGTCTGTCAGAATGTCTCCTAAACAGTGTGACCCGAATTCACAAAGGAGGTTTGTCGACAAACCGAAGTTTATGTACGTCATATCACGCGTTTTGACGCGTTTTTTTTTACAAACCTGGTTTGTAAAAACGCGTCGAAACGCGTCATATGACGCACGAAAACCAAGGTTTGTTGACAAACCTCCTTTGTGAATTCGGGCCTGTATGTCCAAATAGAATCCTACTATCGTTAGCTCAACTTTCCCTTTGAGAGTTTACTCTCTTTTTATAATGCCAAGGTGGCAAGGGCCATGTGTATATGATTTGACTTGTCATGCAAAATTCATGTCTAGCGGTTCACGTGTTATCGTAAATTGTTCCGTTGCTCTCCGACTCGCTGAGCCAACTCAAGCACAAGGAAAACAAGACTACCGTGCCGATTTATTGTCCATAATGGAATGAGACGTCTCGTTGTACCAATGTCCGTTGCACACGAGAGGCGTCAATTCCTGACGTAGGAGTGCGTCAGTGGCGCAGTCTGTGACGCGTCGTATGAGAATGATATTGTACAGAAACAGAATGCACGGCATTACAATCATTGCGAAGAAATACTGTCTTAATGAACTTGAAGTACTTGAGGAGTGTAGGTTGTAACGCAATCGAAATGACACTTCGTATGCATCCTACTTAATGAGCTTAGGTGTTTATGCAATCAAAATTACACTTTATTTACACCTGACTTGATTAGCATATACATTCACGCAATCGAAATGACGCCTCATTCGCAACAGACGTGATTAGCGTAGAAATTAACTCACTCGAAATGACGCATCGCATGCACCCACCTTGATTAGTGGAGGTATCAACGCAGTCGGAATAACGCTTCATTTGCACCCACCTACCCACCATATCGATCTGAGCTGTCCTATGGTTATCTATGCTCCGCTACAATGTCAAGGAATTCAAAACAAACAATGATGACCCCGACATCATGACTCTTCGATAATGTGCGCCAACAAACTGTTGACGTTGTGTGTATTTCTCCTTGATTGATGCGAGAATGAGAGAGAGGGTTACGGAAACAAAAAGATGCGGCGCAGAACGAGATGGAGCGCGGGCGAGGCGAATAGGAGATCATAAATCTAATAAGAGACAAAGCTTTGATTCGAAGTGGATGAAGACTAATGGGCACATGTTGAGGAAGAGTGATGCTGTCGCGTAGAGTTGTTTCGGGAAATGAATGTTCTTAATAACAAACAGACAGGAGATCGGATGGATGGGACAACGTTTAGGTAATTGTAATTGAATAGAACAATGTTGTAAATTAGAAGACGAGTGGGGGTAAATGAATTACCGCAGACGGACTGAGTCGCAGTGCTTTAGAGTGAGATGGAAATTAAGAAAAGCAAAACGAGTACATACAGATATATAGATAGATATGGATAGAGAGATATAGGGGAGGGGAGAGAAAGAGTGGAATAGGGACATTTATATTGAAATGAATTGAGATAGAGGAAAGGAGAGTGAAGGAGGGAGAAGAGAACAGAGTGAGAAGGAGATATTGAGACATAGAGCGAAAGAGAGAGAGAGAGAGAGAGAAGGAGAAAGAAAGAGAGAGAGAGAGAGAGAGAGAGAGAAGGGAGGAAAGCCAGAGAGAGAAGAAACAACTAAACAAATAAATATCCCTAAAAATTATAAATCGATATTTTATTTTGTAAGCAGCGAAAACAGAAATGGGTAAGTTGGCTAAAACAAATTACACAGAAGAATAGAGTTGCAAACACCAGGGTAAAACTGACTTATATATATATAAAGATGGATGGATATATTTTCTTAAGGAAAATAAATGGCACATTTGGGACGTTGGCAGATGGGGAGCAATCACCATTAGCCTCGAGAAAAGGGTTATTCTGCTAATTGACTTGCCTCTGCCTAATAACGTGATCTAGATCTTTTATTCAAAATAATATGTTTAGAGGGAGCCGACTAGAATACCTATTAAACATCAATCACAGATGATCCACCAGACTATTTTAATCGGGTAGGAAGGAACGGTAGGGGAGAGGGGGAGTGGGGGGGGGGGGGGGGGCGCTCGGATACACCTTTTTTATGGACAAGGTATAGTGAAGTTTTTTTTTTAAAGCTACCAAGAAGCTTTAGAGAAGTTTAAATTTGCCGCAATTGATAATTGTCAAAAAATATATACTCAAAGGAATGGATGTTGGGGCGGGGTGACGCAACCTTTCACAAAGTGGAGACTGGAGAGTATACTTTGTAATTTAAGGGATTGGCGGAGCTCATCTACGCTGCTGTGGAGAAGGATTCATTAATGGTAATACATAATTATACACTATGAACATGACTGACAAAGAAAGCGGACAAAATATACAGTTCCTCAGGAAGACAAAGGAACATCCCTTCACTGCTATTATGTAAAAATGTGTAGACCAGGTGTCACATGCATATTTACTTTTTACATAATAGCAGTGAAGGGATGTTCCTTTGTCAACCTGAGGAACTGTATATTTTGTCCGCTTTCTGTGTCCGTCATGTTCATAGTGATAGTAGCGTTAATGTCGGGGCAATTAAGTAGATAAAGGACTATCGTTGAACAATATAGATATATAATAGCAAGCCAACCTAATCTCCTCCAAAAAAGCAGGAAAGTAACACTTATTAATTATGAGCTACACTGGGGAGTCTTTGGTCCATCATTGTCTCCTCTGTCATTGACGGTGGCGCCAACTCGTCGCATCAAATGTGGTGGCAGTCTGATTGTTAACAGATTACTTTAATGCAATTTGCTGATTACCTGATTGGAAAAAAGGATTTAGTCTCTTGTATACGTAATGCACAGTATTGCTGAACCATATTTTGTTTAATAGGCCACACTGAAATTTGATGGCCAAATGGAGGGTGAACGAGTGAGTTAACATTTAGAGAGAAAATTTATTTAATTGAAGAGGAGTTGATAAATCCATTTAACGGATATGACCTTAATAAAGTCGTCCTTGCCCCCCTTTCTATTTAAGCTCGTACAAGTACGAAATTATGTCAAGTAAATATCATTTAATTTACATATACAATATACTTTATAGGCTTGTCTTGCATTTACGAATCGCTCAAATCATCTACTTTTTATTGGAAGTTGCTCAATTTCATTTTGTCCAAATTAGGCCGGATGATGCTATTAAAATGCAAATTATTCATCATAATTAATTCTACAGGTCTTGACCAAATATACGGCGTCCCTGAACAGAGAAAATAAAACACATCGACAACGAAAACCAAACAACAACAGGAGGAAAAAACAGGATTAAAAAAGATGGAGAGATAGAGAAATAATAATCAATTAAATTTGAATTGAAAAATTATCCGAGTGAAAAAGGAGGATTTAACAAAGTAGCGTGAGAGCATGGGAAATTTATGCTTGTGTTAAAATAATTTACCGTGATATAAACTAACGAGATCTTGGTAACGTGTGATTTCAATGCATACTTAATCATGCATTTTCCTTCCAAGTCACCTTGTTTATAACGAACGGTGAACTGAACCAAGACAATTTCTATGAACATGTAAAGTAGGATCAGAGTAATTATATTCAAGAGGAAGAGGAGTAGGAAAAGAGGAAGAGGTGTACGCAAGGTGTTGTTTGAAAGCGTAACACTTTATGAACGAGCACAAGCAGATAAGAAATGTTTGATTAATATCTGCGAGTATAATCATCTTTCTACTATTTAATCCCAGGTCTCACCCTGCATACCCTTCTTCCTCCACCCCTCTTTCTCTCTATCCCTCTCCCTCTCTCTCTCTCTCTTTCCATTCTTTGCTATCGGTGGCAAATATCACACCACGTGACCTAGCATCTAAGTGGGTCAATAGGGGATGACTTGTCGAGGGTAAGGGTTCTTCGCCGTCACGCCTTCCTTACCTGGTTCCCTTCCCACCCCTCCCTCGTTGAGGGTTCGGGTGAAACCAAGCACGGGTTTGAACAGGTTGCATGAATTGGTTTCCTCTGCACAAGGGCCCTCGAAGGCGAGCGGTCTCGCGTTTCACAGACCCGCCCAAAGTGGGGGCTTCAGACGCACTGGGTTCACTGCATCCTCCCCCGGTGTTCCGCTGCCGGAGAGGAGGACACATCCAAGGGATGTCTTCGTCTTAATATACATCAAGCCCAAGACATCCTATTAATACTCTGTTGTCTAAATATCTGAATTTACCAATATCTTCTCCTATTTTCGTTTCCGCTCTTGAGTGCTTGGCTTGTTCCGTCATCCATCTTGGTTTCCACAGTTCTTCAGATTCGTCTTTACAGATTCTTTTCTTTATACGCGCTTGCATGGTGACAGCTTACCCGGTTTTAATTACAATCCGTCAACTACTTAGACCTAAAAGTTTTTTTTTGAATCAGCTTCTTTAATATTCACTTTCAACCGTTTGGCGATGTTACCTTGGTATGTCATTGTTCGCTTTTACATAATAGACTTGTTTGGTATTTTGCTTCGCCTATTCTGAGGTTCACGCTTTTTTTATAATGAACTCCTACGCTGCATCAACCTTATGTGGCCGACTAATACAGGTTGAATCACATGAATATGTTTATTACATTTCCTTCAACATATGACATTCAGATTTGATTGATGAAATGCAGCAAGCGCTGAAACATTTCTTTTGGCCTTTGTTACCCATTTATCCTGATAAATTGCTCTACCGCCAGCGCGAGCTTTACTTGATGAAGCGCGGATACCTTTCGTTTCGCAAGTACAACATAATTACGCTCCCTCCTCGTTTTTTAGTCTCGCTCTCCAATTTACGCAAATATTGTGCAGCCTTCATGCAAATGGACTTTTTGTCGAGTAGAAAGATCTCGGCTAATATTTGTTTTATCTCTCCCAGCGTCTCAAATTATTCCATCGAGTTTTCTAACGGAAATGCCGGGCGATTGAGTGCGATGTTGAAGTCAATCTCAAGGCCTTGTATCCCTGTGGACGGTTCAAGGCAAAGTTTCTGCTTGAGCAAACGGAATGTTGGCCAGTACTATCGGTTGTCATGACCCCAACATATTTTCTTTGAATAAAAACCGCTCTCAAAATGTCAGAGGTGCCTAAAAGGTTTCTACTATATTTTAAGGGAAAAAGGCAACACATGGGGCTGTGATATATTGCCTGACACAGGATTCACTGGAAAAGTAATTTACGAAATTTTGAAATGATTCTGTATACCAAACTAGAACTAAAGTAAGAATTTCTAGGCCTTGGGCTGTGTTTCCACCATCTCATCATCCTATGGCAGCAATGTAACGCAATTTCAACTGTTTTGTTAATATATTCGCCGGAATACGAAATTTCCTACTGAATTTTGTTGATCACAATGTAAAGCATAGAACTACAGAGATGAAGTCGATGTATGCTATAAAAAGGTGTCAAGAGGGAGAAAATAGTAAAAACCTGAAGAACTTGGGGAAAAAAGAAGAGCGCAGTCACAATCTGAATAAACTGATTACATGTACATACGCCTGAGATATTGCGTTGCCAAATGTGCTTCGATTCAGGAGGGCCTAAAATGCATGATTTTGCTCTCTGAACACGACGTGGTATTGTCACCGTCTGATGTCCCAACCGAACAGTTTCCAGTTAGTAGGGCTGAAATATAAACTACATTCTGTATCATGTTTCATTAATGTGTGAGATCAATGAATATGAAACCCATTTTTGTATGACCATGAAGTCCATGATCAAATTGAACAACGTGAAAGACACAAAATCATTTTGAAAATAATTGAAAACGTATCAAATGTCATATATTAATTATCTCCTGAAGAATTTGGAAAATTGTGAATCATGGGTCTCTCAAAATAATCCCCATATATCATATACACGTTGTCATTCCATCTAATGCAATACACGAAATTCAATGCATTAGAGGAAGCGTTCCATTGGCTTTTAACTTTTTCCCTCAATAGACATGTCATGCGTGTACAGATAAAATCTCAATGCGACCTCTGCTAAATTAAGAAGAGTGCTTAAATGGAGTGATTTGCAATGACTCAACACGCCAGACCAATTAAATTCCAACCCGAATCCCGATGCATCCCTTTTATGACGTTCCCCTGTCATTGTCCATAAACGTCTATAAAGCCAGAACATCATTGTGTAATTTACTTGGAGGTTCTGTGGTTAAAACGAATGGCAACCAATGCAACTCAGAAACATGCGTGATGATACCTCGGTAACACCGGTTTGACCGACGTGAGATCGACAACACCCCAAATGCAATATTGCATTAAACCGAATGGATAGGAATCGGTCGGTGTGACTGAGGTATTTCCGGTATATACAATCGAGTTTTTTTTCTACAAGGTCATACAGGCTGAGGAAAACGCCAATTTCGCTATTAGTCTTTTACCTCGATAGGCTTAATGTAAGTTTTTTTTAATTACAATAAACGCGAAAGCTTTTAATCCAGTTATCATATATCATGCTTTATCTCTTTTTAATCCTGTTATTCATTAGGCGTTCCAGTCCGTACTAATCATGTATGCAAATGTGAATCCTTGCAAAAACGTGATGGACATTATCCATTATCCATGGCATTGGCGAAGCGAATACTGTCACGAAGGGCCACTGACATGTAGCTTTAAAAGGACGGTTAAACAAGCCTTCATCAAACCAAGCAGCTAGAATGATCCGCCTACAATGACCTTTGAGTCAGTAGGAATACATACTACTGTCAATAAAAACCATCTTATCGCTGTGTTATGATATGCAGAATGTGAAGTTTCATGCCTTTCTTTTCCTCGGTTGTTTTCTTTTCTTTCTTTCTTTTTTCTTTTCTTTATCTTGTTGTGAAGTTTACCATTTCGTTATGTGAGTGAGGCATTCAATAACAGACTCTCTCCAAGGTATATAATAAAAAATGTCCGGAAGAGCAGTGGTTAAAGACTAATATTGAAAATGAACGATGTCCCTTCAAATCGCAATTGGCAATCCATAAACATTGTTGATACTACGTAACGTGTATTAAACAACATGAATATATACATCCATATCAAAGTAACAACTTCCACACACAATGGTTTACGGAGGGTGAGATGAGTAGCATGCGAATAAATAACAAAAATATATATATTGGTTGGAAAAAGGAATCATCCTCCGATCACTCAAATGATTAGGTATCTGGGACTACCCAACATCCGCAAACAAGTGTCTGATTCGGGATGCGGTCTCGAGGTGCGATAGTCATCTCTTAGACTGATCACGTGATCACGTAGAGAAAGTTAACGCATTGAGGACCTTTGCGTGATTGACTTACATCTTCGCGGTTTCCTAATAACCAACCCATCCCGAGATCTGTGAATAAACAAATCTCTTTTGGGGTAAAACCACGAGGAGACGATATATCTTGCCCTGTTTATCTCTTGGTATATACAGGGGATGAATTTAGTGATAGGCCAGTTTCCCGCGCTTTATTTGGGCGTCGGCCGTCTGGATAATAAACAAAGGGAATCGATGATGAGGACGTTGCTAATGAGGTGACGAAAAGAAGACGTGCTCTTGGTTAAGTCAGAGTGGCTGTCTAGTAAGAATCAAGCTCTTGACAGGCATCCGCCTTCCACTGCTTCTTCAACGAGCATTTGCTACTCGAATGTCCGCATCATTAAATTGACCTCTTACGTTTCCGCAACTCCTCACTCGACGCTGATGGAGGGAAAGCAGATCCTCGCATGGAACTTGTAAGAGGTGTGTATTTGAAGGTTTATTGAGAGGAAACAGATAGAAAAAAAATATCGAAGGTCACAGTGGAAAGATAAAAAGGGATTTGAGATGGACAAGCGTCCCCGAAGATAATAAAGAATGTCAACAGTCATGAAAAGGGAAATTCATATGAAGAAGTTGTCGAGGCGAAGACGGGGAACATAATTTCTTGACAAGTTATCCCTGCCTTTCCACAGATATAATCATAGAAAGTGTTGTCAAAATGCACGCATTTATTTGAGAACAAGAGGCGTTACTCTGACAGCTCCCAGAAGTGCAGTCATGTGTACAATCCATAACATTTTCCTAATGACCAAAACAATCCCGGCCACGTTTGAAGCAATAGAAGTGTTATTTCCATCGCCACTTTGCCAGAGGATTTCGACTTTTTTAGAACTCCGTGACGATGTTTTTCATCTCCAAATATCAAGTTATCCCTCAAAATGCTATCTCAGCCTTCTTTAAGAGAGAGAGAAAGAGAGAGAGAGAGGAGGTTTCTGCTTTGGAGGAAAAATTAGGCGGTTAGGCGATAAGTGGTATCGTTATCAAGAGAGCCCATTTTCATCCTCTATTTCTCTTTACGAAAAATCTTCTTGAGTTATAAAACTTATTGAAGAACAGTCTCTTTTTAATGCTGCAAAGTATATAATGGCTGCAAGTGATGTAAATAAGGGATGACGGCATGTGCTGTGATGTCCATTGCGCCTTCTTCATCAAACGTCTTATCTCTTTATAACGACAAAAAAAAAACTTGGGAATTACTATACAAAATATATTTATATATATCATAGAGAGAGAGAGGGAGAGAGAGAGAGAGGTTTCGTACATATTATGCTACCAATGCACTTTTCCTGAAATCACTAATCTCAGCTCTCTTTTTATTTATTTAAAAATAAAGCTGATTTCTAGTCGTGTGATTGCATTGTGTAAGAAGCTATGGGGACGCGATTGATAAAAAGGGTGATAATGTAGCGCATAAATATTGATGTATACTTTGAGGAATTATTATATTACGCATTGTATCAGGTGTGGACTTCAGGTAAGAAATTGACCCTGTTCTGCTTCACTTCATATGAACTTTACACAGAAATTACCATTATTGGCCTGCACAAATATATGACATGAACGTTTTGTCCACAACCTTCATGAATCATTTGTAATACTTCAAATATTGAAGCATCTGAAGAGTCATTCTTTGTACTCTTCCACATTAGCATGAAGAGAATGGAAAAGCTCACCCATAATATTTTGCCTTTCTCAGAACTCTATAGCTTCTCTTTAAAGCCCGGTTGTACTAGTTTGGCCCGGGGGGGGGGGCAGGGATAAGACCTCTGTGCAAAGTCATTGACAGGTGGTTATCCCATCAAATCGGCTCTCAATTAACATAAGGAAAAGAGGATCACGGGGGACCAATGGTCACCGATTAGGCTTTGTTTTCTATATAGAGGGAGCAAGTAGCTACAAGTAGTACAGTGGGCCTTTAAAGTCTGCTTCTCCAGCTGTCTGTTATTGCTCTATGGCAAAATTTGATTTGCGATCGGCAGAAAATCATCCTAGTAGATCATTGGCTCTTAAGAATACAACTTGCCGCTTACGTATTGCCTTGAACGCCATCTAATAGTGAAAGCAAGAGGGGGCATGTACTTTTTTCGCCTTTGCTCCATTCTACCTATTGTCGATGGAGGGATTCTTCGAAAGGATAACAGGGATGAGGGAGAGAAAGAGAGAGAGATATAGAGAGAGAGAGATAGGGAGAGAGAGAGAGAAAGGGGGAGCGGTGAGAGAGAAAGGGAGTGGGAAAGAGAGTGAGGGGGTGAGGGAGATACTAAATAAAAGGAAAGTACGCTACCCACCTTGCGTGAAAGACGTCGCAAGGGGAATGGCTACAACCCGGGTTTCTTGTCAAAATAAATAATGTTCGCCAGGGGAAGCTTGGTCGAGGCAGGCCGCTTTTTAATTCGGTTCATGTTGTCAGAAACGGGCGGATCACTCGGGGCAAATATTTGCAAGCTGCAGATCATAGGATTTATATTGTTAACAATACAGAGAGTCATCGAAATCAGTGGTCGAATGGGCGTCCACACCAGGCGAATATGATGCTTCAACTCTTAACTCGTGAGCAATGTAGGGTTACATATTCGGAAAAAATACTCGTTAATAAAGATCTGACAAAAATGTCTTGAAGTATGATTGTATTAGTCTCCAAATGGTCATAACATATTAAAGAGAATAAAACGCAATGCATGCATTGTATGAAAAGAACAGAAAAATATGTAAACATACATGTACTCAGTAATCCTATCGATTTCATATAGGAAATTTTAAAGAAAAGAGAGATTAATTTGTATTTTATTTATTTCTAGTGAATCAAAACACTCCCTTCGACACACAGAATTCAATAGTCTAACAAAATGATACGGCAGTCCAATGTTTTAATGTTGTATTACAAACAAACAGTGTCAAAGGCTTTCATTTTACCAAAAGATGTCTCTATTTACCGGATTTTTCGGGGGGGGGGGTGGAAGGGGGTTCACATAAGATGATGGAAAGTACACAAACTGATTTTTGAACGCAACATGTTGTAAAACTGACATTTCCTTCATCAGACCACTTCTACGATATTCGATTATGTAAATGCAAGCCTTATACCGCCGAAATCTGAGACCGAGACTAACAGCCATGCCAGGAAAGAGACCTTCAATGGAACAGATGAAGCAAAGGGGAACACGAGAAAAACATGCTACTCTCATACCTTAAAAAAAGTGTCGAAGCAAAAGGAAACTCGACACTGTCCTTTGTACAAACTGGCTTTGACGCGCATTAAGCCATCTCACTTTCAGAAATATCGGGTTATCCTAAAATGCATCGACGAATATTAACGAAATTATGAACACAATTTGTGTGACAGGGTTTGAAAGGAGATAGGGTTCTCGACAACACTGGTTCGTAAACCTATCACAGATGCATTTCAAATGTTTGTCTATTTTTACAACAACACCTGTGACGGGAAGTTGTTTCCTGTGTTACCCCTCTTCCTTTTTGTGCAACTGTTATATTTTTGTAAGAATTCCAGTTTCCCCATGCCCCAATCTTTTCTTTCATCGCGTTCTAATTTGTTTCTTTCCCAATATTCTCCCACTTATGTGCCTCGGTCCTCTTGCCTTTTACACCTAGCTTGCCCAAATTTCACATCGTTCCTCCTCCTACTGTTACCTTTTTCTCTCTCCTACTCTCTCTCTCTCTCTCATTCCCTCTCTCTCACTCACTCTCTCTCTCTCTCTCTATATATCTCTCCCTTCATTCTTATTCTCGAGACAAATCGACTTACCCTCCAATTACTTCAACTAAAAAGCATGCTTGTTCCTTGATTAATGGTCATTATTCTCTTTGCGCTGGTTTTGTTATATTCCCGATTATAAGGAAGGATCAACGACCCCTTTCTCTCCTGTAATAAATATATGTTTTGTTTATAAAACTGTACATCAACGTACCCCCCCCCTCTCATGCTCTTATCCATCTAACATACTAATTGCCTCTTGCCTATAACTCTTCTGTCTCTCTCCGTTAATCCTTATATGGATGAAGGAAGCAAAGGTGGTACCATATTATTTTGGCAGTAACATTGTTTGAACCTTTCCTGAGTATTCACCTAAAGCTGTCCTTCCACTTTCAAAGGCAACCTGCAATGTGTTAACCCCGTTTGAGTTTTCTTTCATATTTGATATTGATCATTCTTCTTTCACAGCATGCCAGGTGCTTTGTTCTTTTTTTCCAGGTGAAAATCGTACACCAGAGAGACGTTGATCATCCCTTTTATTTCTCCTCTGGTTATAACTTCTTCTCCGCCTCTGTCTCGTTGTTCCCCTCTTCATATCCTCTGTTGCATCTCTCCATCCATCTCCTTCGTTCCGCTGTCAACCTCTCCTCCCGCCGTCATCATCTTAGCTTACCCGGCTCCTCCAGTGAAGAGTGGCCGGGAGCACTCAATGCAACCCGACCTATCCAATGCATCACCATTAGCCGATGCCAGCTCGTTTCAAATCCTCTCTTCGTCACCCTCCCCTTGTCTCATAAAATAAACATTGTTCGAGGGGAAACATTTCACCGTAATGTTCCATCAAGAGAATCATTATTCCGTTCTCGTTAAACCCCGTGGTTTTTTGCTCGCTCTACATAATGAAAGGCAGCCTTCTATCGGAAGGCGAAGTTAGAGCTATTTCCGGCGAATCCCGTAGCGTCTTTGATAGTTGTATCCTTTTGAGGATTATGTGCTTTATTCTTGCCTGAATGCAAATGGGACTTCAAGGATGTGCACTGATCTTCAAGCCAAGACTTTTTCAACCATTCGTTGTTGGCAACCTTGCCCCAACTTAATGTTTCCAAATGGCAAATTCAGAAGGGGGAAAAAGTCAAGAATTGAGCGTGTATGGTGAGAGTACAACAATTATCGGCTTTCACCGTTTCCTTCCCCGAAGCTGATAATTTACATTCTAGCTTAAAAACGTCAGTAAACTGTATTGACAGTTGTAATGCAAAGTTTGTTTAGATATATACCGATCCGTGGGGGGTGAATGATTGCGAAGGAATCTGGGCCTTAAAGTAAGTCTTGTGCCTGATACGAAGAAGTAAGCGACGAAAGAATAATCGTTTCAGCATATCGCTTGGAGAGAAAACCCACGCTATTCGACATAACAAATTACAACAAATTACATGCATCAATAATGCGCATTGGATTTCTCCTATCGTGCATCGCGTTACTATTAACGCGAGATTTTAAATCGTAAAACTTTAGCGGCCCAATACGTAATGACGTCACAATCATATTAATAACAAAATCATTGTAGTTCACATCCACTATAGATTCCACTCGTGCGCAGTACAGTGAAAGCGCCACCCGACCTGTATGATGCGAAGCTGGGTCGCATTCTCTCTCAAAACACCCTTCACTACGGCTAATTTCCCAGCAGATCGACATGAAATAAACATTATCAGACAAGCGTGTCAAAACGTACAGATCGGAAGAGACTGGGAGCGGGAAAAGCAACAGGCAACTTGCTATTTATGTCCCGCGTGAGATGTCGCCTGGTCCATCACTAGGTGAACCTCTGAGGGAATTAAAGTTTGTATCTTCGTTTTTGCGGATGCGATTGTAGCTCTAAAAAATAAAATGGCCGAAGTACGGGACAACAAGTGAAGGAATGTGAACAAAGAGATTAAAGCCTATCTGCACTAGCTTGGCCAGGATGGATTAGACCTCCCTGCATGGTCACTGACAGGTGGTTATTTCATCAAATCAACTCTCAATTATAAGAAAAGGGGGACCACGGGGGACCAACGATCACCGCTTAGGCCTTGTTTGCTATATAGAGGGCGCAAGTAGTAGTGTAGTGGGGCTTTAAGCAAAAGAGCTAGCAGGATTCGGGGAATATTGGAAAGAACCTGTTCCTGTGTAATTCTTTCTTTGATAAAGGGACATCAGTCTGGCGTGGAAGGTCAGAGTGTGACAAGCGTAGACGGACATTATTCAGAACCTTATGCACACCTGCCTCATTACGTAGACTGTGTATACACATCAACCTTATCACTGCTACCTCATTGCATCAACTCTAAAGACATAATTCTATAACATTTTAAGAAGGTCATATGAAACTGGCAGGCATACTGCATGTTTGTCTAGTGTGTTGAAAAGAAGAAGAAGCCGAAAAAGAACAAAAGAATAAATAAGAAAGAAGAAAGAGAAGTAAACAAAGACGAAGAAGAAAGACGAAGAAGAATAAGAAGAACACGAAGTTGAAGAAGAAGAAATGAGCAATGATTTCGATTGACTCATTCTTTTTACACTGCATCAATATTGTGACAAGAACTGGAAAGAGTTGAGAAAAGTTGATTATAAGAATTTATATAATAATACTGAGACGTGTTGGAATGAACAACATGTAATGAACAAAAATGGACTCAATCCTGCTGCGGATTGAGTCAATGCAGTGCACATGCAACAAATATGCAAATGATAAGCACAGACGTTTGGTCCAAATCAGCCATTTCCCATCACATTCTGAATATGAGAGCATTTTAAAGACCGTCAATACTACTGGGCCAGAGGGGATTAGACCACACAGCGAGGTCACTGACAGGTGGCTATCTCATTAACTCAGCTCTCAACTAACATAAGAAAAAGAGGATCATGGGGGACCAACAGGCACCGATTGGGGGAAGTTTTCTATATAGAGGGAGCAAGTAGCTACAAGTAGGACAGTGGGGCTTAAGAGCAGCTAGTTTGGGGGACGTTTCTACTGTGACAGTCTTCCCAACCAGCATTAACACGAAAACACGGCACATAAATTACGTTCCATCATTAAACAGAGCTTAAACTTCTCTTCAACGATCTTGTTTATTACAAGTCTCATACAACTTTTATTTGTTTTCATACAACGTAAATGTGTATATTGTACTGGGTAGATTGAGCTGTGTTTAACAGACTGTTAGCCCATGACAACATTCGGCAAACTGGTTGATTGACTTAATGGGGAATGAAACGATGCGCGGATGATTGATAACAATACAAATCATGTTCATTTGCTGCTGCAAGTGGAATCAGAATTCGCAAACACCCACCCTCATAAAGATGGGTCAATATTTAATTCATTCATAGCTTTGCCATTGCACCCATTCACAAAGTCTTGCTTTAGCGCGTAAAATAGCGCGGATAACACATTACATACATTTTCTTTGACATGTTCTAATACCCTGCAATATTAATGCCGTCATCGTTTTAAAGATGATACGGCCTGCTGAAACTACGGCAATCTTGAACGAAATTTAAGCCTTGCTTTATCTCCAAGCGTCTGTATGGGAAAAGGTCATTTAAGATTTATGACCCAATTAGGATAGAACACTTCCATTTTAGCACCTAGGAATTACGATTCATGAAGGCAATACTGTTACAGGACGATGGGCTTTCATCGCACACCTATCCCACAAGTAAAGTTATTCTTTCTTATATATAAATATCATATGTTTCAGAATCATATTTATCAGAACGGGGTGATTCACTTAAATATAGGAGAGAAAGTAAAGGAATGCATAAATAGTTCAGTGAATCCATCTCATACTCTTAAAATATACCGTGCAACCTATCAAATGCTAAAAGGAAATTCATAATGCAATATGAAAAGAATGGTGAGACGGTTAAGGTCCTATTCCCCTGTCGCGGCCGGTGAACCGACCCGTATTTGTAGATGGTTAAAACAAGCTTTAAACATTGCTAATGGTATACAGTCAGAGAAAGAGACGTTTTTCGAGGACAGCGGGTGGTAAATTCATGACCTATATCTGAGTGCTTTAAGTTTTCGCAGGCTACGAAATTAAAGGAAACCTCACCCCAAGAAATAACTTTAGTTATTCTGAGAGACTTGTATTGTATTGAATTGTATTATTGTCCTTCAATCTACAATACTCCGCATCAAAGTTAATAAAAGAGGTATAAAGGGAAAGAATAATGTACAGTTTCTCAGAACGACATCGTCATTTATATATCTAGTGTACACTTTCGTTAGGAATAATGAACATCAAAGGGAATGAATCCATCTCATTTTCAGAATACCTTCACTTATTCTTTCGGGTGACGTTTCTTTTAAAATCACATGTCATAGTCAATTTTAGATGATAGTTTCCCCACAATAAAAGTCACATTCATACCGTTTACATGAAGCACCAGAAACCGCAGCATGGCTCAGAGGTTGTGCGTGTTCATTAATGCATAACTTGTACCGTTAACGGAGGACATTCATTGTATCCCAATAACGGATGTCTCCAGACTGGTGTAAGTTCACATCTTCGTTAGATCTCAGCAATGAGGGACACTTGAACACGTATTATAGACTACTCATGGTTCTGAACCAAAGTAACCCAGTCTATTTACCCATGAAGTCCACAGGAAGATTGGTGAAGAACGGAAGGAATGAGATTAGTGTCCCTTTTCCCCTCTTCCTCTCTTTTTCTTCAACAAGGTGAAAAGATCGTGCACTTTGAGCAATTCTTTCTGAATTCAATATTTGATTACAGTAGGTGGGTAGAATCTAAATGTTTGTTTAATGGAAATGAAAGCAAAGTATAGATCTGATCTATCTTACATCAGTGAATATGAAATATTCATAGGCAACAACACGCACGCGTAACAGTTAAAAGCAAATACGAGTACACATTACAAGACCGAGAGAGACATAGAGAGTGAGAAAGAAAGAGAGTCTGAGAGGGAGGGAGAGAGAGAGAGAGAACAAATAAAATCACCTAAATCTTTAAGAATCGCGTTCTCTGCGTGTTACTTAAAAATGGATTATCAGTCACAGACTGTCTTAAACAACTTCTTAAAACCGGATTTTGTCTCTCCTTTAGGCGTACAATAAATAGTATTTCTTCGTGAATATCACCTGGCGGGCGATTAGATACTACATCATTATGATACATCACTGTCGCCTGCATCCTACGTAAATTCAGTGCTAAGTCTCTTTAAGGAACCAGGTATTTTTGTCCTCTTAAGGCAAATAAGTAATTCTGTTCTCTTCTGCAGCAATTGATGATTATCATTGAAAAGCTCCGGATGGCTCTAATCCTTAAAGAGGAGTCGAAAGCCCCCCTTCCCCTTCAGCTATTTCCCTTTTTTTTTTTTTTTTTACTAGGAAACTCTTTTTCATCGCAGAGTCATGTCTTTTTTTCTTCTTCATAGAATTGTTTCTTGACCACCATTTTGTGTATATGTAAATACAGCGTAAACCTTGCAAGCCTTCCAAGGTATATTGAGCCGTTATTATTTGTGCACATTTCCCAATGCTGAATGAGGTATGAAAACTTGTTGAATACATCTAAAACCATCAGTCAGCGTAATTGGCGGTAGTGGCATAACGCATCGTGTGCATCGGACTTCAGACAAGTAGCCAACACGCCAATAATTCAATGCAATGCGCTGTTTATTTTCCAATCATCTTGGTACCATGCCACCCTCCCATGACGCATCAGAGACTGCACCAGGCATTGACGCAGTGCTACGTCAGGTAAATGACGCCTCGTGTGCAATGGCGCAAGGATCAATAGCGTATCTCTAGGGGTTCACATACCACGAAATGAACAACCTAAAGGGCTCAATGTTGCTCGCTAAATATGCTCCATGTGACGTGACATTAGGTGTGTGGGCCTATAGAGAAGTATGTAACTCATTGGTATTGACACGACTACGCTATCTCGTTCAATCGGTAGAGCACACCATCGTTGCTGAAGACAGATGATGGAGCATCTTTCCAGCATGCCCCTGACACAAACCGAGATAAACACACCAACATCATCCCCGATGGTTGTTTCAGATAGACTGTTATCATCTTGAAACGAGGCACTTGTCTGTGTATCAATGTCGTCTTATCTATCTTAGTCGGCTAGGGATTTGATCGTCTTTCGTATTTTCATCTTCAATTCGTTTCAAATCAATACGTTTTTTTCGTTTGATGTCCCGCTACTTTATACCATAATTTTGTTTTCAAATATAATTTGACGTAAATGTAATAATACACATTTTAATTTCTACCCATATTGGTATGAATACTAATTCTAAAAGTACCACGGTAGTTTGTATTTGCTTAACCTAATAGTATTGGGCTTCTAAATTTATTTCACATCACCATTAACTGGTTTAACCTTCTACATGAACTAGTTTTTTAAATCTACGATCCGATCTTCAAAATGAAAAACATTTTGATTATTTCGTATAATGATTGTGTGATTCGTATAACGATCTTCTTCAATCAAACGCTTCTCTATATTATTTTTGCATGATGCGTCGTATTGAGTTGTGACATAGCCAAAACAGTGAATATTTAACATGATTTAAACGATCACTAACTCTCAAATACATCATTCACCCTTATCCATCGCCATGTACCGCCTTTATTAATCATTGATGAACCATAATCAGGATTAATTGATCATTTTCTTACTTGTTGACACCAAATATTAGCTCACAATCGTCCTTAGGCCATTATTCACCCCTTCACCCATTTACCCTCGCTTCCCCTATCCCCCATTCCCCTTCCTTTCCTTTCCTCCAAGTAATCACCTTCTCGTTACTTCTGGCATAGATTGAGAAATTGATATCGCAGTCAGTTTTCCCCTTTCCCTAAATGTTATTCGAATCAATCCATCATTTCCACCGGTGCCTCTTTCCGGGTCCCTCCCTTCACCTTCTTTCATGAATGTCTCATTTGCTTTCTCGAGTTTTTCTATCCTCCATTTTGGTTTAAAGGAAAGACATACGTATCCTCCCCTATCAATCTTAATACCGGGAAATATCCGATTCCGAGAAATTGAACAATTCGTAATCAGTCCATTATCTTAGGATTTTATCCGATTATAAATTAAACTTTCTCTTTCTTTTATTCCAACTTTGCTCTCCCTTACTTTTTATACCACTTTGCGTCGTCTTTCTTTATCTCTGTCTTTTTAAAAAAACTTCTTCCCGCGGTCTCTCATTTGCCAACCACCTTTAACTTTCTTACCTTCTAATCTTCTCCCTCTCTCTCTCTCTCTTCCCTCCTTATGTCTCTCTCGCTCTTTCTCTCTCTCTCTCTCTCTCTCCTTCACCCCATCTCTTTCCTCACTCTATCTCTTTGCTCCCTCCTCTCTCTCCCCTCTCTCGCCCCCTCTCTCTCTCTCTCTAACGACCATGAACCCCTCAAGATGATGATTAAGATATCCAATCAAGGTTTGATTATTTGTTGGTGTGTGTCTAGAAGGAATAAAGCTACATTCGGAAAGATACTAATAGCTACGTGGGACGCCCGCAGATGTGAGATTCGACCTTGAATTCACTTACTCCCCATAGTATCTATCTCTGTCCCTCTTCTCCCCTCTTCCCCTCTATCTCCTTCCTCTTCTATTCTTTTCTCATTATCTCTTTTCACAATGATAGCCTCTAACTCTAACTTTCTACAGACAGTTGTCCAAGTGATCTCAACCTTTTCAGAAATATTGTATTCAATAATTCCTCTTTCATTTCATTTGTTGATCTCAGTTTAAATTCTATTTCTTTCTTGCTCCCTTCCCCCCTCTCTTTCTCTCTCTTTCTCTCTCTCTCTCTCTCTCTCTCTCTCTCTCTCTCTCTCTCTCGCTTGAATACACATACCCGCCCACAAACATTCCCACAAGCAGAGTTCGATTATTCTACTCTTTCTCTTGTTTCTGCATCATTTCAAAACACTCTGAGGACGAGGCAAGCTTCAGTTTGACTATCCAGGAATCCATGCAGTATTACCTCATTCTATGACTTCAAAAGATGATGAAAAGATAAGAAAGAATGAGAGAGAGAGAGAGAGAGAGAGAGAAGAAGAAGAAAGAAAAGGAGAGAGAAAACAGAAATGTCGATATTTTCCCCAAACAACAAAACTCACCTTTTACGTGACATTCTTCAATATCCCTTATACTAGTCCATCTCCTCAACTTATTTTTTTGGTCTCTTTCTCTCCTCTCTCTCTTTCTCTTTCTTTCGTTATCTCATTCCCTCTTTCTCTCCATATCTTCCCCCCTCTCTCTCCCTCTCTCTCTCCGCCTATCCCTCGTCTCCCAGTCGCTCCCTTGTCATCGTCTCCATCTATCCCATTCCTCCATTCCAATTATCTCTGAAGTCGAGATAAACTCCAAACTCTGTCTGACCGCCCATACACCAGGTACATGTCGCTTGTGTTTTTGGCGGGAACCAGATAGCAATAATTGTCGTAACGCGTATCCGACACCATCCTCAAACAGCGATGATTAAGTCGTTAACAAAAATATTCTTGTATAAGCGATCAATACAAGACGGCAACTATTTGAGCAATTTGACTACGGCCAGTCCAATTTCCACGGACGATTTATTCTCCACGGTATTACATTTCCTGTGAAGGACAATCACCTGATCGCTTGTTTTGTCCTTTCAATATCTCACAAGAAAGAATAAAAGTTGTAGCCTCTCTGGCAGTGATGTAAGGAGTCACTTAGGTAAGAGAACATGGGCAACAGTTGATTAATTGACAAACGGCGTTATTAATGCACTAGCTCTATTCGTCCCTTGTACGGGGAGCTAAGAACACCCGCGAAAGAGATTGGAGCCCGAGTATGAAAGATGAACGATGAGATTCAATATGCCATCCCTCTCCAAGCGCAGATTAACAACCACATGTTACCCAATCTACAAAAACAACGCATAGGCCTAGTCCCTTTTGTAAACAAAACTGTGTTAAAGGGAAACTCAACTGAAAATTGCGCCAAATATTCAAGCAAAATGCTACATTCTTTCGCAAATATAGGTTTTCTTGGAGTAGAAAAAACGGGAAAAAAGTATTGAATCTTTATTGCTACATTCGCCCACGCTGTCTCCAGTTCAACGCCGTCTACATTTAGATCACGCAATTGTCTAGAGAATATTGTTATCGTTATTTCCATCTCTGGCACTATAGTAATGCTTTTATCGAAATGATGGCCTCCAACTGAAAGCGCAACTGTTATAATCAACGGTGTTTTTATATCATACTAAAGAGAAGAAAAAAAAACATTTTACTGATTGTGTAGAAAAACAGCCTGCTTTTTGTTAATAGAACTATACTCCCTTGGTGAGAAATGTGATTGATGCAATTTACATTCGTTTCCTTTCCTACTCCTAACAATGTTGACGCTTCTGATGAAGGAAAACGATATCACTTATCAAAAGTGTTATATTTCATAATTGAATTGTGCATCCTTGCCCCTTCATATGCGGAATTCTGCTAATGGAATTGGAAGCAGATACAAACGAAAACTGACTTGGCTAAACTTTATTAAACGAGAAATATAAAGAAACGTATAGTATTCGAGAAAAGAAACAATTTAAATAGAAAACGTTACTTAATGCTTTTTTTTGTCAAGAAGTGTCGGATGGAATACTGTATTTAGTGATACTCCATTTTGATTTGTGGCGTGAAGGTTATAACAAAAATGGAACTTATATATAACTCAACTCTTTCATAACCCATATAAAACCTAAATATAACTCAAAACTGCTATAGGCCTAAAACATTCAATGCTACTACACAACAAAGGTGTTTTATAGCTTTAATATGGAACAAAGTCAATCAAAAGCTTGATGGATAACCATAACAATAACTTTACTAAGTGTGATATATTGCTCCATAATATACCAACGCAATGATAAAATGTCTGATGAAAATCTTGTCTCATGTTTTTGGCAAACTTTAACAGAAAATGAACGAAAGCAAGACTAATTTTTGTCATCGAAAATAATTAATTTCATATTTCATATCCCCTAGAAACTTCAAAAATTCAGCGGGAAAATATTACATATGTATAATATTTTCATTAAAGAGTTATAAAGCAAGAATATTATATACAGTATGCATCTCCATACATTTCATTAAAAAAATCTCTATCACAGTGTGTTCTTTTCTCGTTCAACGGAGACGTATGGGAAATATCCTTCTGGCAGTTATGTCCCTCTCGCACCAATGTGTCGATGTATAGCTTACGGGTATGCCATCACAGTGACAAATGATGGGCGAGGAAACTGAGCAAAGCAAAACCATTCGTTCGGGATAATACTCAGGAAAAACCTTCATATTTTTTTAAAGGAAAGGCACAAATAATTCTTAGTTTTGGATGAGAGTTCAGAACACCATAAAGAGTAAAATATGTTGATTAGCCATTGTTGTCTCGGGGGTATCAAATAATTTTAATCATATATCTATTCATGTAAAATCTCGTTGAAAACAGTGACAGCTGATTAGCGGAAAGGTTGGACGGATGCCAAGAGGACTTCTGGGAAATCTGTTGAAGAATATCGAAAGCTATGAGAAAGCGAAGAATCCTCGCCAATCGTTATAAGATTCAATCTAGCATTGAATTTTGCATTTAAAAAATAGATATTGTAATATCCTTTTTCCCTAAAACAGATTTTTGTTTTGATAATCATGTATCACTCAAAATTGTCATTCATTCATTCATATAGATAAGGGTCATAATATATTTGTAAAGCGCTTAAAAACGATAAACCGTATTAAGCGCTATATAAATCCAATAGTTATTATCATAAGTAGTATAAAAATGAAAGTGGCATCGTACCTTAAAAAATACATACTCATTAGCAATAAAAGTTAGTACAGTTAATGAAGTCATCTGGTATGCAGTAGAATTTATTTTCTTCGAATATTACAATTAAATTGCTATGTTTCAATTCTTATATGAACAGTGATCTCACTTAGAAGATATATAAGTTTCTTGAAGTTTATTTGACGCCCCTCCTATTTAGCGTGATCCTGGATAACAAGATGATGAATCAGTTAATTAGTTCATTAATCAACTATTGTTCTCTTATCTATCTATACAACTATTCTTATATCTTTCCCTCAGGTCAACGAGCTGTGATTGGAAGGATTTTCATTTACAGATTAAACATAGAAAGGGCAATGTCATAGGTTCTTCGCATCCCAATATACATGTACATGTACATTATTTTTCAGGAAAAATGATCGTGCGTGTCTCATTATCCTAATGTGGTTTTAATGAAATGGTTATTATATAAAATAACCCGCTAAAATCACGGAACCCCTTCTCCCTTTTCCTCATTTCAGCGAAATCGGTAGATTAAATGGCAGGTTTTGGGTGGAAAATAATCAAAGACACGAACTAATGCGTCTCGACTTTTTGCCCAAACATATCAAATGTCTATATTAAAAGGTCATTTTGAGCATTACCATCAAATACGCGTGGTAAGGACACGATTTTTCTTTCTTTATTAATTCATCGTGCTGGTCTATTTCTAAACACAAGGACGCATTATGTAAAATTCACTTTTGCCCCCGTTTTGTATTACGCCATTTCTCTTTTCTTTTCTTACAAGGTTTTTTTCTGTCTCTTATTTTTTTTCTTTTCGATGCATTTCTCCGTTTCTTAATGTTCACTTTTACAGTCGGGATGAAGGCAAAATGAGATCATTGGAGAGGAATTCTAACGTAAACTTCTCTGTTTTAGGAGAGAATTCGATTATTACTCTTATGCAACAGTCTGACTAACTAGACCGACGCCAGATTTACAGAAATTTCTAATTATTTACACAGCTTTTCTAACGACTGCAGAATGTACAGATTTCACAACTTTTAAAACCGGGGTATCCACATGGCTTTACGTCATAATAACTCTAATGCATTTTAAAATCAACCACCTGAAAAACTGCGGTCGCTAAAATTTCGAGTAGCATTAGATCTTTTTATATACTACACTGACTTTGGAATCTCCTCATATCCGAACCAAAGAGGCAACGGGTTCAAACGTATACCATTACCCAGCTTTTTGATCAAAATCTTCTGATTATACGAATAGGAAATGGGTAAATGAGGCTGGAATATTTCTTCAAAATCAGTCTTCTACTTCGATTTTTAAAAAGAACGCGTCAAAGAAACGCTGCCTTGATACTACTGTGCCTGATATCTTGTACGTGCCGAAGTACTCGAAAACGGTTTTGTTAAGGCTAACAAGAAGGGACACAAAATCAATGATTTTCTACTTAAAACTTGTCTTACAACACACGTTACACACGTACTGTGTATGGTCGTTGGTATGAATACCGAAATGCAGCAATTTACAGACAATTGTACACGCATAGACAAGCTCATATTTTCCAAGCAGTGTATTGTTGATCAATTTGCATTTCGAAAAAAATGCCTGTGATGTAACTATCACCCAGTATCACAATATTTGATTTATCAATAGTATTTTGATTTACCAGCAAATATCATATCATAATAACATGACTCGAACTGAACAATACACACAGCCTACTTTTCCCAAAACAATTAAAACTGCTTATCTTGTTTGTTAAATAAAAGCTTCATATTTTCTCTCTATAATCCTACAAGATCAAACAAACGGTAATCACTTTCCTTTCGCATTATATCTTTTTTTACAATCAATCTAGATGGAAATCATTTTTTATTTTTTTAATCTATTCTGTTTAGCCATATTTTCTCTGTTTTGCTTATGGTTGACAAAACTTTAAACTTTAGCAAGAATCGGTATTTGAGTGGTGGAGATTTAAATAATAACGATCGGAAATAAAATGTAAATGCGACACAAATGGTATCGTTAAATATGTATTTTCCATTACACCGACTTAGAGTTAGATTGATGCTTTATCCCATTCCTATGGTAAAAGTCCTGGTAATGGGAAAAATCAGGTCATATTTTTAGGTTGGAGAATCATATGTAAAGCTATCCAAATCTGTAATGCAAACACACAAAAGAAGGCGTAAGCTTTTAGCAATTACACGTCCAATCCTTTAAAAGGTGCATGAAATCTTTCCAAAAGAAAAGTCATTATGGTGTGATATTAGCTTGGTATGCATAGTCATCGTGGACACTCCGACATTCAAGAAGGAAAGAGAGATCGCTTTGTAAAAAAAACATCAGGAGTGAAATTTACCCAATAGTTACAGACCAGTTTACGTTGCTAGATAGTTATGATATTTACTGCAGTTTTCACAGCACTCAGTATTGTTTATTCTTCTGACAATAGACACTGTAAATTATCGTTTCATAAATCAAACGTATTGTGTTTTTCGATCAAAGGGTATCAAGTATTGAACATTTTCCTGTTTATGGTGAAAGATCTGAATTTTGGTTATACGAACTGAATCAGCGTTGTTTTGGGGGTGCTCCGCAGTTCTTTAATTAAATCACAAGCACTCGAGTTTTAAGTCCTATTTGACACTTCTTGGCAAGTTACGTATACAGTGATTTCAAAACGTTAATCGTTACTTAGCTTCGCTTGCTTGGTGACAACCTTGTCAGCAGACTTTAAACCAACACTCCATCCCCACCTCCATTCTAAACATCATAGCGACGCCCTTGTCTAAAGAGGCCAACCAAACGAAATGACATGATTTTGAAATCTACCTTCGCCAGGGGAGCGCAGTCATATCCCATACCATTTACCCCGTATTACGAGTAATAACACCGCGACAGATAGAAACATAACAAAGATACCCCTCGCCAATGTGTTCGATCAAAACACCGGGGAGTGAATCTCCGGAATTTTCAGCAAAAAAATAAATCTTATTAAGACCTCTTCGACACTGATTGTCGGTTGCCTGAGCGATTGTATATAAAGGAGTAGGACATCGGAGGAACGAAATGGAAATGGACGCCTTTGGTTATTTTCATTAAATGCCGGGATGCCACTTTTCCCCGTTAGTGTTAATTTCATTGTAATAATACGGACCTCTATAGCAGGTTCATTACTTTCTTCATAGCTTGTTTCATTTCAAATAGAACAAAACAAAACAAAATGCTTTCAGGCTAGGAATACTAGGGTTGAGCTAATTTCCACGTATGTATTTTTTTAAAATAATGACAGTATTCCCATCAGAAATGTTTCTTAGTTTATCTAGAGGGTTATTACCTAAATAATATGTTACAGGGTACTTCGAAGAAATCCCGAGACACATAAAGTTCTTCTCCTTAGCCGGATAATGGACGATCTACATTTACTTGATTTTTAAAATGCACAATATTGATGTGTGCTATCAAGCGAGCAGCGGCATTCTATTTAAGAATAAGAAATATAGCGAAAATTACACTACATTAAACACACCTCAAATTTGCGTTTAAGATAACATGGGAGTTAGAATGTAGGTTTGTCACAGAAATGCCACAGGCGTATAGGAGAGGGATTTTGGGGTGAGTGGCATGAAAAGCGAAATTTCGCTTTCTTTTTCCTTAGAAATCGTGTAGTACTCTTTAAA
The DNA here is from genome assembly GCA_035222895.1 of Strongylocentrotus droebachiensis. Lineage (NCBI taxonomy): Eukaryota > Metazoa > Echinodermata > Echinoidea > Camarodonta > Strongylocentrotidae > Strongylocentrotus > Strongylocentrotus droebachiensis. Next base: position 215,182 of record JAVYIG010000036.1, on the reverse strand, counting down.
AAAAATGGGTACACAGAAGTGCCTTCTGTTTTCTATCTTTCGTTTTCTCGTTTCAAATAATCAGTGCACTATGAGAAAATAGACTGGAAGGAAATTGCACCTCCTCAAAAAAGAATAATCCCGGTACGATCCCGGTACAATTAGGCAAAATGATTACTGCTCCAAGTAATACGGGTGCTACAATCCCTAGAAAATGCATGTCAATTCCCAACGGGCAAACGCATAGAAAACAAACATAAAGGTGCATTAATGTTCTTGTCAGTTAGTACAAACGAACTGAAGTATTGCATCAATTCCTCAGAGGCAATCCGCACGGACAGTTTTTTTTTCCTTCGTGTGATGTAAGCTTTCTAAAATGGTTGATCAATCAATAAAATCAAGACATGCGCAAGTGTGGATCGAACGTGACAGGTAAAGAGCACAGATACGACAATAAAAAGTAACCGCTAGGCACGATTTTACAGCATTTCTATTGTAAATGTACACATTATACATTCAACTATAATGCTATTTACACCTTACGCTGCCACGTTATAAGTTTAATTGCTTTGAATATTTACGCTATTATTTTTGCACACGAGGGGACACACTTGTAATGCGCTATTCCCTGCGCTAATCAAGTTTGTGAAAGTTACTGGCGCATACGCTATTAAATCAAAGACATGCTTTTAGGCTTTGGATTGTTTTTAATCACTTTTTATTACGCAATCTTTCTCATATTTGGCGCAGCAAAGGCCGCGCTGGTCGCTGACGCTGTTTTACTTATACAAATGGCGCCTTTTATGCAACACGAATTACGCAATCACCCTGTGTGTTAGCTTTAATAGGAAAGCTCTTTATCAAAATTAATTTTAATTTGCAAATTACGTTCCTATCACGCCTTTGCGGCACAATCGGTGAGATATAGTGATTGTCCTACAGCGTATTGAAATAATTGAGTGGCTTAAACATTGTTTACGTGACAAATTTCAAGGCTATATACAGCGGATTTATGTAATACATGCAACTTTTTCTACTTTTAATCACATACTGCTGATTAAAGCAGTCTGGATGTTTACAAATAAAACAAAGACTGAAAACACTAATGGACAATGATTTTTAAAAGTTTTTGCTTTTTCATGTGATGACGAGGCTTTCTGGCGAAAAATTAATTATAATAAGGCAAAAAACATTAGCAGGTAACTGATTATTTGGGTAATTACATGTACAAACAGCCTAACTGAAATGTAATTGAACAGAGTAAGGCTATTCATCTATCCCTGCTATTGTTATCTTTTCGTCTATTCAAAATTGTGGCAGCACATAATTGCATGTAAATTGACTTTTTAATTATAGACGCTTCATCTTTCCCGATTGAATCTGCTTAAATCAAATATTTAATTTCATGTTATTCCATGATTAAAAAAAAAAAAAAATTGCAGGCACATTAAGGAGCTGGTCATGGCTGTGTCGTTATGAATATTTTGTTTGGCTTTAATATACTAGGATTAGCAGTTTATGTAATGGAAATTAGATCTGTTCACTTTCTCTCATCATTTTTAGAATTATCGCCATTTGGACGACATCGATGTAGATTCAACAATAGTTAATGTAGAACCCTTTTGCTCTTTTCAAACATTTTTTTTTAAAGCAAACCTCAGTGAGTCGTAACACTTCCCTAAAAATCAAGGAGCCGATTCAGGTTCCGTTTAAGAAATATAGGGGGGGGGGGGCTAATTTTCATATGAAAAAATGTGTTTGATAGTCAAGCAAATATGAAACAAAGTTATTAAATTTCCAGGTACCTTTTCAGTATAGATTCAAGATTCAAGATTTATTTATTTATTTCCACTTGCATACAAAAACATTTCATTCAGGAACAGTAGGAACAAGTTCATCGTCAACATTAACAATGAAACAGTTATAAAGACTTTAACAAATGTGCAAAAAAAGGTGGTCTGTAAAAGAGCACAGCTAATTAAAACACAGATCACTTTTACAGCTTTGAACTGAGAGTAGGGGTAATTTTGTAAATAAAGCATACCAAGATAGTTTTGTGTTTTAAGGGGGGGGGGGGGGCACGGCTTGGTTGCGGGCCCTTTAACTCGCCAGTGTGCGGATGTATGGTTCTCATGATTTTATTTACACGAACTAAATGTCCTCTAGTCCGACCTGTTGGCAAACGGTTTTGTGGAGGTATGGTTTCAACTCTTGGGACAGGGTAGAGATCTTCATTCCCAGAAAACTGACAGACACTGGGGGATATGTTCAAGTAACTAAGACTCATACATGTACATTCGCTAAAAGGATTTTGAGAATAAAAAAATATCTGTAGGTCAAGTTCACCGTATAGTCTCGTCTTTGCAAACCTTTATTGATCAAGGTTAATGCACCACACCAGAGACATAACACGCACAATCATAATTTTAGATTTTTTCTGTTTTTACCAGTTGGTACTGTAAAGCAATTAATTTTAGTATGTAGACAGTAAGATTTTAGGATTATTCAAATTCACATTCTTTGGACCAAATAATCCCGTTCTGTAAGATTAAACATGGGGCTGATTAGGCAATCAACAAACTACCCGCCCTTTCCTTTGAAAATCAAATGGTTTTAACCCTAGTCATGGTTCCAAAAGTAACATTTTATTTACCAACTAGAAATTTGTAATTTATAAGCGCACGTGCGATATATTCTTCACAACTTATGATGCAAATCATGCTTAACAGGATAGTCTACGCCCCCGAGAGAGTTGCATATCTTGATATTATCTTTAAATTACCTTGTCTTATTGCGTTAACCTTTTTTCGTGTCGGTGGGTGTGATTGGTACTGCAATTGCTTTCGACTTTAAGATTCATGCTTGAAACGCCGATTGTTAGGTGTTTAATACTTATCATCTCTTTACCTCCAGGACGTGACTGATTGGTTTTCACCCACGTTGAAATGACGTCTGAGACACACGTACGCCACCCTCCTAACTTTATACATCCTCATCACATGACGAGAATCATACATTTCGTTCCGTGCAAGCATCACAGATAATTAATATGTTCGACAAGTTTATTCGGCACTTCCAATTAGGAAACAGTTTTGGTAACCTTAATGAAATTGGAACTTGGTAGGAATTGCTAGAACGTTTGTTAAAATTAATAAAGTAATCATAGTCTTGTTATTATTAATCTCATGTCGTGATGAAGTTCTAACGAAGCATGAACGATTTTCCTCTAGGCTTGCTTTGGTTAACAGACTTAAGCAAAAGAAGTATAAACAAAACTTGATAGATCCTGCTCCTTCATTCCGTTATAATCTTCTAAAATAGCGTAGCTCGCTAAAAAACATGGCTTACGGCAGCCATCGCCATGATTAAGAGGTACATGACATAGGACTATGTTTATTTAAACAATACATGTGTAATTAATGTTACGTCGCCGAGAGAAAACGGTTGCTATATAGGAAGTCCCGGTAAACCATAAGTGCGTATCGATTTATAACTCCGTGTTAGATGCTGACAGGTAGTTGCTGGGGGTACCTTTGTACTCCGCCATTGAGCAACTATTATTACAAGCTACAAAATGATCATTTTCCTGATCTTTTCTAGCTTGATCGTAAACATTTAGAAGTTTCAGTTGTTTGTAGCGGAGGGGGGGGGGGGGGGGTGAATAATTCGCATCTCCTCATGTTTTGCTCCCAAATGTAATTCATCTGTTAAATCCTTGATGGGAACTAGAACTGAATCATGGGCGTACATTGCTCCCGATACACAAATATTTGTGAAAGCCAAATTGATTTCAATACGACAAAAGTAACCTATTTCCAAAGATCATTGTGGCGAGGTGAACATGAGAGGGGGAAAAGGGGGAGGGGAGGAATCGGGGGAGGGTTGAGGGGGGGGGGGGTGTTAGTCCAATGTGCTGTAGACAATCTTGACGCTGTTTTTTCTTCTATATTCTGGGGTTTAACTGATATTTGGAAGCGCCAGGATCCCTTGAGCGATGGATACGACCGCTATTGAATACAAAATTATCGTTATTATAAAATTGTTTACAGAAAAAAGGCTGGGGGGATGCCGGTTTAACCTTTTGAGGGCAACGCCTACGTGTCCTTCTTTAACACAAGCTAAATAATTCCACAAGGATTGAAGGACAAGTTACACTCGAACCTCATTAAGGCCTATAAGGCCTAAAGGTGTATCTTCCTTGAATTGATTAGATAGTATCAATGACGGTTTTATTAGGATGTCACCCAGATCCTATGAACCAGGTTCACAATCGAAGGGCAAGGCAGAGGTTAGTCTTTTTTTTACAATTGTTGATAAACTAAATCTTATCTTCAGGCAGGTTATGGAACCGTATTTGAAAAGAAGATAAAACGTTCCCTTTTAATAATGATATACATGTATTACATTTATAAATGAATTTTAAATGAATTAAAAGAGTAAAAGGAACCTGCGAAATTTACACAAACGACCTTCATCACACCCACTAAAAATCACATTACAGACGTGCATGTACTCAGACCTCATAGAGTACTGTAAAACACGTAACCAGGACATCTTGTTTAAACAAAAATTATTACTGATTTGTTGTTGCGCAGATGGAGTAGAATGTCCTCCTAATTGATGAACATCTTCTGATTATTGATATCATTATTATTATTGACATCATTATTATCATTAATATTAGGCCTATTATTATCATAATTAATTTTATCATTATCATAATTATCATTATTGTCGTTATTATTAATACTTTATTACTATTTTATTATTGTTATTATCATTATTAATATTGTTATTACCATTATTATTATTGTTATTAATTTTATTATTATTATAATAGGTAGTAATCGTTTGTAATATTGAACATTCAAAATAAGTTAGACCTAATCATGTACAATTCCATTCCCCGTCATGATCAAACCTACCTTTTGTATTACAAATATATTCAACCAGTTTACAATGACAAAGCCATATTAGACATACATGTAACTGTTGAATAATTACAATTTGCATTTTGTGACACTGCAATTACATTCAATACTCTAACTTGCCGTAAGGTATACACATTATCATTATTAATACGTCTACTTTTTTAACTCGAAAAATAACAAACAGCTGGAGACTTGTTTTCTGCGTAGCTAAAGCGCTATATTGGGGAACATATATTCAATTTATTCATCCAGGCACTTACATGCAATTATATGAGATGACTTACTCGCAAACAAAATGTGAAATGTACTTAGCTGTGTGCACGTTGATTTTATTTTCATTTAAAATCCCTCAAATATGGGGAAATAGTTTAAACTTTAAAAAATATGCCATAAGACAGTAAAACAAAAGGAGCTTATTTTTGACAGATGAAATGACGCATGAACCGAAGCACTGTTCTAATTTTTAAACTATCCATCCCTCACTGTCAGTAAGGTAACATCCCAAAGTATTGAAATAAAAAACAGAGGTAATAATACTTTACTTTCATCGTTCATAAGCGCCATAAAATAATTACATATATTCATGATTATCATGACTGCATTGTTTCTCCTACATGTAAATCACTGAAGTACAATTCCTCCGTCTTTTATACTGACCTGGGCAAAGAATTCGTAAATTTAGATTTAAAAAGGTTAACGAGGTTAACAAGCTCTTAAAAAATCCCAGATGACAACCAAAAGCAAAGAAACGAACAAACTAGATATATATACTTGTAATAGCAATTACATTTAGATCCCTGAGCGCACAACAATACAAAAGGTTTTTTTTGTACTGCCACAGAGCTTTAACTGGATCGCCATGAATTCAATAAAATTTTAACGAACGGGAAACTGATGGTATATGTTTTATATTAATATATCCTTTTTTGTCTGGAGAAACCGACGTGGTTCGTATCACCAAGGCAACGATTCATTGACTCTCTAATGAAGTCAAATACCAGACAAGTTACATCTACAGTGTGTAAGTGGGATAAATGGGTCCCTAGATCGACCCATTTTCATTATTTCAACCTTATATCATCGTCTCGATAAATTTACCTTGCTCAGAATCATATTCGTGGATGGAAAATGACGAAGTAGAATTGGCGGGGTATGCAACTGTTTACCCCCTTTATGTATGCCTCGCTTTTAATAATGCACTCTTTCTATTACCACTCCTTATTGGTAGCGATGTTGGGTGGTCATAGAACCTACACCAACATGCCCGATCTCATGATAAAAGTCATCTTTTGATATTAATTTCCATGCCTTGGTATCAATTAGATTTTGGTCTGGTCGAATTACGAAATTACTGTCTCTAAAAACCCAGTTTACTCGGTACGCCGCCAAACGGTTCGCATTCCAAGGTTGGCACCTCTTTGTTCAATTTCCGGAGATGGGTAAAATAATAAATTTCCATCGCACGTATTCCCATTCATTTATCGAAATTGCTTTTGATATAAATAAAAAGAAAGGACAGAATCAAAACATACATGCATTGATTGCATGGCCAAAGCCATTTAAAATGAGCTTCGGAAGTTTAAATCTGAAATTGAGTCGGCTAAATTAGGTATTACATTTTCGAGAATGTGATATGTGAGCTCATTTCTAATTAACGTTTGATTACGAGACCTGTATGTGTTACATCACAACGCGATATTGACTTATTGCGTGAGCGAACATCTGAAGGTAATATGTAAAATGCTGGGTGATTCACAGTTTAATTTTGATGCCACAGTATGGGAATAACTGTGGTGGAGGGAGGGAGGGGAGGGGGGGGGGGGTATATAAGATTAAAAACAAACAGCGAAAGTAGAGGAAAATAATATGATTAAGTCTTAATTTTACATTGACTCATTTTAAGACCACACAAGTTCGCCCGCCCATTGTGTCATAGCACAAAGTCATGTAGGCCCAATGTTGGTATTTGATTTATTATAATAAATACTTTAATATAGCTATCTGTTGTGTAGGACAGAATTTATCACCATATCATCATAAATTATCGATAACCCTTTGTACCACTATAATTATTACTATGGGTTTCGGAGGGTGATGGAAATTAAAATTGTGAAATTCTGCATGATTAAATGAATTAATTGACTTGTGTCGAAGTAACAACTCTCAAAATTGGTCAAAATCACGAAGTATACTGCTTTACATAATAGTTTGTATTAACTGCATAGCTTGTAAAAATAGACTTTTAATAAAAAAATTGTTGTATTTAATCGTTAAAAGGTCTAATGCAAGGAAGTGAGACCTCTCCACTCCTTCCCACAAAAAGCATACCTCATTGAACGAGGGATGACGTTTAGGCAGACAAACTTGTTTATTCGATATAATTCTTTATCCATAGGTGCCTCGAGCTGAATAAACTATAATCGTAATTGGATGTGTCTTTCCTTCAGATAGATATTCCGAGGGGAATTCAAGAAACTTCAATTATCATATGGGCAACGGGTATCGTTTCTCCTATGTACGGAGCAGAGGAGGTGGAGAGACGTTAAATAGAAGATCAAGGTCTGGAAAAAGGGGGGGGGGGGAATAATTTGTAAGCTTTTTTGTAAATTTTATGTTCGTTTTTTAATAATATCACAGCAGAAATATCCATTACAAATAATTGCTTTTCGAATGTCCTCATATTCGAAATATGACGAGAAACAGCAGAAAAGTTTAGACCAGATTTTCATGTCAAATTTGAATGTAGTCCCATGCACCCATTTATTTGTCCATTGCATGTGACTGTCAGCAAGATTGAGACAATATATTCCTATTTCGATGACACTAAAAACTCTCTGTATTCCTTAACTCTGATGTAATACACAATTATTTTTTTCTCCAATTGCTTCCATACCGTTTTTGCACAATGTTATCGCACGAGCAGTACTCAACTTTGCCTTTAAACTGCGTTAACAAATCGTTTTTCCTCTATTAATGCTCCGAGCATTTTGATACATTACAGGATTAGACTGCGTAATTGCACACAACATAGTGCTACCTTGGCCATGGTTCCCATGCGTGTGTATTCTTTCTTTTATGAAAGGAAGGCGGGTTTAGGGCGAATGGTATTCGCAATGGGATGTTGATTTGCCTTTGTTAGACGAGCTAGTGCTAGTATATTCAATGGTCTTGTCATAATCCGCTGTCATTCCATTGTCATCTAACCCATTTCGTCAACTAGGCGATGTTACAGAGTACAATACATAGGAAAACAACTATGAGAGCAAAGCAGGTTGAATCGGTCTTCTGATCACCTCTTCATCCTTCCTCAAAATTATTTCTCTTTCCTTTCACTTTCATTCCCTCACCTAAAAGTTCGCAATTACCTTTGTATATATCTGTGTTGCTTATTTTCTTCACCATTATACGATCTAAATCGGAACCATGATGGAAAACAATTTTTACCCTACATACATAATGTTTCAATAAGCAATACAACAATAAACTTTTCTTAATTGTGGACCGAAAACTGATCAAACCGAAAGGTTGTCTTTAACGGGTACACTCCACCGGAAAACAAACATTTAAAGCCTATCTGCACTAGTTTGGCAAGGAGGGGTCAGACCTCGGGGGGGGGGGGGACCAAGGGGGACCAATGGTCACCGATGGTCACCGATTAGGCATTGTTTGCTACATAGAGGACGCAAGTAGTAGTGCAGTGGGGCTTTAACGGATAAACTTGTTAAGATTACGCATTATATGAACGTTTGATTTAATACTACACTTTCTGAAGAAGAACAAAGAAGAAGCAAACCTGAACTGAAAGTTAGCCAAACTCATTAGACATTCATAAAGCATTGACCAGAAGGAAATAGGCCTACGTGCCATCTACATCAGGCCTGATGGATGATTTTCTTCAAAATCGCTGACATCGGTGTTTTTTTAAGCCATTAGTGAGAGAAGACGTTCGAGTTTGAAATATTAGTTACCAAACATGGCCTGACAGTTTCACGACGGATGGATAAAGATGATTAAACACCTTGCGTTACTGTTATTTTCTTTCCAGAACCATAATTTTCGCTCCTTATATTAGAAAGAAGAAGCAAAAAAGTAATCCTCATTTTTCCCGGCTATTGCCGGTAACGGAATAATCAGTTTTGAATTTCATGAAATCTTTCGCGCCTTAGGAAAATTCATGGGCGCTTCAGTCAGTGCTTCCATGCACCGTGCGTGTTAAGTTATTGAAAGTCGTTAGTGTGTGCACGATCTGTCTCTCTTGGCGATACGGAATGCAATCGATCACCCGATGGCGATACCTGCGCTCACCCATGTGGGGATGTTTTATCTCTCGAAAGCAGTTGTCTGCTTGCCTGCTTGCTTGCGTTTCTCCCTCTCCGATGCCTAACGCGTCTTTTAGAGCTCCGGCGAAGTCTATACTTCCCCGCAAAGCAAATCGCGAATATGCCTAATGGCGGTGATCGATAATTTCTTGAGAAAAATGTTTTATGCTGATTGATTGATTTTCACTTTTGATTTGATGTTGATTCAATCAACCAATCAGGCTCTCCATCCGTGCTTCCCCGCTGGTAATGCGTTTTTGGTTTTAACATATTGCAAAGATCGAAAGCAGAACGCCAGGGTTGCATGGTCCAGTGCAGTTTGTTCGGATGTATTTGTATCTCTGAAATGAGGGTTCAAAAGAAGTAGGCCTGTCTTTGTTGTTGATACATTTAAATTGGCCGGTCCGCTCATTTCGTTGTTTTAAGAAATAGACCCCCCCCCCCCAAAAAAAAAAAAGGAAAAAAAATACACTGGTGAACAAAACTCACAAACCCATACAATTTTTTTAGATAGTCAAGCCCAGTTTCATGTCATTTTTAACTTTGCATCGGAGTCGAAAAGGTGTTGGTATTAAAATGTATATGACGTTATGTCTAGAAGTTATGAAGCTGCTTTCGCCATCTTAAGAGAAACGTCGCTGGAATGTATACAGGTCGTTCGGTGAGGGGGAGGGGGTGAAGCGCCACCAATGAACACAATAATTGCGTAAACAAAAAGGATCACGGGAGGACCAGGGGATTCTCACTGGAACACAATTTCTGTTTTTTGTATTCATATTCCCAAAGGGCACAATATTGGGACGAATGTTACCCCCTCCCTGTTTTACGGACGGACCTGAATATGACCCTGATTCAAAGGTAAAAACAGCAATAGTTTAGTCGGTTCCCTATGTACAAGCAATAATTACAATCATCAATTTAAAAATACAATTCAGGATAAATCATATAAAAAATCTAGGCAATTGCTACAGGACGTACGGTAAAGGGCAGTTATAATTTATGGCTCCATGAAAACTAGAACTTTGGAATATGTTTGTCAACCCGTTGAAGTGCCATGTGATTTAAGAGTAGTGGAAGAAATATGAGATGCGAAAGAAAACTTAGATATAGTGACAGGAGTGTACTTAGACATTCGTCTGTTCGGCGAATCAATACTGCGCATGGGAAAGGTGTGACGAAAATAAACCATAAATGGAAAGATAAAGAGTTAGGGATAAGGTATCACGATAAAAGTAAAATTTTGAATTATACAATTGGTAGATATACACATATTTTAGCACAGGTTTAATATGCAGCTCAATCAACTTGACTTTGTAATTTGTCTTGTTTTGTCTTCAATAAATTGAAACAAACTTCGACCTATTTTTGAATCTACGATTAAATCATAGGAAGGGGGTGGAGAATGCCTGTGAATTTAAAAACAAAGTAAATAAAGGGAGAGTAAAAGCAATAGCGTTGCGATTCGCTCATTCGATATATGGAAGGAAGTATATTATAAGGAAAACATGGTTAGGTTCAGACATTAAGTCTACTACGGGTGTCTATACGAAGCACTTAAACGGTCAGCTTGCTCATTAAACCCTGCTGCCTTGAAGTCTACACTCTTAGCCAACATGATGGATAGCCTCATTAGTGCGCTATAGTCGTTACAGGGGAACGGAGAGGACAAATGAATACCAACGAAGTCTGTCTATATGATGGTATTAATTCATAAGACCGATTAGGTTCATCTATGGCCGCAACGAGAGTAACTATTTGAATCTTCTACGTTTGATTAAGCCAATTTCGTTGGTGATATCGGAACAACCGATTGATGTCGGATGTCGCGCTGTACCCCATTCACACCGCAAACGACCGATAACCGACAAACTATTCGCCCGTTTAGTGAGCAGTCCTTTGGTCTGTCGGTGAGGTACCGGTTTCTGTGACTGACATAAATCGGACACCCTGCCAAGTCGACTCTAAATAATTCGAAACTAACCGAATTTCGGCATTGCGTGGTAACGTGTGTCCGAAATTCGGTTCGGTCTATTATATCGGTCGGGTGTCGATTTTATCGGTGTAACTTTGATATAAGCAGCCGTGATATCAATTTAAAATTCAATAACTGTGGGTGGTTGGCTTAAGCGAGCTTATAGGTATCAGTTTGCATATATTTGCGGATCAGGTTTAATAACAAGAGGATGGTCTTAATTTACATTGTTGGCGGTAGGTTATTGTAAACCGAGTTAGAAATAATGTGTCATAGTTCTGATCAGATGGCTGGCCCAAATGGGCCTTTGGTCCATATTCAACAGTTCAACCGCTCTTTTTACTTCCCCCATACTCACAACCTTACTGACACGAGCTTTAAAGTCGTCAACATGGCACCTCTAATCATTATTATCTGAATCATGGACTTTAATAGTCCTTTGAAGAAACTTCATGAATAACAAATGATGCAGCCATGGAAAAGGGGAGGGATGTGACCTTTATCATACTATGTTACTAAAATACAGTTTCAGGGTTTAAACAAAATAAACGTTGAGAAAACCTGTGGAATAAATGGTCGGATTATGATTGTGTGTCATGTTCGCTCATTTAAAAAAAGGACACACACAAGGGATTATGAAATGGCCTGATGTTATTTTCAAAAGTCTTTGCGAGTGTGTCCATGGATACTAAGAATTGTTTATAATGGACCTAATATCAAAATTTTAAATGTACATTTCACTCATAAGCAAGGATGGAAAACACAACTCGATGTTATGTTTTTGTTTTGTTATCTTTGCTTTTCATTATGCTACGAATGCTTTGGGAACTACGCTTGTACAAAGCCTAAGAGCTCCATTTATGTCGTTCCCCCTTTCATTTTCTAAATGTGTTTTTGAATTATTTTGTATCTTTTGTATCACTGTAATTTTTAATCGAGAATGAAATAAATGAGAATTGAATTGAATTGAATTTTAATTTCATCGATCATTAAGACTCACTCACGATTACAAAGACAGGATATTTCCCTTCCCCATCCTGTTCAAATAAGTATGTTCGGCATTCATCAGACTCTATGTTGATTTGCTCCTCCACGATTGCGTTTTTTTCTTGATAGTTTGCAGTCTGATAGGAAACTTGAGCGAGACATTGTGGAACCAATGGCGATGGTTTGATTGATGTTTAAGTAGCCCAAAGATGTATTTGTCCAAACAATGAGTTCATTATTTTCATTTCACTTGATTGATGAGTAGCTTATTTAAAAATATGTTGATAAGACCGCATATACAAGTATATGTAAATGCTATTATGCGGGGGTGTATGCATCTAGTTAGTGTTGGTGCGCGTGTATCATATTCTATTGCGGAAATACCAATTAAAAGAAACATAAGACATATAGATAGTTCTTATAAAATGTATAAAACCTTCAATGGAACGAGGAAATTATTGTTAGCCTAATGGGGCACAACTGTACCGCAATTTCCTTTGGCACTTTTTAGGATTTTTTTTAGATTTCCTTCATTTATGGATGGGTGAATAAATGAGTCATTCGCTGGACATCACTCAATCTTAAGCGGACATCTTAATGGCCGCTCTGGGATACTTAAAACCGTTTTTGTTTTTGTTTCGATATAATATCTTTGCAGATACGCCATTTGTCGGAGTAGACATCAATGCTAAAGTTACATCAAATAGATAGTCAAACACAGAATAATTCACTTCTTGTATGACCATTCAAGTGCTTTGGTACTAAGGATTACATTTTTAAAAGGTCCTCAGAACTAAAAATTAAGAGCATTCTGTTATAGAAATTTAAGAATTATCATTGAAAACTAAATAAACAAAGACCAAACTGTTCATCTTTTAAAAGCAAAAGTTTGATTCGATTGTGGGCAGAGAACACCATGACGTTTAAACAAAAGGGCAATTATTGTTTTATTGCGCACTATATTATAGTGTTATCAATTAAGACCTACAACTTAACGTCAACCATTAAAAAGCATAGTGAAACAAACAAGGATGCTTTTCCTATTAGCTTTGTCATATACGTAGGTTCGGGTTTGTTTTATGACCGAAGACTCCGTCAAGTAGTTTTAAGTTTAATAGCGATCATATTATGTAGATGCTGAAAAGGCCATGTGTTGCTTTCTCATGGTTTTAAATTGAGTTGTGTCAACCTGCAGCAGTTACCCATTGTGTATTTAGAAGCCCTAAAGTAGCACATTGTCACTTGATCGTCATGAGGAGGAGGAGATGAGGAGGGCTGATGGCAGAGTGGATTAGTTTCTACTAATGTACGTCAAAAAGGCGGAGATGTATGCTCTTAAGATGGTGACGTAGAATCAACGTATCATTTGTAGAAGACATAAATTCAAACATCCGTCACAAAATGATTAGATTAGATTACATAAATATGAAAACTATGTTAAGTGGCGGAGTAGTATGCTTTTAAGGTGGTGACGTAAAATCAACGTGTCATTTTAAGAAGAAACAAATTCAAACATCCGTCACAAAATTATAACATCAGATTACATGAATAAGTAAAATGCGATTAATGGTTTTTACTCATCAACTACGCTGTTTCTCCCTAACTGCATGGATGACAACGAATAGTGATATCGCAATCGAATAATTGAGATGAGTTTTGTTATTCAGTGTATGAAGTAAAAGGCCTAATTCAAATAATGGAGTCGAACTTACGATGACAAATGAAAATAAAGCATGCCTTTCAACAAAATTGCCCACATAATTCAAAAGAGTAAAGGAGTATTGTTTAATCCCCCCTCTCTCTTTCTCTTTCTCTCTCACTGTCTATTGCATTCATGGAAAACTCTCCGATAATGATTTTATTTTCTTGGCATATGCCTTTGCATTTACTAGTTCAGGCTGTTTAGTCATGCAATTGCCAATCACTTTTATTCCCAACCTTTAGCTGCCTCTTTTTAACCCGTTCTTTCCATTCACGTTCCACATTTCTCTGTCTCTGCCTCTCTGCCTTTCTTAACCTTGATCTTTTGAGCCATGTGAGCGTGCTCAAACTGTTACACTGGCAATGTCATGAAGACGCGACAGGAAAATGATGCAATTTGTCCATGGACGTGACGGGTGAAACTTGTTACTTCACATGCGTTAAAGAGGCCCAAGTACAACGCTTTGAAGCGCAAGCGATGGCGTGAACCGAAAACCGTATTAGGTGCGAGTGGTGTGGGCGTGCTATTCTATGTGTGTGTGCTATGCGCGTGTGCGTGTGTGTATGTTGTGTTTTTTTCACTCTTTTGTAAGCGGCCGAAAATAGAAAATAATGGTTCATTGATCATTATCATGCACTCTACTAGGTGCACTGGCCTTTCAGTAGCGCAGACAGGTCAAACAATACCTTGTAAGGGATATTGTTATTACGGCAGCCAATTAGTCATCATCAAGCGCACATTGCGTTCAGAACTAGCAAAAAAACGATATAAAAGCGCTGTATTTCGATGCTGTAATATATATTTTCTAATCTCTCCATATTTCACACCTGGCTTGGATGTGGTAGTCTTATAATTGAATCGTGTTCATCTCTGTGTTTCCATTATTCGTGTGCATTGTTGTTTAATGATAGGGGAGTAATGTTACGGAGCAAGTAATCATCTGACTCTATATTTAAATAAACGTATAAAAGCTGAAGCAAAATATTGCTAGAAGGCATTAATTGTGTGAAAATATCCTAACTCTGATTGCTATACTGATGCGAAAGGATAATGATAACTTCACATCTCCCTGAGATAGCACGGCGTACACTATTTCGATATCTATCACCGTATACAATGTTTACCTGTTGATTCTATTGTGTACACTGTACAGTTTGACCCTTCCAATATTCATTTTCCATTTGGATAATGAATTGATTTTGTGTTGATAATATAGATGATGAATAACCTAACACCGTCGATATCCTTATTCTACAAACAAGAATAATGTCATTTTGATGATATCCAATTTGAATGTAAATTAAACACGCGGTCTTCATCTCTGTTTGATACATAGACTGTCACCAGTAGAATACGATGATCTTTGCATTCAGTAGTCATTAATCATGGCAGACATCCTGATGAAATATAACTTAATTCCAGACCATCTGTTTCCCCTTCCCGATCGCGAATCCAATTACATGTAAATACAACCTTGTAGCTTATATCCATTTAAAAACAGAATGTATATTGCCACGATATCCTATATAAATTCAATAAAATCATGGAGAGGGGATATCGAATTGTATAGATGCTTAGATTAAATTCGTATAGAAAACGGAGCGTATCAAGACTTAAACTTATGAGAACATGAAAACTGTATCTATTAATAAATAATATACCATAATGCCACAATCATTTCATAAACAGGGCTACTTCAAAAATATTACAACTTCATGGGCAACAGTGGCCTAGGGCCTCTGCCATGTATGAATTGTATTATACATTGTAGTGTCACACAAATCCAAACATACGTATTGTAATACAACACGTTAACAATAATATCAACAGTATAATACATACAAGACGTTATTTTGTGTTTATAACGTTTGTCGGCCTTTTACTGCCCAGAATTATCGATCATTATTGATTTCGTTACAAATTCACGATGGAAATTTATTCACAATGAAACGGCGATTTGCGCAACAGGCTTGGGTTATGAACAGTGCCAACGCGACGGTGCGTCAAAGAGGCCTGCATTCGACAAAGAAAATGGAAAGCCCCTAGAACCCGCTTGAAACATCATCGATGCGTTTTTAAATATTCAACAGTTCGATACTGTTCCCGCCTGATTTAGTTTATGACATTTGAATCGAACATCCGAATCGCCCGAATCGTCCAAAAGATTTGTTGTAGGTATATACGAAAAAATAGATCACTCGATGTACTTTAAGCTCTAGGTCGATTTTGACCGACCTTTCGATTATTGTTTCTTCAGCCCTGGCATCAGCCGCCTTTTTGAGAGGCTTCCAAAGAAGTTATCTTATTTCTTTATTTTGTATTCAACGTGTAGTCTAAAATTGGATTAACAAAGTAATGTTAAATAAACAACATGTCCTCATGCAATTAATATTGTTCAGGAGTTTGAGGTAGACTTTATAGTCTTCATAGCTATTCATTCTACTAGATGAGGTTGCGAAGATTTAATAGAAAATAAAATTTGGCAATTTCAATGGCTTCGTCCATCACATAAAGTAATGTACGGATATCACGTTAACATTATTACGTCAAGCCAGGCGCGTACGCAGGATTTTTTCAAGGGGGGGGGGGGGGGTTTTAACATTTATAAATCGGGCCAAAAATTTCGCAACGACTCAGCCGACCGCTGAATAAGCGGGGGGGGGGGGGGGGGTAAGAGGACACTTTTTTTTTTTTTTTTGGTCCCAAAAAAAAATCGCAACGACTCAGCTGACCGCTGAATAAGCGGGGGGGGGGGGGGGGGGGGGGGGGGGGGGGGGGGGGGGGTAAGACGACACTTTTTTTTTTTTTTTGACCTCGAAATTTGAAAATTTGACATTTTGCTCCGTTGGGGGGGGGGGGGGGGTAGGGTCACCTGTTTTTGGTCAGTCATGGGGATAATTTTTTTTTTTTTTTTTTTTTTTTAATAATTAAAAAAAAAAAAATCCAAAAGGGGGGGTTTTAGGGGTTTTTTTGGGGGGGTTTATACACATAAAAATACCAAAGGGGGGGGTTAACCCCCCAACCCCCCCCCTGCGTACGCGCCTGCGTCAAGCGAACATGATTTCTATAGGCAGTATAATAAAGAGGGGACTGAAATTTATCTAAGTTGATTTCTCGAGAGGCTTTGTGATCGTGTTCCATACACCTGTCAGGGGATCTGTTTAACTATGACATGTTTATGAACTCAGTGTGTACTTGTTTGATTCTCTGAAAATTCTCATCTCTGTGATTAACCAGAGCTCAGGTCGATGCTAAACTAACTCCTGGCCCGTGGCCATTCCTCCAAGCACGTAGAGCACGGCTCAAGATGGTGCTGATGTACCGCATTATCAACCAGCTCACATACATTCAAACCGAGGACATTCACAACAGTTTCACAAACCCTAGACTCTAGTCTACCAGAGGCAATTTTGTTCACTGACTCTAGAAGACTGGAACTCACTGCATCTACTAACTTCTGCAAGGAGGAAGAACAGACAATCTAGCTGCGGTAGAAGGGGAAAACCGTTATTTTTAGCTGCACATAGATTAATTGGTAGTCTTTTATTATGGAACTGTACATACACTACAACATATCTGTCAAACCAGTACGAGAATACACCAGATGGTGGAGTGAACTAATTAAGAAGAAGGAGATAAATGTCTGCCTTTAATGTTCGTACTGTCTACAACTACTTCATCTGCACAATTCTTGACGAATACAATCCCGTGCTTATTGTCTCACGACGATCACATCCATTCAAGTAATTTAGTATTAACCCACCCAGATACATTTACTGGGTTCAGGGCTATTACTAATATGAAATATCTAGCTGCGGGCCAATTTTGTTGAAAGGCTTGGCTGAACGCATCAGAGTCACCATGGCAACCAGAATAGTAAGGGGAAAAGATAAACCAGACAATCCTCAAACACCGCAATCACGGATCATATTCCAAGGTGTACATCTGAGCTAGATGACTCTTCTTCATCCTTAGATTTAAGTCTGATAATTCGAATCATCTAGCTTGTATCATATTCATATATATATATGTATACCATACTTTTTTCTGAATACAACGATATTTTATTTGTGCCATTGAGCATACCATACACTGAGATGTGTTAAGTCTGTTTCATTGTTTTGCCTCTTTTAAACACCCAATGAAGAAAACAAAGTAATATTCTTCTAGCTGCACACCCCTAATCAGCTTGGTTGCTTCTTTTTTAGTTTTTGTTTTTAAAGATAATTTAACAGGAAAGGCAGCTGGGTAGCTTTAATATCAACTTCTAGCGTGTACTCATTTTATTTATTGAATGAGACATGTGTTATTATATAGCTACACCTTTTCTTACGTATGTCAAATATAGAGTCCCAATTAGTTCCTCTCGGTGAACAAGAACGATTCTACACCAGTCACCCGTGCTCCAATGGACAAACATCTAGATACAAAGTGTTGGAGAGCAAAAGACACCAATCGGTTCAACCCTCAGATGAAAGGTCGTCGACCCACGACCAGGTAGTTGCAAAGCACAAAAGCCAAAGGAAAAACTGGTGTTTGTCGCACCATCCATGAACTTTACGGTATATAGGGTGAGTGCAGGAACATTCCAGGTTAGATTAGACATCAATTAGTGTTCATTCAAAGGTTATGCAACCACAAACAGAAGTTGCTGCTACAAAAGGACGCCTACTGAACCTGTCCTTGATGCTTCTGGCCACAAATGTGAAGAATTACGAATTATCTGTGACCGCTGACACCACTAACACCACTAATATTATGCATCATCTAACATGAAAATATGACGGCCACATCCGTCACGCCCACATTCACATTCATTATTTGATTAGGCATGGAAGGTGTCACGCTTTGTTTCCATAAACATTTCTTTGTTAGATGATGGAAATAGTTTTCTGCATTTTAATTTAAGCTCTACCAATACAAACTATTTTTTCTCTTACACAGCTCTTAATTCTCTATAGACAAACACAGCCATGAATAATTGATAAAAACCAGTGTATTTTCGGAGCGCTCATTCCGAGTTTGTCAGTGAGTGAGTGTGTGTGCGGTAGGGACCGAGTGGGTGTGCGGGGCATATAGGTTTGCATGTGATAGAGCACTGTGCCACATAGAGGCAGCATGGCATAAATCATCAATGAAATCAATATCGTATTTAATGCACCATCAATACTGGTGTTATCTTCCCACAAAGAAAATAATCTCGTCGGAAAGTTCACGCTTAATGCGTGAGCGAAGTTAGTCGAGAAGAGCCTCCGGGACTTTAAATAATGTAAATAAAATTCGATTAGAAGAAGCAGTAAAGCTTCAACCCAGTCTCTAAAGGGGTATTACCCCGCCCCCCCCCCCACTCAGTGTTATTTAGGGTACGCATAATGCGTGTTCCAAGCGACCCCCCCCCCTTTTCAGCAAAAGTCCGGTGTGTAAAGTCAATACGAGTCGACCTTTTTCTTTTGTTATACGAGCCTTTTTCAGCAACCCCCCCCCCCTTTTCAGCAAAAGTCCGGTGTGTAAAGTCAATACGGGTCGACCTTTTTCTTTTGTTACGAATAGGACATTTTGGTAACACGCATGGGGTCCGTCCGTTCTCGGAGTGGGGGGCCGGGGGTATTACAGGATGCTTCAACTGTAGTCTTTGCATGTTTTGTTTACATTTGTATTCCACGTAAAAGATGTATACAATAGTAGGTTTGGGAAAGTGTAATTCATATGATCATGAAATCAATGCCTTACACAATCAATCTTTTTAGTTATTGCGGTTGGAGAAAAAAAAAGGCGTTGGCGTTTAAATTACACCTGGGCCTCTGAAGACAAATAAACGTTGAGCTTTATAATAATAATAAAAAACGGTGCTTATGAAGCGCTTACCACCGAAGTCCCTAAGCGTAATTACTTTTTCAAGTTTTGAAATGAGTACATCAAATTCTTTTCTAGAGTATGAACTAACAAACAGTGAGTTACCATTTTTGTTTACATGTAATCTAGCAATGAATGATATATTTTTCATAAATTTGTCATGATTATATTTTTGTGTGGATTTATTGCCTTTTAGAATGAAAAGTCCTGTCGACCGTCTCTTTTATTGCACGTTTAAACAATTCTTACAATTTAAATTAAATGTGAAACACATTAATATTGCCAGCAGAACATTTTTTTATTATTATCTTTTCAAATATGTTTTGTTTATTGGAAAAAGATTTGTTTTCTTCTAAAAGACTACGATTTCGGGCGTTTCATTCCAATAGAACCTGAATAAAAAAAAAATCATCCGTTCAAAATATCAAATATCTTAAAACTCATAATTTTGCTGAATTTATTAAAACTTTGCACTGACCTTGTAGATTGGAAAGTGCACCATATCTACACAAATCTGAAAACTTATCTGCACATGCTTACACAGGAAACAATGGTATGGAACAAAGTGGATTTAATTCTTTTTGAAATGAAACGATTTTGGATTGAGTGCCCTTTTGGAATGAAACGTACTTTTTTGGGAATATGGCTACCTTTTGATTACCAAAAAAAATACCTTGCTGTTGATTACCACGTATCAGATACACATATTCATCATTATATACATTTTGGTCTACAGTGGATTCGGCGCCTTATGGAAATAAACTCTTCCAAATAATCCCTCTAAACGACCTTAAAAAACTCAAATCAGAACCGCTAGGATGAATTTAATTTCAGCGTTATGAGAAATCTTTGTTGATGGGCCTCTTAAAAATCAACAACGAGTTTTATTACGTTTCAAATTTTTACATAATGATCTGTGGACGTTTAACCGTAAACACGTAAACCAAAATGTAATTGCGTACGCCAACGCATTCATGATATTCGAATTTGTCTTTCTTTGCTTCTATGCTATTCTGCTCATTGCCTTATTCAATTTCTCTTATTTTTTGTTTTTCTATCTTTTTGTGTCGTTTTACCACGCACAATGTTGTGTATTTTCCCTTTCTTATCACGCCATTTTTCATTATCTATCTTTCTTCCGGCTTGCTTTCCATTTCGAGAATATTTTCTTATTGCTGTTTTCATGTTTTGATTTAATATAGACCAGACATCAAACAAAAGAATGAAAAATTAAGAGAGGACCTAGTTTCGTTCAGTCTATCCCGGGGCACAATCTGTATTCATTTTTTAATTGTCATTTTGTTTTGTATTTTGAGAGGTTTTAATATTCTGCCTGAAAACCAACAAACAAATACATGAAATAAATAAGCCATGATTCGTATTAATGAGCAGCTGATATTTATTGGGAAGCATTTCTGTTAGATCCGTCTACTTCGTGAATATTACGAACAAAAGCACATCCCCTACAATGTTCACAAGGTTAATTGCCATGCTGGAACAATAATTACATCACAAACAAAACATCGACAACGCTTGAGAATTCCTGCGAACTTCCCATGTTTGCCTTCGTCTCCAATGTTTAGTCAAACATGTTAACCGCAGTTGTAAAAAAAAAGGTCACATTATGTCATTATTCTTGTTTTTTTCCAGGTTCGACAGTTTCCACCTTTTTTGGGGGGTTTGGTCTCCGAAGCAAAGGCGACCTTTCTCTTTAATGAGATTATACACGTCGTTACCTGCGTTTTGCAGGGGGAAGTTGGTCGCCTATTCCACCTCGTAGGACATATTCAAATGCCAGGGCCCAATCCCTCTCTTGCCTACGCAGCCGTGAGATTTGATTTAAGTTCAAGCAGTACAAACCCAAGCTTGAAAAAAGTTCCCACCGGTTCAGGGAAAAATTTGTTCACCTTTGAATGTCGGCACATATGGTGTTAGACTGCAAAGACCACTTTGTATAAAGAAATCGATTATATGAGTCCAATTATCACACCTCTGAAACCTGAAGATGCTTGTGAGTACCTATGCTTTGGTGTTAGATTAAACATCATTAGTAAACATGAGGAGGGAGAAATTACATTTCTTGTAAATGTTAAGATTGGTTTGCCGATATAATGACCGAAGGCCGCAGAAGAGGAAAGAAATCGAGAAAAAAAAAATGTTGAGCTACAATCTACGTTTACAGCTATTAGCTGTGTTTTTCATGACGTTTAGTAAAATAAACAAACAAACAAACTTACGAATAAACAAACATATACAAAAACAACTACCGAGGGAATCTCACTGAATATCACAAACGACGTAAATAATCACTGTGTAATCTGTGTTTCTTCTTTATAAAAGGGCGACTGACATGAGAAACGACCCTGGTAATTTTTGTTCAAAACATACATGCATGATTGGTTCATTCATGCCGATCACGTGACATAGTGCACAGAGGCGCCACGGGAAGACGCGGGTAAAAAAGGGTAATCTAGGCTAGGCGTTTCGTGCATAGACTTGTAAACATGAAAAATTGTCACAGTCTAGCATGGGGTTCACTTTGGATTGTTTGACCTGACAAGTAAGCTGTGACTCAATCTTAAATCATTGAAACAGATTCGTGATCTGAAGATGTGCATGGTTCCATATCATTGAGTAAAAAGCGACGTTAAGCGTTTGCAGTATTTTGCTTAGATATCTTGAACGTTGAAAGGGAAATGAAAGGTGATATAAGTAGAACAAGAGCGTCTGCATTGGAAACTATAAGCTATAGGCACATTGGTCAATGGAATACATCTACAATCACTACACCCTTCGTTAATTGTTGTTTTTAATGCAGTATAAGAAACAAGTTTTCTCGTTCTAAGAAAGGGAGGAACACGTGCAGGATAATGTATAGTTTGTCCCTCTAAACTAAATGTAGCGCTTTTGATGATAACTAACTATTTAGCAATAGATACCTGGCTTGGCTCGAAGAGGGCTATATATACCACCTATACAGCCGGAGAGAAGGATGCGCTGATTGAGATGGGTTCCTATCATCGATCTTAAAGCCAAGGATAAAACCTTCTTAAGAATTGAGCGGGGCTTAAGCATCCTCTACCTATCCATGTCGTGTTTTGTCGGGTAGTATGTCCAGCATGTCGACCTCATGCTCTTTTTTATTTAAAGGATAGGGTCATGAACATGAAGCGTGTTCTTATTTCTAAGAATTGTCTCATCGGATGTATCATAGGAAGCGTGTATTTGCCTAGAGATGTAGTGGTTGCTCAAGTCTCGTATTACTAAAATTTACCTGCATGTCTCGGAGCAATGTCGCAAAATGCGTCCTAAGCGGCTGAACCAAGCCTATTATGACCATGCTCGATTCCCTCTCTTCTTGCGATCATGGCCATAATCCGTACTCTCTACTCTCAAATCCTCATCCAAGCGAAGACGTAATTCTAGCAGCATCGCACACATGTGGCTCCCTCCCCAAGGACACCGCCACAGCCAGAATAAGACTCTCTCTCTCAATAGCGTGCAGATAGTAAGGGTGTAACTTAACACCATGTCTTTAGACGGCTGTACCTCACCCCGCTTATTTTTTTTTCTTCTCGGGCAGAAAAGAAGACGCTTGCCTGAGGGACACAATATAATATCTGGGTAAAGGTGAACGTGAATAAATTTTCATTTCGGACCGAATGAGAGTATGATACGAAGAAATGTTGACCATCTTCGCAAATACCTGTTCTATGGGTGAAAACCCAACGGTTGCATGCTACACGTCTTTCTATTATTAAGGTTGTTGTCGCCTATTTCCCCCGCCGGATCTACCTGCTGTAGTACAGAAATGATAACAAAGGCGCTCGTTCTACTAGGAAATGTATGACTTTTTCCGCCTAGTGCACTTTGATGGAGAAGAGCACAACAATGCCATTCGAGGTTGGGGACGATAACCCATATTTTTCTGTTTTTATAGATAAAAAGCACTTTAATATCTTAATTAAATCGTTTTTAAGGAACAAACATTTCTAACGATGAGACTAAAAAGCGTTTAATTGATGAATTCGCATTTCATCTCTCTCAAGAAAAGTCAAAGATGATTAGGCTTAGATCCATTATAAATCAAATTTTGCACAGTCATGTAAAAGAGCATACTCAAATGGCTTTAGTGTCCTAACGCTAGTTAAAACCACGATGGGAGCAAGACCACTTCGCCGTCCATTCATCTGTTTAATCCTTTACTTTAAAGATCTCGGGTCATTGGTCATACTTATATTAAAACGATTATGTAGTACTGCAAACAAACTTACCTTTTTCGTCTCCTAAAAATGTAAGGCAGATCAGCTAATTGATTAGTAGAATATTCGTCTATGACGACTCAAAATATTCAGCAATATTATGTTGCGGAGTTTCTATTGAATACATGTAATGCAATTCGTCTATTTTACGAAGGCTGAATGCATCCGTAAAAAAAAACGAGGCAATCTGAATATGAACTGTTTGAACTTGGAGCAAGCATGGACGCCCCCGCATCGACCGTAAAACTTACTTAAAGATCACGAAATCACAATACGCCCTTAGCTTCCCATGATCCTTCCTCTTTTTCATGTTGAACAGAGCTTGGTCATAAATTTGTTATTGCCGCCACGCAAATACCCATCATTACCCGGGAGACGAAACCCGGTCCCCGACTCCCCGATACCTCATCCACTATTTAACGAAGAATACGAATAAAGAATATAGGCAGGTGGGTCTGTTTCCACTATCATTCATTTCATACCGTGGGTGAACATTGCTATTTCGATTGAGCCTTTGATACATATTAAGATGAAGAAGATAGTGCAGAGTCAATAGGTGGATACAAATCTGAAGGATCATGTGAAACGGTCTCGAAAGTATAAGCTGATTATTCTGATCCGTTGATCCATTAATCAGCTTTGGGAATGGTTTCTCTTTCTTAAAAAAAGCCGGCCGTGATTTTTCAAGCTTCGACAAACTTTCAAACCGCCAAGCATTAAAGTAACATTCACCTATTCATTTTTTTATGAATACATGATATCAGATTTCTAGCGGTAAAACAGAACGGAGGGAGCATGACATTATAACATTCCTTACTGAAAAGAAAGTGGAATATAGCAGTAGAATAGTATGTCATCTTCTTGTCTACGTCCACACAAAGCAGCATCAAATTCCAAGGTAAAAAAACAAACGATGAGGGAATCATTTAAAAATATAAATGTCATGCACCAGTAAAATGTCAAAAGCCTGATCATGATGCATTTAGCTATTAATACATACGTCTCTCGATATGAAATAGGTGACATTTATACTTCCTTTTGGAGGATGAGAGGAACCCTTCCTACGGAATTGGATGTTTGTTGTTGACCGGTTTATAATAATGGGCTTTTAACATTATTTTATTGACATATTTTGTTGTAAAGTATTCTTTTTCTAAGTAAAGTGGATAGATTAGAATATTAAAACATGGGAGTGAGGAAAATCATCCGACCGCTCAGCAGAATTTGGGAAGAGACAAGTAAAACGCCGTACCATTCTCTCCATTAAAGGCCCGGTCACACAGCCTTTCGCGTCTGTATCGCGGGTAAAATTTCGCGATTTTTTTTTGCCCGCGGTTGCCCGTGGTGGAAAATGTGCAAAATTGGCTTACCCGCGGTTTACCCGTGGTATGCCCGCGGAACAGACGCCGGCGACTGTTCCGCGTCCTTATCGCGGGTGAAGCGCGGCGGTACCGCGGCCTACCACGCTTACACGCGGTACACACGCTAATGCACGTGATAACAACGCGGTACAGACGCGGAACAAACGTGCTATGACCGTGCTCCACCCGCGATTACCCGCTAAAATTTCGCGTCCAATTCCGCGTGTAACCACGTCTTAACCGCGGCCGTAGCACGTCCTAGCACGTTCGTTCCGCGTCTGTACCGCGTCTTTACCGCGTGTGTACCACGTGTACCGCCCGCGATTACCCGCGGTCTAAATTTTTGGGCAGCCCAAAACTTTTTCGCGCGGCCAACCGCGTGTGAATTTCTTACCGCGTGTAACGACGGGTAAAGTACGGCTGTATCGCGTCTTTATCGCGACCTCAAAGCGTCCAACAGCGTCTGCTTCACGGGCAGAAATTTTTGGCCGTGATTCGGCCGCGATACGCCCGTGGAGGGCTGTGTGACCGGGCCTTAAGGCAGGGGTACACAAAGAATACGTGGTTCCAATTTGTATGCTTAACCTGTACGGTAGAAGCGTGCTTAAAAGGGTGTGAAATTGTCACCGTCTTGGATTCAACTCTTACACCCGACATCCTTAAAGATTTGCACTTCTTGAGGTTCACTGTAAGTTGCACTTTTTTCATCCGGGTTTGCATGTTGGCAACTTTTTGTACGTTTAAAATTTACATCCTATTGAATGGGTGCTGTTTTGCATCACTTTGTGCGCAGTTGCGAATCGTTATGTCTCTAGTGCGACAGTGCACAGTACTTTCATTCAACGAAAGTTATAATACACAATTATCTATGAAAAGTCGAAATTTGGCAACAAACTACGGATTACGAGGATTTGCATTGGCGTAATCGTGTAAGTGAAGTTGCTTTGCTTGCTAGGTTTCTTGTCTGTTCCAGGCATGGAAGATCATAGCTTTTCATCTACTTCTATAACATGCAGTTACACTCTAATATATACACCATGAGATGCGAACGCCTTTTTTTCCAGTTAACACTAATGCTAGTTTAGAGATGCACTAAGGTCTGAACGTGCTGCCCCGACGATGTACTTTCAGTTCACCCTCCATTATCATCATCATCATACAAACTAGATTATGATTATAACCAGTCTCACCCATTCTCGTTTTCGGCTCCAGCGGGCATGTCTCTATGTCACCCTAACACAATCCAAAAGGGGTAATTCCATTACCTCCTGCCCCGACTCTACAATTATTTCCCGAACTTTAACGCCGGGTCTCCGATGTTTCAGCCGGGCAGTGATGAACTCGCAGTTATCTCTTTCAGATAAAACGCAGGACGAACATGGGTTGAGATTTGACGAAGTAGATTGAGCACGTGACGATATTACCGAATATCTAATGCCATTCGATGACAACCTAATTTATCTCTAGCGAGCTATTGGAATAGGAAAGGCGGGTGTACATCATTTACGCACCCAATTACACAATTGAATAAAACAAAATAATTGTATAGATATCATAAAACTATTTAAATATGTTGTTGTTGAATTCTACTTTTCATTACAAGATACAATTTTCCTTCTTATCATATTCATAGCTTAATAATAATACTAATAATATTTCACTTTGATATAGCGCTTAATACAAATGTCTCTAAACGCTTTACAGATATATTATTACCCCGGTCATTGAATAGTCTATTTCAGTTTCTTGCCAATATCTATAACATTTCGAAATTAGACATTATATAGCTGGGAATCAAAACTAAATGCAGTTCAATTCCACTTCTCTGTCCGCACTTCGTTAGGTCAAGGCTATAATTTATAGTGAAACAAAATCACTTATACCAATTAGTTTTAACATGTCTGGGCTTGCACATTCTATGTCTAAATTAGATTACCATGCCTTCTTCTTCTAACCCTGCTAAATGGAAATATTAGTATCACATTTCAAGAAATTGAAACTTGAATAATATCCTCGCTTCATGAAAGCATATGATACCAATCCCACAAAGAGACTATCGATTTCCAGATACTGACCTAGATTTATCGCTTATCTGATATCGCGTTGCTGGGCAAGATTCGATTCGGAGTCAATATTTCAAAAAAGCGCGCCTCTTGACTTTGTTCTTGATCGCCGCGTCCGGCCATCGCCTGCTGTCGCCACGAAATGATACAGTTGGTGAGCGCCGTAATATATTGAAACCTTACCCAAATTGGGATCTTCTTTCAATGTATCTATCTAGGGACTCCCTTGGCCTCGTGAACGAGTCGTCATGGTGACGTCTTGACCCATTTCGCCTTCAGAACAGGTGGAACATTGTACGACGAGTTCTGCGCTTCGATAATTTCATAGCATATTTGAAAAAGATAAGACCTAAGAGATATATTCCTTGCTACTACCATGTCTTCCGTCATCGTTAGTCCAGAGGGAGATAGTGGTGGTCATTTTGGCAGCTTGTTCGTCCACCCTTCCCCCCTCACACACACATATACACACAAGAAGTTCTGATCTATATGTATACGCTATGTTTCTTTTTAAATGTAAAATTGATGAATATGAAATACATGAAAAAAGACAAAGAGACTCCTTGATTTTTTGTTATGTAAAGGATTGCCTTCATTTAAAACCTTATTTTTAAACTATTAAAAATGACCCCACACAAAATAATTTTGATCGTAATGTACGGGATATATCAGCTATGGCATTTGTATTTCTAAATTGTATTTTATGTACTTATGATGACAAATTGATTAATTTTACACGTTCTTGAGAAGATTACCAAAATTTACATGGATACATCCTACAATTGGCTTCCCACTTCTTAACATATTCAAGAAGGTAGTTTCATAATAATAAAAATGCTTTTTTTTCACACCCCAGAGCCCGTCTACGTCACTCCTAACATAAACATCATTTGAAGAGTGAATTCCTTTTTCAGACACGCGTCATTTGTCCTTTTCTATTGTCTGTTAACATCATGTAGATAAACATAAAGAAGAATTTACTTATTAACGACGTCACATCCGATGACATAGCCTTAACATGTTCTTACAAATCCTTTTAATTTGCTTGTTATGTTGTTGAAACCCCAAGGGAAAATATTCAGACGGCCAGATACGACAATTTTAATCATGATTAGAAACCCACAATGGACATTATGAAATGCTGCTTCGGGCATAAGGCTTTCATATGACCTTTGTGTAGGAGGAAAAGGAATGAAAGCCAGCAGTTCATTACATGCAATAAAAGTTGTGACTAAGCCAAAACATTGATGTTTACCTAATTGCATTGCCATTGCTTGAGAAAAAGTTGATATCCCTTTAATGTGTTCATAATATTTCCCAAGGGGGAAATTTTCTATCTGTCATAACTCTAATTGCGTTTTGTTTCTTTTCTGATCCGATTTGTACGGGATGCAATCACATAACTTTTTTTCCCGAGGGAAGGGGGCTATAGCCATTTGTAATATTGGATCAGGCGGATTGAACGGATAAACCTTTGTTTTGTTTTGTTTATTTTGGCATTTTTAAAATGTGATTTCTGCATGTGTCTGTTTCAATTGATGAGTTATTGATTTAAATTTCATTTTTCGAAGTTACGAACCTTTGGAACGATGAAGAGTATCTAATTTAATGAAACATGAATCCCTCTCGTATGGAAATTTGCGCTTAGGAATTATGAACGTTCGAAACAAAAAAAATTGTATTCCCCAGACTACCTGTACACAACTGGCCGAGGTCTTGACCTGGACTAAAGTAATAGCGCTCTTACGTATACCAACCTAATATTGTGTATTATGACATCACTCTTCTTTAACAACACATAATGACAATCAATCAACGATCATGATTCACATGAAAAGTAAATATCCAGTTAGAAAATAACCTATATATGATTGAAACAGATTCATTTAGCCGCGTTCTAGAGAAAGAAATATCTTCTTGATACAAGCATTTTCAATTACTTGGGGGATTACCTGACATGTATAAACAAAATTCTTCAATCATAATCGGTTCCCAAGGTAACCGGAATATCTAGTTTCTAGAATCAAGTGACAGAGTATTTTAGGATAACTGAATATATAGATTGATTTAGTTCTGTCAAATTTCACCCAGTTATATTTCAAACAAACTTGTTTGTACTTGAATCCGTCTAACATGACTATGGCTAAAAACGAAATAAGCAACAAACCTTTTGCGCGCCCTCTCAATCTATTTTCATCTGCTAATTATTGACTAAATTGATATATTCTTGCCCACTCTTTTTAGTTTTGCTTTACTTTGTTGTTTGTTGTTTATTTATCGGGGGAAGCAACTCTTCAAAACTAAATTATGAATTGAAGGATGCCAAAAAGATAGGGCACTTCATATCCTGTCATTCGAACCATTAATACCGTCAATTGACCCTTTCCTAAGACAATATAAATGATGACTCCTTTCCAGCTTGGGATAGGCTATTACAAGAGTGATGATCAAACACCAAGGAACTCGTTATAAGCCCCACAATTAATTTTCCTTGTATCACATTGTATGCATCATTAGATAGATACATGCATACCAGAGGCTTTAATATTGTTCAACTGTTTCCAGTGTAAGATGTATCTATAGAGGTCTTTAAAAAAGGTTTGAATGGAGCTAATATAGACTAAAAGCGGATTATTTGGCAAAGTCACTGTGTTGCACAACGCAATCCTTCCATCAATTGGTGCCTATTTTTTGTGTGTGCAAAATTGCACGTTCGACAAACGAGCAGCCATGCAGAAATCAACCGAAGTGTTAAAATGTCGAAACGATGCCTTTGCCAGTTGTTTATTGTATCAGCCTTAGATTCGTCTTCATTCTGTAAGTTTCCACCCGCCCCCGAATAGTTCGTGCAAATGTACATGTAACCTAGACGAATTGTAGATCGAAATCGGATGGAGATGTGAGGGGCGTAATGTTCATCATTATAGAGAGTAGTAACTTGGACTGCAGGATGGCAAATGCCACAGTGTTACGTTTTGCCATAATACCCTTTATCACATGCGTATTAAAGTTCAAGGTATTTGGTCACATGCTTCCCTACATTCTACCCAAAATAGCAAAACAATAAACAGTTCTTTTACATCGGAAAGCTTAACTTCCTCGTAATTTTGTTTGATTCAAGCTCCGGTATAGCTACAGTACATGTACCAACGTGACAGCATTGTCGGGAGAAAGAATTAAACAATTTAATCGTTAATGCATTAGGCAATATTCCCTATGCTTGCCCATGTTTCTTTCATGTTTCCAGTTATTAAACTTAATTATATACCTCACTTAAGTAATCCAGCAATCTGATTGGTCGAAATTGCATTCATAACTTTAACTGTTCCCGAAAATTCGCAGTAATCATGGTTAAAACAGACCTATTTTTCCAATAACCATGGTTATTGGGAAAATAGGTCAGTCTCCATGGTTACCCCATAGGTTTACATGTTAAAAATGGTTTGGGCGATCGAGGATACCGTACGTGTGCGAAAAATTGGTCGGTATTTTCATACAAGACAAGACAATTCCAAACAAGACAAAAATGGCTCAAGAATCTCTCCCAAGATTTCAACTTATCAAATGCAAGACTCGCTGACAGCAAGAACAACAAAAAGGGTACGTGAAATTATCCATAAACATGTTCGTTTAGTTGCTGAAAAGGCATAGACGTATAGACTCTAGACGAAAATAGATCTAGTTGTCAGCGCACCCGATGTTGTGTGTTAAAATTTAATATTCCCATAGAGATTGTACGCATTGCATTCTCTATGCAGTCTACGTGCATTCCGCGACCATGCAAAAAAGGTCAAGTTTTGTTTTCAATTCGAGATTCAAACCTTTATAATCTGTTGTGATCCTGAAGGTGATACTCAATAAGTGAGGTGTCATATGAAAGCGCAGGTTCTTCTCCATATTCCCCACAGGGCCGGCCCACCCCCAAAATTGTAAAAATATCTTGCTTAGACTAGAATCTAGATCTAGTCTACTCTCAAAGATACACTCATAAAAACAACCGTGCAGATAAGGTGGTGTCATTAGTTGACTCTTTTGTTTTCGGCATATAAAAGTATTAATGACTGCTTTAATATTCGAGAAATAGTTGTTTTTATACGCTCTCGGGAAGGTTACAATTGGGCTATTGCCCTCGGCACGCCTCGGTCAATAGCACAATTCTAACCTTCCCTTGAGCGTATAAAAACAACTATTTCTCTCAAAGCAGTCATTAATACTATATCATATATACTTATTATTACGACGAGAGAGAGAGTTATACATGTTTGACTTGTTATCCCTCTCTCTCATCTCACACAACACACAGTTACTTAAAACAGCAAAATATTAACGAAAAACAACTGAGATTTACCCAATACCGTAGTGGTTGGTGTATCTCTCACTCACCAACTTATATCAATGCGCATGCGCATACTTTTATATAATAATGAATATGTACATGATTAACATGATTCGTAACAATATATACATTTATATATATACATGTATATGTATATCTTCAGGATAGTGTATACCAGTACTTTTTTATCTTCATTTAAAAAAAAAATCCTTTTCTAATCTGATATGCCTTATGCCTATTTTTCCAAACTATTTCGACTTTTTACCCTGGTTTGTATTTCATGTACGGTATAGTACAGTGCAGTGCCATCATGGCCATGGGCAATGTATTATGTTAAACACATAACCCCCAAAATCCACTTGATTGCTGTCATAATAGGCAAACCATATTCAGGCAAGGCTGTTCTGTGTTGTACATATGGGCGACTCGAGCAGGAGGTGCCATTTTGGCGCGTCAATGATTAATAGATGAAGTCCCGTACTTGACTGGCCATATATCATACCCAGGAATGCATACTTTCCGTTCCCCATTAGGAAATACATTAACATTACATGGTTGTGATGGAGAAGCCCTTTTTCTAATCTGTCTACCTCTTCTTCCTGAACTCATTCTGTTTTTGACTTTCCTTTCCTTTCAGTTTGACATTAAATGCAATTTTTTTTCTCCACGAGCCACGGTCAACCATAGAGACGAGATATCAAGTTCATCTCAGTTCAGATCATATTCCCTCCAATCATTTGCAAATAGGAGGGGATGAAGAGAGCGAGGGGTGAGAGAAAAAGAGAGGGTAAACCAGGGGCAGAGCATGGAAGAAACCTTGCGTATTAAAGAGAAGAGGGTCTTTGAAATGCAAACTCAAATTAAAGTGAAACGTGTGAAGCATTACTTAAAGAAGAAACATGTTCCCAAACTGTAGAGGAACATGTAATATATATATATATATAAATAATGCAAATATTGTCATTTTTACAGTGAAGTATACTGGCTATTGCATTCGTCCTTATTCGTGGCCATTGCCGATTCCCTTACACGGATACAGATTAATACTGACTTAATTCCCGTGGCGTGTTGCTTGTATAACATCATGGCATACAATAATGTATTTGTACCAATACGGCGAGAAATGTATATTCTGACTATAATGGAGAGACAATTTAGAGGCATCCGCGTAAAGTATTTAGAGGTACACATGTATGCGGTAACATACTCTCACTGGAATTAACAACGGTTGGTTAATGTGGAAATAAGTAAGAGTGCAGGGTATTAGGGGAGGTGCATGAATAAAGAGAGAGAG
Source organism: Strongylocentrotus droebachiensis (assembly GCA_035222895.1). Classification (NCBI taxonomy): domain Eukaryota; kingdom Metazoa; phylum Echinodermata; class Echinoidea; order Camarodonta; family Strongylocentrotidae; genus Strongylocentrotus; species Strongylocentrotus droebachiensis. Next base: position 182,123 of record JAVYIG010000036.1, on the reverse strand, counting down.
AAAGAGAGAGAAAGAGAGAGAGAGAAAGAGAGAGAGAAAGAGAGAGAGAGAGAGAGAGAGAGAGGGGGAAGGGAAATAATGTTAAAAAGATGGACATACTGTTAGAGGAGGGGGTGGGGGTATTTCGTAATTTATATTTTAAACACCCAACCAAGTTGCATGGAAGTGCGTATGATGATTTTGAGCTAAGAACTATTCCAAGGTCTGTAGGGATCAAAAGTTAAATGTCTATTCTGCATATTTGTGTTGTAATATATTAGTGCGTGTACACCAAGGGAGGGTTACGCCGGCTTTACTCTAAGTACACCACTAATTATCAGTTGCTAAAAAAAATATATTTCGTAAAAAGAAAATAAACAAGAAAATAATAATGGATTTAGGATGAATATGCGTGCCAAATGTCAAACCATTTCATATTACGAGTGTTTTGAAGGCCATACAGGTATACTCTCGGTAATAACATACTCTGTCTATTGTGCTACTGCGGCATAACATAAATTATTCAAATCATACGACGAACGTCCTCGACGAGAAAAACATTAGGCCCGTTCACACAAACAATTAGTGCGATTTGGATCGCGATGCAAAGATTGATTTATTTTTGGCGACCATTTTATTCACACACAGGAAGAATTCTCGCTCAACGGCAAAAACGTCCGAACTGCGCATGCGTGAATCTCGAAGATGTATGCGCGCTTGGAATCCTGGGATTAAAAACATCGATTTGTTATTCTCAATACCCGGTAAACTATAGCGATTATTCTGAAGAAATCGCAAGACTTACTGCGAATTGGAGCGCGATGCGAATCGCGAAGATTTGTGAAATTATTTTGTCCACGAACGCAAACAAAAGAAAGAAGTTTTTTTTTGGATCACGAATCAAAAATCGATTTTTAAATCTCACTTCTTTTCGAAGGTGTGAACGACCCTATTGATGCTATTAAACAATACTTTAAAGGTAAAGACCAGTTTTGGAAACGCCCCAATTTCAAAAAGTGAAATGGAAGCTCTTATTACCAATCATGTGGAAGAGTATGTTTTGACTAATACATGACGATTATATTTTTTGCCGGGAAACCGCCTACTAATTGATATATTTGGTAAATTAGTTTATCCATTGGTGTGTGAGAGAAAAACGCACGTGTCGCACACGTGTGCGTAGTCCCATATACATCTTTTTGTGTATAGTGCTTGTAACTTTACGAAGACTGGGCCAAATTTCTTATCATTTTGATGATTCCAGAACCTTGCAGTATACACCAATATTATGCTAGATGATCAACCTTTTCTGATCGATTCCACAACGTTTCTTTCACAATGCATGCCCATATAAACTGGTCTTTATCTTTAAGGTAATGAGAAATGCAAGTTTAATATATAATGCTATTAGGATGGGGAGACAAATTTGAATCTAAACACTAAATTCGCAGAACAGAATCGAAAATGCATTTATCGACTGATGAAATGCGTCAATTTAATAATTTACAACAATCTTTATTATGATAATGCGTGATATTAATATAATTCGCGTTTATTATAATAATGGAGGAAAAATTATGTTAAATATGTTATCCATTTGTTGACATTTTCTTTTGCATTTTGTGTAAAGAAATGGCATGTACAATATACAATGTAAATGTTGTCTTTGGTTTTAGCAATAAACATTGGACACGTGAAACTTGATATCTGTAATCTAAATTATGATTTGTTTGAGACTTATCTTTGCGATGTATATATATGTACATTTAGGTGTTATGGATCAATTTCATGAAGACTAAATCCGTTCGGATTGTTGATCAAGTGGAATAAAAATCATGTGTAATTGAAATAAAATGTAGACACCAATTCTTTTTAAAAGGAGTTTATAGATTCCATTAAATACGACTTTGGGGATTTGTGAACAAAAAAACTCATTGGCATAAAAGCACCTTTACCCCCCCCCCCCCAATCGAATAATGACATGTAAATGCAGTGATTAATAAAATATTTCCATTCATGAAATGATTCAAAACAATTCAAAACTAACAATATGATTTGTCCTAATTTTCCCCCAATCTTGCCCGAATCATTAAAGATACATTATTACTACACGCTTATGATTCGTTTCCCAATATGTTTTGCAATAATATGTAATGATGATCTGCATCATGCGCTTACACTTATAACATTGTAAATATGTATCCAAAATCAAATGTGTGATATATACATGCATATATTTCCTTGTTTGGAAGGAAATTGTTATTCATTTTATAGCGAAACCTTCCTGCCAGTGTTGACACGAGACATCCGGATTTTTTCCTCAGAAATATTCAATTTAAATTATCCGCAAGAACAGTTGCTGCTGCATCCTCGGTCGTCAACACGTTGTAAACGCATGTCTATCAGAGGTTTAGACACTTCTCTTTCGAGCATTCTGGACTTTCGAGTTCTATACTTGCATGCGTGCCGTGCATGAAAATGATGATTCATTAAAGCGCCGCTTATGCATCCTGGTACATTAGGGATAATTAGAATACAAATAGAGTAAAATGCATAAAAAAAAAAACATGAAAGAGAGTGCAAGGGAGTTACATGCTGTGGTTTTATTAATCAGAGCTTAAAGTAAGAGTAGTTTCTTAATTTGATTTTGTTACAATAACAAGCTATTTACTGTGAACTCCGTCACCCATTTCCATCGTCCAGTGACTGAGACGTGAATGAGTGTCTGCTAGTCACATTGAAGAGCTTGCGATTCCCGGTGGCGCCTGTTTCGTTATTAAAAGAAGAGAGAGAGAGAGAGAGAGGTAGATAGAGATAGAGAGATAAAGAGAGAGAGAGAGAGAGGGTATATGGAGAGGGAAGGGGGGTCGTCTGATCACAATAAACACACGATAAATATAAATGTTAAGAATAAATCAATTACAGGTAGGAAAAGAGAGGAATAGATAGTCTGAGAGAAAGAGAGAGAGAGAGAGAGAGAGAGATGGAGAGAGAGAGAGAGAGAGAGGTAAAATGTGATGGGGGGGGGGGAATCTTGAGATCATAATGTGGAGATAATTGAGTCCTCATCCTGACCAACATGGTACACCAGCAATGTACATGGCGTATTGATGAGTTATTTTCGGACCTGCTGCGATCGAAAGTCCTTGTCTTGCGCTGCTGTACTACTTGCATGTTATCGCAATGCAAAACCAAGTTGCTAGGTGAAAAAAAGCAATGGAAATGCATGCGCATTCGTTTCTTCCTTTATTTTTCCTATCTTCCTCATTTTTTTCTTAATATGTATCTTTCACCAAGAATTGATTGAAATTAAGCGGATAAAATGACGGAAACATAGTTCCCTAGTCTTGATTATTGGCTATACACATCAGTAGCATTATGTGTCTTCAATTAGTGTAGCATGGTTGGAAAAAAATCCATTGAAATCGAATTGGACGAAAAGCATCAGAATACAACAGTCGTACATCTTCACGAAAACGAATGATCGATTTTCAATGTGGTGATGTTTACTTAAAGGCATATAAAAGGGGACAGCAGTATATACAGCCGATTATAAATGTCACGATTGAAATAAACAATTGAAAGGGCCGGCGAGGTGATTTATTATGAATAGCGTTTGTTTTAAACAAAATGTCGCTCTTTTTTGTCTGCTCATGTTCACTTGAAATAATGGTTTATTATGTTAACTTAATACTTCTGTCAAGATTCTGACGCTCTTTAAACCGGAATATCAACAATTCCGGCTTGAAATTGTCCGGGCAAAACAAACATAACCACAACACTTTTTTTGTAGTGAAACATTATAGAATACACTTACTTATGCATCTCCTGCCTGAATATGAGGCTATTCGGGCATCACGTTGTCCGAATATGATGAAATTTGGGCACCTCGCTGGCCCGATCTTAAAACTGTAACCCCCCCCCCCCCCACCCCACCCCGCCTCGTATGCCGATGATAGAGATATCAGTGAAATGCAAACATTGCATTTATCATACACTTAAGTGTAACACTGATAACTCGTAGGGCCATGCATCTCAGATTTGTAAAACTGGAAGCATTGTTAAACGATGCCTTTAAATCATGTACGGAAAGGCAATTGCGGTCAGCTTACCTGTTTCACCATATTGCTTATCTTGGTAAACTGTACGTGTTATAGAAATTGTCGGTCACAGAAAATATCAGTGATTTAGAACACGATCCACATTGTTGTCTGTTCGAAGACGCAATGGACGGCAGCAATTATAGCCTTCTGAGTATGAACCATACAGCGCTATGGACCGAATCAATGCAACATGCGAATTACTTGATCACGTTATATACAAAAATAATTCCGATCTTTTTTACGTAGATGGTCATTTTCTCAAATACATTTTCTTCAACACATAATTAACGCCCTTCTGGCTCCAAACAGACGTTTATTAAACGCAAGTCCAAAATATGCAACCATCCACGCATTATAATTCACGACGTCTTTTGATCAGCCTTCCCCCTTTGAAAGACAATACTCCGTTCGAGCATTAAAAGAAAAACAGGAAATGCCTATTCAATATTTATAGAATCGATTCCTGCAGCTATTGGCAATTAAACCACATATACATTAGAGTTGAACAATGAAACTATATACACCATGAATACAAAGTGAAGACATGACTATTGATTTATTTATCTTCAATTCAGGTTTTAGAAATAATTAATTTGGTGAATTTTAGCAGTTTTATATTGATTCATTACATAATAACTTTGAATTTATATACATTCTCAAGTCACCTTTAATAAAGAGGGTCTATATCTGACGTGTATTGTTTAACCGGACTATGTGCATGATCATGAGGATGAGGGTTTTACTCAATCTGTTAACGGTAAGATCGTTTTAAGGGTATGGACTGTTCTAGTTGGATGTAGACCCCTCTGGGAATCGGGTTAAAGGCATCGTTTAACAATGTTACATCTGAAATGCATGGTCCTACGTGTTATCAATGTCTGTGATATGGTGTAATATTGAAGCCCTAAACAAATTGCGCTTCAAATGATGATGAAGTGCCTCAACAAAGTAAAAAAAATGGAGTGACCGGTTTTACCATACTCATTTCCCTCTATAATAAAAACCGTTAGGAAAACGAAAAATGAAATTTTGGTTTCTTGATAATCAGACAGACGATCGGCTTGTAATATTAGTCATGGAACTCTTGACTGACCTTAAGGTTTATAATTATGATTGCAGCATGAGCTAAATCCAGGATTTTGTTTTAGAATATGAGACAATGTTAATACCGAGTCACTTTAATACTACGGTGTTCATTCCATGAGTCACTACATACTCGGTAAAATAAAACCCAAGTCATACCGAAGAACCCAACATACTACCGATCAAATCTTGACATTACACCGATCGGCCAAGAATATCCCAGCTCAAAATTAGTGTCCCCATATTGCCTGAGGTGCAATAAAAGAGATGGCACATTATAATCATGATAGGAATATCATATTGCAGTAATATGTTGTACACTCAGAATTATGTCCCCACTTTGACGGTAAGAAACTCGCTTTATACACAAAATAATTAATAGACGAGAAGAAGAATTGTTGTTGTTGCAATTTACATATTTTTTCCCAATTAAATCGTACGATATAGAAAACAGAATAATGAAAGATATTTTCCATCATATCAATACCTCCTCGCACGCATCTTCCCCCGTACAATAAATTTCCCATGGGAGAAAAATATGCATGGAATCCGAATTTTAATGGTCATTAGTTCTTGGTAGATCATCTGTCGCTTCTTCTTAATTTCTCCTCGGGTTCAGTTGATGAATATTGATGGACTAGATTTGCTTTGTCACTCCTTGTTTTTCTCAAATGTCAATATTTCAATCACGCGCAATATTAATCAGCCGCTAATGAGCGTGTGCTCGTTTAGGAATAGCCACACGCGAAGAAGATCTATGATGGAGTTCCGCGAAGCTGAGAAGAAGGCACGGGCTGCGTTCTCAAAATTCAAATGAATTCATATAGGTATTTTACCGTATGGACAGCAAAATTTCGCTTTGCACCACGCTGTCCATGCAAAGGGGTGTACAAAATACATCTAAGATTTCTCATCATTTAGGTGGTGAATGCTCTTCCATGATTCTAATTATGCCGATACAAACAGCGTATGAAGATGGTCAAATCTGTTATTTTGCTGTCCACATGGCGTACACTACTATAGCACGTCGTGAGAGCTCACTCTGGGTGGCAGCGAAATATTCTTCAGTTTACTTGCCTATTGTGTTTGAGATCATTCTGCGTATCAAGATACGTGTTAATAGGGACTTTTAGATTTGCGTGGACTGATACGTGTGACGTCCATTCAAGGCAGTGCATTAAAAGGACGTCGACCGTAGCAATCCCCATTGTCTTCGTGCGAATCTAAAAGTCCCTATTTGCGAGGTCGAGCAGCGTACGACAGCAAGCGTGATTCTTAACAAGCAAATTTAAATAACGGCTGAATCAAAAGTGAAAACGCAGCAATTGTCAATGTTGAAGAACGAAACGCTTAATAAAAAGTGAGAACGCAGTAATGGTTAATGTTGAAGAACGAACGGCTTAATAATCAAAAGTAAGAACGCGGCAATGGTTAATCTTGAAGAACTTTGCGTGGTGAGAAAGAGTGTGGTCATAAGTGATCGAAGAGGATATGTGTTGCCGTCAGATCTCGCAAACTAAACATAACCATATTATAATTATTAAAAGAAATAATTCTGGTCATAAGCCGTAAATCACTAAGAAATTGAAGACCAAGACAATTTTAATTAAGGGACATTCCCTTTTGTGCCAATCTATATTGGATCGACAGGATCGTTATAATAATTGCATACATTTTTAAATACGGGAAAAATGCGTATTTGTTTTTAAAAAGGTGTCTGCTCAATATGCAAACGCTTCGTTTATCATGAAAACATGCCTGCCTGTTGGCATGTATTATCTCACAAGTGGGAATTGGAGGTTAAGGAAAGCTAGTTAAAGCATTAGAATAAAGGGACAAAATAATAAACTTCACATCAGAAAGAAAATATCACATCAGAAATTACATAGAGACAGCAATGCAGAATTAAACAACGCTGATAAAAGAAGAAAGGTCATGGACAGACTGTGCTAATTTCTCTCCTTCTAGAAAGAATTCCCTGATTGTGTCTTCATCGAGACTTGAAGTTAGCCACCCTTACTTTATTCAAAGAGCCCCTCTACAATTGTGATAATGTCAATAACTTTGGATGACCAGGGACTACAGGACACGAGCGAGCGATCGATGGCGAGTCCGTAGCCGAGGTCAGTTATGGCCTTACAATGATTGATTAGGGAGATGGAGGGGGAGGGGCGGTGGGGCGGAACGGGGGGGGGGGGGGGGTGGATTGGTCGCCGTCTGCAGAAATGGAGGTATGATTTTAAAGGTCGGAGATTCGGTCTAGCACGAGAGGTTCTGATGCTTTTAGGAGATAGGAGTGCATTTTGAGCAGGCGTGGAAACAGAGGAAAGGGACGGTACTATGGACAATATAAGATCACGAGTCGATAACTGAAAATGCTGGACAAGAATATATGGAGAAAGGGTGTGAGAGGGTAGCCGAATACAAACGAAAAACAGACAAGTGGTGAACAGGATTAAGCATTTACACAGCAATAAAAGTTCATTGTATTTATTAATTAGTGTTATTACTCAAAACTCTTTTCACAGTCTGATTAATTTAGGTAGACAGGTACATGTATAGTATTGTTGCTTATTCCCTTATAATACATGTTACATTTTGAGAAGATCAAAAATGGGCCACCTAAGTTAACACTTTTCTTTATTATCTTACTTGGAGCGTATTATTCATTTTTTTAATTAAATAATAACAAAGTGTTTTTGCAGACTCATTTTTTCAAAATAAGTAGCTTAAAATGTGAGGAAAATTGAAAAATTGGGACCGGGGGGGGGGGGGGGGGAATACAGGAGAAATAAAGGGGGAAAAGGGAATGGAAAATCGGATAAACAAATGAAGGGGAGAGTATGAAGAGGGAAGGAGAGAGAAAGAAAGAGAGAGAGAGAGATATATAGAGAGAGGGGATAGGAAGAAGCCACAAATAAAGTGGAGAGAGAGTAGAAAACAAAGACATAGAGAGAGAGAGAGAGAGAGAGAGAGAAATAAAGGGAGAGCTGACAGAAAGACACGAGCAGAGTCTGATATGGATGCACACGAACAAAATTATAGGTAACATGTAAAATTCCCGGGAGAAAAAAATAGGAAAAGGCCAGAAAAACATGCAGCATGATAACTCAATTTCCGCATTAACCGCGCAAAATGCATGAATGCACACAATATCGACAAGTTGGAATTGTTATGAGGGTGTATAGAAAACACTGCCTCTGAAAAATGTTGTCAATTTGGTTTTATTCCCCCATGTGTTCATGCTTTCCCTTCGAAATAGCCAGTAGGCCTACGTGACGCTTCTCGTAATGGCTTCATTAACAGAAGCATTTCATGTTGAAAAAAAGAAATCTTTTTAACGTGACACGGTTTCTTAATGGTCTTGATGAGTGCCTGCACCATAGAGATGTGTGAAAAACAATCTACTTCAATGCTTAACTATTGATTAAGCCCAGTTTCGAAACAGGCATTTTTTTTATAAACACGCGCCAGCAACACGATCTGGAATCGACAGGGTGTAGAAGAAAAGGTAAAAAACAAACATTGTAAAACAACCGATGACTATACCAAATTGGACCAGATATCAGTAAATAATCAAATTTAATTCAAAGTCACGTGACTGTCTTTGACTTAAGTTGAATGTTCGAAAGTCTTTGCGATGAGTGTTGAAGCCTCAATTGACAATTTGACTGTACATAATTATTATATGTACATTTCATGTTAATAATACTACTAAGACACGGTCATTTTCATTTAGTATCTCTAATATTAGTATATACTGTTTCTGTATCTCCTTCCGCATGTCTTATCCGGAAGTGAGAATATAGTATGTCTTCCTGGTAGTCTTTCCTGTCAATCTGTGCCATCGATCTGGTGAGTTTATACCCAACGAGATAATATATTCGCACATTTGTTTTTAACCTGTTCATTCCACCTGTTGCTTCGGGCATCGATCCACCCAGTGCACAAACAGCTGGCAACATGATCACATGAACAAACAGATATATTCTAGCCGGGGTCCTAGAAATAACACCTTTAAAGAACCTGCATGTATCACTTTCAAGTACATGTTTTACTTTCACCATTGTGAGAGAGCCCTAGCCCGGATGGATGCCTTGTCTTATTTTATTCTGTTTTTATTTTCATGGAAAAGTGTGCACATTGTATGGTCAGCGACAGATATCTTAATTCGCTGTCCTAACATAGTGCGATTTATCCGTGTATTCGAATATGCGGCATGATAATTAGTCCACGCGGCAAGGACAGTGAAAAGGTTTTTTTGGAAAGTTCGTTAGTTCGATAAAGTATCGACGCTGTAGCATATTGTGGTCCCGGTATCTCAACAACAGTGGCAGCAGATCATGGAATCATCTAAGCACTAAGTCAAAGGATATGTTATGGTCTGTAGCAGGAAAACGAGTAAACCGACGCCGATGTGGTTAAAGTTCCGTAACAGGACAATTACCACCTTGGCAATCATCCCCTGAAAAATTACCCTGCCCCCGCAGACAACCACCCTAAGGACATATACCCCCCCCCGGAAAATTTCACCCCAGAAAAATCCCCCCCCGAGGACAATTACCCCCTGGAAAATTACCCCGCCGGAGGACAAATTTGATGTTTTAATTTTTCGAAATCCTTAGCGTTTTAGAGCCTAATCGTTTCAAAGTGGTTTCACAATGGTAATGCAAATTTTAAATTTCATAAATCAATCCTGTCAAAATATTACCAAAACTTTGTATTACCTACAGTCTCTTTGATTCAAAATATAAAAGTACGAGTTCATTTGGTATTATATCAATGATTTCACGGATATTGGTGCGTAGAGCAAAACAACATATCTTCCTGAAAAAAAAACTTTTTATATCCTCACTCACGTCTCAATCTGCAAAAGTATATCGATCATTCGAAAAAAAGTAAGGTATCAGTTTTGTTTCGCACTCTTTGCACATACTAATCCCAAAGATACAGTGTAACATGAATAATGACCTGTTTCTATTGCTACGTCACTGTCAATTTATTTCTGCGAAATGCCAGTGAGCCGAAAGGCAAAACGTTTCCAGTATGAGCCAAAATGTCATTTGCAATTAATACGCAAGCGATGTTGAATTGTAATCGAATCATTAATCATGTAATAACGCAACGATGTGTTATGTATTCATCTTGGTATCAGGATCATATGAATAAATCCAATACATTACGCTCTCTGCATTAAAGATAACCAAATTGTGTAATCTTTTTATAAACTATATAATTACTTCTTAATTAAAATTAAATAATTAAAAACAACGAGCATCTGTGAGGGCGCGAGTTTGTACGAACCTCTGCCATTTTGCAGTGCGATGAGCACGGAGTTGCGTAGTGTGGCGTACCTAGTTCGCCGAAATTGCGTATGCGTATGATTACGTACCCTGTACATAGGCACAGGTACGCGGTGCCTATGCACAGGATACGTAACCATACGCCGTGAATGCGCAGCCTAATTTCGGCGAACTCGGTACGCCACGCTACGCAACTCTACGCAGACCCGGTGTGACAGGGGCTTTAGACAGAAATGAGTGTAGCCTCGATTCAGAGATTCGCACTGAAACTCAACGGAATTTATTTACGATATATGCAAATAACACCGTTCAGATAGGCCTTGTGATGGCAGAGGGGGTGGGTTGGTGGGTCGACCGCGTTTCTCATTCTCTCCTTAAAGAAAGTCCTTCTGATGTCGTATTATTATGGCTAAGTGGCCTTCGGCTCCATTTCAAGTTAATCATGGTAAGTAAGGAGAATGATGGCCAATCAGTGCGGCCAGATAAGCATGACACCCCATTCCTTCCAGCCATGAAGGCGGTCTAGTCAAACAGCTCATCAACTGCTCATGATTAATTACAATCCACTGTTTGCTTCTTGGGGCTGATCAAACATTTTCCCATGCACCATTGCCCCGGATGCCCTTTTCGGGAAAATCTGTATTCTTGTGTGATAATACAATTAATTATGCAATACATGATGCATTTCATATTCGTGAGTGAACTGGATTTGTAGGTAGTGAATTCGAAAGCAGGGAATATAATTACCGAAAATGTAATAGAGAGAGAGAGAGGGGGGGGGGGGGAGGGAGAGAAGGAGAGAGAGAGAGAGAGAGAGGAAGAAAGAGGGGGTAGCTCAATGTCCTCTCCCTATATTGATCCATTTCCTTCTTCCTTTTTTTTTTTTCCAAATCACACGCTCATTGTTTTCTTTCTCTTTCATTTTTCTCGATGTGCCCCCAAGATCATCATCAATTGTACCCCCCTCCCTCCTCTCGTCATGGTTATCTCGCTCCGCTTCTATTGTGTTCCTTCTCCTCTCTCTCTCTCTGTACGCATTCTAGTTAAAGTTATGTTTATTAAACCACTTTCCTCTTTCACTCTCGCTCTCTAGCTTTCTCGCTCCCACCTCGCTTCCCTTTCTGTCTCGTTCCTTCTCCCCGTCGACTTCCCTGACTATCTACCTCCCCCTTCAACTTTCACGACAGCGCTACCTCTCCTCTCCAACTTGTCTGTCTCTCACTCTCCTCATCATCATGTCACGGTACTGGAGCCACAACGGCTGCAAATATCCACTTCAAAATTGAGTTCGGAAACAGGAAATGGATGCGCTTTCAATATTCATACGGGTAAACCCCCGTCACCTAGCGCACTTTATCAGTCCCTCAACTCACTTCACTTTATGATCACGGTATAATATAACATGTTATATATCAAACTAGATTGTACGTTTTCTTGACCCCGTTTTCGATTTTCATTCGGTCATTGAGTTTTTATCCTGTTCAATGCGATTTTCAACGTTTTTCCCCGCTTTCCACCAGATAACACTCAATTTCATGATCCATGCCAACTCCCTGATCACATTAATGGTGACGATCATAAGGAACGCGCGACAGTATACGTTCTCTATTGAAGCTTACGCCAAGCAACGGCAAAATATGGGTGAAAAAATCAACCGCAAAGACTTCAAAAGTCAACCGCAAGGCTTCAAAAATCAACCGTAAAGACTTCAAAAATCAACCGCAAAGACTTCAAAAATCAACCGCAAAGACTTAAAAAACAACCGCAAAGACTTAAAAAATCATCCCAAGGCAATTAATTCCAATAGCTTTGTCCATCACCTATAGTATGCGAACATTACAATAGGGTATTGGAGTTGCTCTAGACTTGATCTCGAAGGTCTTTGCGATCTCTTCAACAGCACTGCTATTCATAATCATATTAAAGGTGGGGTGACAACCAAATATAAGTTGAGTCCTGTTGATGTGCAGGGCTGCATACAACCCATATTTTGTTTTTTCAAACATCTAAATATATTTCATAGATTTTTAAATATTTTAGAAAAAAAATGCTCCAGATCTCATTAATCTTGTGACATCATCTGTCAATCATTAGTGAGCTAGCTATAGACAGTGGTATGTAGCTTCTTCATCAGCGCTGACCACCTGTTCAAGTCACAATAAACCTTACAATACCAACATAGGAGTTGCTATGTCAGGCGTGCTGTAGCATCACCAGGAAAGGAAAGGTAATATGTAGGTATTGTATGAAAAATGCAATTTCTTTTGTGAGCATGTGCTGAGCTGAGGGAAGTTACATACCACTGTCTCGCAATATGAATGAGATCTGAGCGATGACAAGTAGATGTATGTAATATTACACAAATATTTTCCAACTCTTTTGTTTTCTATCACGTGTTCTAGAGAGCAACGCCAGAAATGTATATTTGTTTTTATTATTAAAACTAATCTCGTAATCTAACAGCTGAAATTCCTAAACCTCAAAAACTACAGTCGATAAAGTTTTTTATTCTTCATTTCTTACCTCGGCGTGATAACGTTTGATTGTTGTTAACGTGCGCTTTTCTCTAACAACTTGTCTCTTGTCTGCTACGATTCATGAATAAGATTGCCCACAGAATAGGGTGATTTATGGTAAGCCAATTTAGAATAACCAAACCACCCATTATAAACATTGGTTGATGTGGTGATCGAAACATGAACGAAAATTACCACGAAAAAGTTAAAGACATGGCACTAATTAGGGTATAACATGTGGAAAATCTATAACAGTATTACAAAGTCATCTGATCGAAAAGTGATGCTTTTAAATACAACAGAAACACAATAAGTGGAAGCATATTAGAATTGTCGGATAGAAATTCTGTATGATTGTCTCAGTATACTTGTACTTTTTAGTCCTGAATTCCGCCATACGGTGTTTAGCCTCGAATAGCGTTTCCAAATGCCTATTACCTATTGTTGTGAAATGCACAAGATGATGAGGTGTTGCATACTTGTGAATTACAGCTGCGCAACTCCCATTGTAATAGCATCTCCCTTCAAATAGTGGACATATGAATAAACGTATCTATATAGTTATACCTAGAATTGCAATTTGCATCAGAACTATTGTTATGATATCTACAAATATAATTGAACATGAAATATGATCAGTGAATTTTCATTAGTCTACTTCAGGTAAACATGCGGGCATGAAAGGAAATGACATGAATTGACCTCGGCCCAATCTTTCTACAATAAAGGCTTCTAATCATATTCTTCTCTATAATTAAGTGTCATTAGAGAGGGACAACAAATAGGAGAAATGGAAAGTCAGAGGGAGAGAGAGAGAGAGAGACGATATTGAGCGGATGGGGGGGGGGGGGGGGGTAGAAGAACAATGAGAGAATAATAGACAGGGAGAAGGTTGTTTAAAGTAGGGTTGTAAGGGAAGGGGGGGGGGGGAGTCAATACGCAATTTTCTTTTCCAGACCATGGTGTTTACCCGTTCAGCCCTAAGTAACAAAATGCTAAGTATACATAATATGTGGCAATTTGCAGCTCCATAACTACAATTTATTGCCAGTGTAGCGTGGCGTACTATCAGTTCATCATAGCGTGCAATCAATGTGTAGGCCTGATAGTGGCTATCCTTAGCGTGAACCCAGTGGGCTGTTTATCGCTGGTTCACACGGTTGTTTTAACAGATACACGGGTGCACTTCAATAATTGCCATTTGATGCGGTGAATTGCTTGCGAAAACCTGCATAATACTGCCCTATTTTTCAACAAGGATAACGTGGCAGACACGCCAGTTCGCAAGTCCAACGGCAGTGCCTTTCGCATTAATTGCTGACAATTACGCGATCCCATGTTTGCCAAGTCAAAACGGGAGCTCCATGGCAGAGCTGGGTGGGTAATATGAACCCCATACTTCACAAAACACCAGGATTGATTTACATTGTAATCCGGGTCTTGTTGATAATGATCTGATAATAGAATAGTAAGAAAATAGTGGCGCCCTGGATGTTTAAGAATCGTCAGAGGGCAAAGTATCATAAATATTAGATGACCTCTAGCTCTTTAGCACATCCCGCATAAATTACATTATTATTCAAGTGTGTGTATTCGTTTCGCCAGAACGAGTGTTCTACGATGAAACCTTCTAAAGGCGGTTGCTATTACGATACCATCATCAAGATAACGAAGGATTTAAGTAGTATACATAGTATAATGATTAATGTTCATCATATCAAGTCCTTTATTGTTTTACAATGCCAAGGAAAGCGCGCATTCTTATCCAAAGGTTTCGAAGCGAAAATCACAACTCTATTTCGGCCTCATATAGCTCGGGAAATACATGCCACGCACCTGAAACGACTTCGCAAGATAATGAGCTGTCATGAAATAATTTGTTTACATGTTTCACCTCCTCCTGATAGTTATTGGTAACCACCATTGCCACGCTTCGACTTTCCTACTGCTGGGGAATTTGTCAACAAATTACCATCAGAGAATGAACCTTTCTTAATGCCTCAGTCACACCTTTGCGTATTGGGCTTGCGTATTGCTGCGTATTGCTGCGTATTGCCCGAACGCAGACATAGGCAGTCATACCCAATAAAGCGCAACGAAACGTGCTCATTGCGTACTCAATACGCAGACTAGCGCAAAGGCCTGCGTTTGCCACTCGCTAATTTTAAAATTTTCTAAAATATCGCAAGCAAACGCAAGGTCAAATCACCTACGAGCGGATACGAGTGGCAACCAGTGAATGCGAGCAACAGCGAGTGCCTTAGCGCAAGTATACGCAACCATACGCACCTCTTTTTTTTGGAGCGCGTGTCACTGCCTATAGCTGCGTTCCCTGCACGATTTACCTCGCCAGAGCTCGTTGTCGTTCGCATGATTGCGCGTATTGTTGCGCTATTGCTCGCCTACCACTCGCAGCAGCAAGAACCGTTGCAATTGCCGCTCGCTAGGCTGCGAGTCTAGCTCGTACGCCGTTCGCTTTAGCTCTCTCTCTCACTGCGATTAGTTGCCTAGCACCAACCACCGTCGCTGCGCTTCATAACGTTAATAAATAAACATCTTTCGCCTCTGCTTCTTCCAGCTGAACCAAAAGCTTAAGCTTTTGCAAGGCAGAGCTTGGCTGCTTGGCCATTTTTTTTTCATTAGATTGATTTTTCTTGTAGATGTACTCGTCAGAAGCCCGCAAATGACTTTTATTTATACGCCGTCGCAGCCCAAGCGAGCTGGTACGCTGTAGAGCGAGCTAGCACGCTGCAATACGAACAACAGACGAGCTAAATCGAGCGAACACGCAGTGTGACGCAACGAGACGTACTGGTGCGAGCGGCTAGCGAGCAGCAAACGAGCAAAGAACCAGTTACATACGCAACGTGGCGAGCAAACTGCGTATTGAATCGTACTGCTATGAGCAACAGCGAGCTATAGCGTGGTCATAGGCAACCGTAGGCAGTCTTAGTACGAGCGGCATACGAGCTACCTACGAGCTAGATACGCAATAGTGTGACTGCTACCTTCAAATTTGCCTCGTATTGCTGGGAACGGCTGCGTATTGATATACCTCGTACAGCGCAGCAATACGCAGCATCATACGCAAAGGTGTGACTGAGGCATAAGGGTCAACTTTGCAAGCTATTTGGAGGTTGCTGTCATTGTACCCATTATAGTGCAATTTTGAACCTTTATTTCTCACCGTGCTGACACTCTATATTCATTTCCTAGCCCGGGGTATTTAAAAAAAAAAAATCCTTTTAAGTATAGAAGTTTGATTAAAATGATGTCAGAAAGTGAGGACAGGTTCTAAAGAAAAATTCCTCAAAAACGAGCTGAACGATGCATTCCTGTGCAGTGTTTGATTGTTACGATTTATCATTCATTACCCACGTTAAACATTAATGTTTTCTGCTTTTTTAGACAAAACAAGATATCAATCGTTCACTGTCCGTGAAATTGCTTCCCCTAAATTCGTAATAGATATTTCGTTTCCTTTGAAACATTGATTTGCATGATTAAAAAAACCATAAATCAAACGAGGGAATCGAAATGGCAATAACAACTATCACGTCAATCTATAGTGATTTCATTGCCAATGTGGTATTTTGAGCAAAAGAATAAAAACCTATTACAGGGAAAGTTCCTGAAGTTTAGGTCGTCATCTGAAGCTGAATGATAAGCTATTTTTTCTTTCATTTCTTTGGCTGATGAAATATAGTAATAGGCCTATATATATATATATAGGCTATGTGTACAGTAGTAAACAACACTTGAGTGGTTGATACAAAATATTTGTAGGTAGAGATTAGAATTTAAGTAATATAATTATATAATCAAGTAGAAAAGAAATACTTCTTATAGAATTAATTTACAGGAATATCATAACGACTTTTTAAACATGCTGAATGGTAAATAAATACAATAATAAGGACAAAATTCCAAGAGGAGTTTCCCCCTGGTGTGTTTCAATAAATATGTGTGTCATTTTGTATCAATCCAGTATTCAGATGCATTATCAGTTTATTAATTTACGCTTGCGACTCCAGTTCGACATCTTCCTTTCATAGAAATTAAATAATGCAGGACGTGCACAAAATGCAGTGATCTATATACCTTTAACACCCAAACCGAACTAATTAATACGGGATTCCGCGTACTCGGATTCACCATTCCACAAGTCCTAAATCGACGCACAGTGGAACCATTAAACATGTATTAGGCGTGGGTTGTTACAACGTATTGGTACACACATCCATACTTATATACATATTTTGGTTTTAAAAAATATGCATTGCATGGCATACCCTCATATTTATCAAATATGAGTGGGAAGTATGATACGTAAACAGTGGTTTTCCGTGATGACTATATATGTACTTTGTAGGTCACATGTGAAACAATGAGAACACCTAAGAGGATATGCTTTCTCATGCGATGGCCAAATTCATGCAGTTTTGAAACCCACATCCCAGCTTGCCAGAGTATCACATGAGCTGCTCGGTTGTGGTATGAATAGTGATTAATTGAGCTTCGAAAATGAAAGTAGATCAAAAGCTTGTTTAATCGTATTTACTTGTTCTTTTAAGTGGTGAAACTACTTGTCAAAACCTCATTGTGTGTGAGACCTCTGCTTGTTAATAGCGTAAGTTGATATCTATTTGAACAACTTGACAAGGGTCTATAGTCTATACTGTTTTGTTTTGGTGTACGCATCTTCGCCATTTCCTTCACCATGTTTACATTGTGCAACTTTATGAAGCAAGACGACATACTGTAACTTTACTGAATTTCACTGTGGTTACACACAGTCACACAATTCCCAAACTGACTCCAAATTGACCGATAAATCTTCGCTGCGGTATATTTTTTCATTCGGCCTAATATCGGTTTAGTGTCCGTCCACTCAATCGAGCGTTATGAACAATTCTACCAAAAGCCCACATCTCTAAAGACAAGTAAATCTACAACGCTCCGCCTGAAACATTTTCTCCGACTTTTTTTTTTGTCGAAAATTATGAATTGTCACTGATCGTCTGCCAAAAGACAGACAGAGCATGAACTTAATGTGGCAAAGGACACGGGTTAACGCCCTTCGGAGTACTTTCCAGCTGAGTTAATGAAAATAACAGATCGATCATGATCATGACCATCACAATACACGGCAGCACATTATCTCGCAGACATGTTGAGGGGAGGAAACATATCCATAATGATATATTGGCTTAATTGGCTGAACTCGAGCACGACACAAGCACACACACATACAATTAATCGTATTGTAGCAAAAGCTTTCACACTAATCATCATCATCTCATATGCACCATTGCTATGAAAGGTATCCTAGAAATCCAAGGACAATTGAAAGAGAGAGAGAATTTTTGTATAGTTTTCTCCTCACCTCTTTTATCGAAATTCCACCATTTTACCGAGCAAATGCATATATTTTCCCGGATCAAACAAAATCGACAAGGATAGGGTTTATAATTTTCTCTTTCCGATCCCCTCGCCCCATAAAGGGAACCAAAACACTTGGACCTCCACAAAAAACGGACATGCAGGTTTCTTAGAGATGGTTTTAGTTTGGAAGGAGTTGGAGTTTTATAGAGAACATCATCTTAAAAAGCACCACGCTGACATTTCTCGTCTAATCTGCTCATTCATTCTCTCTCAATTGAAAATAATTCAGTTTGTACTTACAGCTGATAGCATAGGCAGCTCCCAAGCCGATACGATTTTGGCCTCGATGCTGCACGTCGGGTTAGGTCCAAAGAACGCTGCAACTCCACTCTTCCACTGCTCCGTCAAGGCCCGGATCGACTCCCTCTCCGTGTGTCCAGTATTCGTCCAAACGTATTTCATTTTATAACCGGGGAGTAGGTTCTTATCGGCGTTGACAGCGTTGACAGCTTCGGTCATGGCACCACCGATCCTCATTGCGAAACGCTTGATGCTGTCACTGGACGACGAAGCCAGGTACCCGACCTTGATCTCGATCAGGCCGTCCTCGTCGACTACGTTTTCCGGCTCTCCGTCCGGTCCACATTGACCGGCGGCTTGGGCAGGTGGTGCAGGAGGTCTAGTGGCTAGGTCTGTTGAAGGTAGCTCTTCGGTGGTGATCATGTTCAAAGGTGCCTCGATCCCGTCCGAGGCTGTGGACGCATTCAGTTGCGCCCTCGCATCAAGGATCAGTGATAAACACACGGCGGAAAGCCATAGTGCCAGCAGTTTATGGTTCACCGGAGACCAAACTCTCCGATGACAGTGACTGGTCATTTCGATCGATTTTCGCCTCCTGTCAGTGAAATTTCAAACTGATTTTTGTTACTGCTGCATCTCACTGTGTCCTACGTACGTCTGTTTGTGAAAATCAATAACATATGGTAACTCGAAAGGAAAGAGCAATCAAATTCATAATTCATATTCCGTGTCGCAAATCAGAATTATGATGATGACTACTGCGACATCAAAGTCTGCATTCGTCCATCATCAAAAATGAATAAGAATATGCAAAGATATAAAAACCAAGTGCGTTCCCTAGTTCTGATTTATTTTCCTAAATGTCAAAGGTGTGTATCCATGAGAAAGTGTTTCATAAGAGTCAGTCTTAATCGAAATACTGTTAAGCAATGGGGCGCATCTTGCCCATCAAAAGTTAATGAAAATTCGATCATAAAAACTTATTTCCCTACAAAAAAAAATAACTCGTCTCTCATCAACAGGGTGATTAGTCGGTGTAAATCGAGGCCAGACTGACAGATTGATCGTCTTTGAGTCTGGCTCTGATTTATTTCCCAATCCACTGGTTTTTCCTTCAAACGTGTTAAGATATATCCTGGGCACGACTTGCTTGCATGTAGGAATACGAAATGAAGTACAACGCATCAAATATATATCGAATTCGGGACACATGCACTAGATGTTAAAATGCATATCAGTAACGCAGATGGGCTTTGAGCTCGCTTTCTCTTCCTCTTTGACAAGACTTATCTTGACATCTGGCATTTCTTTTCTTACGTTTCGTTCTTGTGAGAGGCTCCAATGTTTCCAATGATTACCAAAACATCTTCGTGAAAACGAGGAAATTGACAGGAGAGGAACGGGTGAAGATGATCGGGTAATCCTCTCGCGATTACACGAGATGAGAATCTCTACTTGTTTGTTCACATGTGACTCTGCAATCCGGATAATTAATTTTGATCTAGAGACTCGGTTGTTCTCAGACCGACTTTCTGGGTAGGATCATAAGAACAAGAACTTTGTCCATGCACTGGCATCCTATATCTAATGGCGATATCAAATCTATTAGGTAAATAAATTACCGGAATTCGTTATCTTGTCATTCTTAGGGCAAGAATCTTTCGTCATGTAGTATCGTGATGACGTTTCGAAAATTCAATAAAACATTCAATGCTACATATAACTCATGAAATCAAAATCCAATATTTTTCAGAGCGATGCTAAGTAGTAGTTAGCATTAGAATGGCATTCAATCAATCGACAATTAATGAGGAAAAAAACACAATTCTGCGATGGTATAGTCCTCGTTATAAATTATCCACCAACGTATTGATCATAAGCAGTTTTGGACGGACGGTAGAGTTGTCAGAAAACATCCCCAAAAAACCTCCTTATCAATGTTCAGGCATCGATGCAAATGCTGAGTCGGAGAAAATATAATGAAACCCGAACGCATGATATTGCTTACACAACCGGTCGAAACCCCGCCTACACACCATTAATTCGTCACCAGCTTGTCAAATGTTTGCTAGAAATAATTTCTCGTTTATGGATCTCCAAGTGACATCAGTATCTCATTTCCAAAGCGAAATTGAAAATGATATTCCTTCTCCTCCTTGTCTAAGCTCTCTGACAGCTTCTAAATGCCAAACGTGAAATGGAGTGACTATATTTTATGCAAGACGAGAGGCTGATTTGTATTTGGGCTAATATCTCGGTACAATCACAGCCTAGGAGCGAATTTCACATGCGCAAGCACGAATTCGCACAAATTTTCACAAGATGAAGTCGTCAAAGATGTGGACATTTGAATCCGAATCGCGCGTGTTGTTTCATCTAATAAAGCGGATTTTAAAACCGCGTTTGCAAGCTTTCAATTCAACGTGCAAATCGAAGTAGTTACGTCCAAATATTCCGAAATGGCGACTTAGAGACATTTAACGACGATGATACATTAATGGTTTGCTGTTCACCTCCTCTTGAAGCGCTCTACTCTCCCTTAGTTTCCCCGATGAGCTAAATCCAGGATCACGCGTTTGAAATACAGGTACCTGTTGAGCTCGTACCAAACGTTTGTTTACTACTCTGGCAGAATTCACATTCATTAGAGCTCAGTTCATGGCCGGGCCGTTAAGAGAATGACAAAAACTAACGACCATATCCGTCAATGAAATAACTGGTGCCTTGCAAAAACCGCATTCAACCGTTTCCTTGTTTGCAAAATTTTTTTATTAATACACAAATGCGGTCGGTTGGAGAATAACCCTCGCACGATTTATTAAACAGAAAATCACTTTCGTGAGGCTTATGAGGCCAGACGATTTGTGATGCAAAACGTCTTATCTTCTCACGAAGCTGAGATTGAGATGCATCGACGTCGAATCTATGAAGAGTGGTGGCATCATTCGCTCGTCAGCGCCTAGACATTCGTCCTCCTGTCCACACAGCTGTTACAAACCAAGTGAAGGTGATCGCAGCAGCGCTAGCAGACGACTCGACAAGCAATTGGGTATCATCGATATTCCTCCTGCTTTTACGCGCGCTCAGCAAACTCGTTTCGGTCCGTTGCGAGTACGCATCACTCAGAAAAGTCCTTTAACCGGGGTGGGAGAGAGAGAGAGAGAGAGAGAAAGAGAGAGAGAGAGAGAGAGAGGGGGGGGGGGGGGGGGGGCTCCAATGAACATCCAGTTGGAAATGAGTTATTCTAATCATGTAGGTTAATATCTTTATTTGTGAAGCAAAATATTCATAGGCAGAATAGTTTGCGAGCGCAGTTCACACGCTAATTGCACACCAGGTACGGTATGTATTAATTATTAACACAATTTCATTGATGCCGCTATATAAATTATTTTATTTTACCAGCAAAATATTCATGGGCAGAATAGTTTGTGAGCGCAGTTCACACGCTAATTGTACACCGAGTACGGTATGCATTAGCTATTTTTATTAGCACAATTTCAGTGATGCCGTTATACAAATTATTTTAATGGATATGGGATTAGATTTTTCATTTCATCGCTTTTCGCATGTTTTGGACAGGCCTCGTAACAAACAATGCGCCTGTTTTCAATACGGGTACTCGGTCATGCATGCGAACGAATTGATGAGTGCACAATCAATATTAAATCTCTATTAAGAAAATTATATCTAAACGAGGCCTTGTGGATTTCACGCATTGAAAGATTTACTTTGAGCATGTTGAGGGCGATAAAAGCTTTTTAGACAAGCCCGGACTACCAGCAAATTCCGACAAATTAGATATCAGGGGAATTAATAGTGAAACAGAATAATCAATCATAAAATAAATGTTATGTATCCAAGTATAACATGGCTCAAATTGATATATTACCTGATACAATCTGCTTAGTAGAGCAATTAAATCGAATATATAAAGCCCGGCGGACATCAAACAACCTGATTGCGATTCGAATTATCAAGAATTTGCAATAACATTTGATATGAACATTCTAACTTCTAAAATCTCAATGATCGAGGATCTGAATAGTAATATGATTAATAACATTTAAAACTTCAAGAGAGGTCCTGCTTTCTTGGAGGAGGAAAAGCTAAGTCGGCTCAGAATTGCAGTGACGTCAGAGCACTATAGTGTGATTGTCTAAGATTTGAAGCCGATTCGGTTTTTATTCTCACTAGATGAATTAATTGAATGCCCTAAAATTCCGGCTGTGAGTATTTTTTCTGACCATTTTTTGGAACCTAAATCAGAAAGATGATGTTTGTATAAATTTCCATATATAATACAGTTGCCATTTCTTCGAAAATCCACGGATTGCGGGAGGATTGTATATATAGACCAAATTATAATAACTTCTAGTGTATTGCTCCCCCCCCCGTCTCCTTGCCTTTGTCGGCCCGCCTCAATTTCTTAATTTTTTGATATTTTGTTCTGAGGACGTGTGGAAAATAGGGTCATCAGAAATAGTTTATACATTGTAATTTATAATAACATTGCAACTTTGCTTTCTTTTTACCCTAAGCATGCAGTACTTGTCCACGTGAACATTTAAATTAACAAAAGTGATTAACTTGACCCTATTTCATTAAATATATATCAGATACCAAAACAAATGGAAACTGGTCCTCCTAATTTTTCAACAAAATCCGGACGAGAAGCTAGGAATCTCCTTTACTAGGCTTTCTGATAATCGATAACTAATCAGTGGTTATTGAGCATAACATTTGCTGCATCCATACAACATCTGCATGAATGTTTGACAAGTTTTTTCACTACTTTTTCACTTTTAAAAATAAGGGTATCACGCTTTAAAAGAAAAGAATACATAATCTTAAGATTTAATGACGATATTCGGCATAGACAGTACCATAATATCAATACAATATTGTTTTTGTTTTAGTGCTTTAGTTGAGAAAATAAGCGCATCTTAAGCACAATCAATACAATAGTTTTTATTCATTTCTGCAAATCATTTTTCGAGGTCATAAATACTTGGTCAGGTCACATTTAATATCTTTTCCCACATGAAGCCTCTATTAAAATCAATAGCAGAGGCATTAGCGTACATTGCTTTTTTCTATTTATATCGATAATATCACCAGCTTTCAGAAGTGCATCCGCCGGTTGAGGGTAGATTATAAAGAAAGGTAATGGCAGAAAATATCACCAAATGCTTGGGGCCCTACAAAATCAACGATTGCATTCCACATCAGAGAATGTGTAGTTAGGGTAGAAAAAGAAATCGATGATAGGTATTATTCTTTTAACAAAGGGGAAAACCCCCAAATGATCTCATCATAGAGTGTGTGTACATGGAATGAATTGTGCTGTACCCCCCCCCCCTTCCCCTCCCGTTTTTTCTCCTCCTTGTCTACGCTCTCTGACAGCTTCTAAATGCCAAACGTGAAGAGGAGTGACTCTATTTTACGCCTCGAGTAGATGTGTCGTGGTCTAGCAAGTAACTGGACAATGGGACATTCTGGCCAGAGCTTTAAACCTCTCTTGTCAGAGCATTAATCTCCACTTGCTACCCTTTACCCAGGTAGTAAATCTTACGCTAGTAATGATAAACCGCTCTAATATATATTTGAGCGCGTTATCACTACATCTCGGATAAAGCCAGGGTAATTCATTCATTAATACAGTGAGAAAGATATATAAAATTAGGAGAGAGAAAACACGCTTCATTGGTCGAAAGGCTCGGTGGACACATGGGAAAATAAATGCAGCAGGGAAAAACACCAAATCTAAGGGGAAATTACAGGAAATGATTCCGGATGAAGGAGAATTGCCAGACTATTATTAAAGGTACATTAAAGATACACCGTCAAGAACAACATTTATCCATTGCTCCTTGATATCATGTCGAAGATACGTGGTTAGTCAGGAAAGTTCACATCGATTTCGGTCCCGGCTCATTGATTCTGGTTTGGGCTTTCGGTTGCGGCAGTTTGAGATCGATGTAAGTCTACGGGCACCGCGATCAGCGCAGCAGCGTGCAAGCGCATGCGACGATGTGGCAGAGGTGGGCCGATGATATGTCTTCTTTACATGCATGTGCGTGTAGAATTATAGCATGTGCAACGAGAAAGCTAATCGTCGGAAGAGAGAGAGAGAGAGAGAGAGAGAGTGCGAGAGAGGGGTGGGGGTAAGGGACGGACAGATATACCGGATGAGAGATGAAAGATGTGAGGTAGAGCAAGAGAGAGGTGGGAAGGGGGAGAAATGGAAAGACAAACAGAAATGTATATAAACAATGACAGGTGAGAAAGAGAAAGAAGAAGAAAAAGGGGGGGGGGGAGGGGAGAGAGAGAGAGAGAGAGCGAGATAGAGAGAGGGAATAGAAAAGATGCAAGACATAAAAAAGGGGAGGGGGATTTTGCGCCATTTAGAGATGGAGGGACAGAGAGAAAAGATAGGTATGTAATGTAAAGACATGAATAGAGTGACAGGGGGGGGGGAGAGTCAAAGACAATATAGACAAACAAACAATAACAGGTAATGAAAAAGAAGGAGAGAGAAATAGAGAGGGAGAGAGGGATGGAGAATGCGCGTATCGTTTCCATGGTAACACAACCTAATTGTTGCCATGATGGCCGTTGTCATCGCGATAATTTAAAAAGCTCTGAATAAGGAGTACGATAACAGCTGCAATATGTTGCTTAGACTACATCCAGGATAACCAACCTGTTGCACATTAGCCTGTATTAAAATCACACTGCACTAGTTTGGCCAGGAGGGATTAGACCTCCCTGCAAGGTCACTGACAGGTGGTTTTCTCATCAAATCAGCTCTCAATCAACATAAGAAAACGATGATAATGGGGAACCAATGGTCACCGATTAGGCATTGTTTGCTATATAGAGGGCACAAGTAGCTATAAGTAGTGCAGTGGGGCTTTAAAGGTACTATGTCCCTTTTGCAGGCCAAGAAAATGAAAAGGTTAAATTCCAATGGCATTGGAAAAGATACTACTAATTTAGAACTCCCCTTAAAAAAATGGGGCTGGAAAATGTCTTCAAGTGGGAAAATAACGACTATTAGTTGTCAAATCGACTTAGGAGATATAGAGCCAATAATTAATAGTCTTGATTTTCAGACCATTGTACCGCATGGTCGTAAGTTTAATGCTGCGCAAAGATTCAATCAGTTTAATTTTGGCCATTGCAAGAAGTGGTTTATTGATGTAGACAAATCCTTTACAGCTCATTTAATGTATGTTATTACCAAAGAAGAAGAAAAAGCCAGTTAGTCACTCAATAGTGTCTGACAGTGAAGTCTAGCAAGTAAACGGGTTTCCTTGCATAATTTGAATATAAGGACACTACTAACGTTTAAATTTCACAGATAGGACAACATGACATATTCATAATTCCTGCAAAGTTCTACAGAATTTAAGGTTGGCTGCAAAAGGGACATAGTATCTTTAACAAAACCAGAGCCTTAACAGGAGACGCAGATAATGGTCAAACGTTGCTGTTTACTCTTTGCTGCTGTCATATCTCGTTCCCTCTCTTCCCTTCATCCCCTCTCCCATTCTTTCTCTCTCTTTCTCTCTCGCTCTTTACCTATGTTTCTCAAAATCTCTCCGTCGCTATATGCTCACATTTCAACACTTAAGCTGCTTGCATTTTGTATGCCTTTTTTATTCTCTGTTTTTCTTCTTCTGTATTATTTTCAATGAAATGTGGGGGGACCGGAAATTAGAAACGAAGAGAAATTTAGGAAAATATGAATTCAACGTGAGACAGAGTTAAAATAAGGAAAAAGAAGAAAGCAACTAAGGAAGATGATATATTCATCAGAAGAGCATGCGTGTGTAATATTAGAAGCGTTCGCAAGCCGAACCATCGAATATAAAAAAATATATACAAAATTAGGTTTTTCTATCTCCAGAGGGCAGCATTTTTTTTTTACAATTCTAGATTCATCCCATTTTAAAGTGACTCATGGACATTGCCTCAGATTCTGAAACAAAATCCTGGATCATGCTGCAATCAGAATTATTAACCTTTAGGTCAGTCAGGAATCCCATGATTTTTACAAGCCAATCGCCTGTCTGATTATCAAGATATTTATGATTGAAATTGAAATGTAAAAATTCGTTTTCCTAACGGTTTTTATAACACTACAATCTATTGGGGAAAATGAGTATGGTAAATCCGGTCATTTAAAGATTTTTACTTTTTTGAGGTACTTCATGATCTGTTTGAAGCGCACTTTGTTTAGGGCTTCAATATTACACCATATCAGAGACACTGATAACACATAGGGCCACGCATTCCACGATTTAACATTGTTAAACGATGCCTTTAAAATACAGGGTAGCCAATATTGCACCGCAAAATATATGCTATTGCAAGAAAACGTCATTGGATTTACTCAAATGAAAACAAAAATCAGAATGAGAGATCGGCTCCTTTCAATTTTATGAGATGCAATATGTAAAGATTCTCTATGCAATTTCTTTATCATTGCTCGGTCGAACGAGTGCTGCGATGCTGTTTTGTGTAAGTCCAATATAAATATCTGTAGGTCAATGGCAATACAATATCTTTTGTACTCCAATGTTTTTCATGCTGCTACGTCAAATTTCTGGAACGTTCAGTTTGGAAGGAATCGAAGGAAAATAAAGAATGAAAATGTATTCAGATACTCGTAAGATAATATCGTCAAATCGGAATTTGCTTTAAACACAAAAGGAATGAATCTTCATATTATTATAGTCATCATAACCAAGAAATGGTTTGTCACGGGGGTATTTTTCTGGGGGGGGGGGGGGGGGGGTAATTTTCCGGGGGTAATTTTGCAGGTGGTGATTGCCAAGGGGGTAATTGTCCTAGAACCTGTCACGATACACATAATATAAGACATGAACGTTGTATGTCATTGTGTAGTCTTTGCCCAGCCAGACAGCATATGGTATTTTATAAAATGTCATATCATACGAAGGGAAATAAGTTCACTTTGTAATTAGCTACTTGACAGTGTAATGCAATTCATCACAATGGTGATTTTTTTTTCTTTATGAAGCAAGGCGACAACATTTTATGTAATGCGTATACCTAGTTTACAAGACGCTTTTATAGTCCGTATTAAATCCAACAGAAGTAGATTTTATAGTTCTATTCTGCACAAATTTGGAAAAAGAGGGGCCAATGTGATGATTTCAACGGATTAAATGAGGGCTTATCATGCAAGACATTATCCTTTCTTTTGAAGCCTAAAAATAATTTGATATTTGATTTATATATGAAAGAACCACAACACAACACAAAGTAGTACCATTTTTTTTCGTTGTTGGATATTTTTCTGAACCCGAGCAGATTCTTGCCACAATCATTGAATGCGTGAACACGTCTTATTATCAGTATTAGTTTGATAAAAAGTGCTCAAATTCATTACTGCACATCAAAAACTTTACTTTTCCCCCACGAAAATAAAACGCTTTTTACACATATACTGTCTAGACGCCGTTTAAGATATAGGTGCAAACAAATACCCCATTCATTGCTCTTCACGAAAACATGCTCCATTTCGTAAACATCAGCCATGAAACAAAATCTGGATACGATATAATTTTTCTTCAAATCAAATATGATATGCATTACGTGCAATCATAATGCAGAAACGAAGAGAGAAAAGGTAGTTGCACGGGCATAGCTTGATTGATGGGCCTGCCCTTAATCTAGTTGGAATATCGCTCCAGCGAACGAAGCTAAATCCCTGCGGGTCGATTAATGCTAAACAGTCATCGGTCATTAGGAATTCATGAAAACACTGAAAATAAATTCACTTTGTACCTGAGCCAGGTAAGCGAGGAACGCCGATACAAAAATACAGAGATGATATCTCTACTAGCCTAAACATTCCCTGTTTAGTTCAGATGTCAGCGATGATAAGCAACTTCAAATGGCGTAGGCATCTATATAGGGCGGCGCCATCGTACGCCCCCCCCCTGAGAGTCCAGAATATAAGTTAAAAAGAAGAGAGAAAAAAGATAATGTAATTAGTTTCAAGATCTGTGATAATTAAGCACCTTCCCTATGCGTAAGTCAGCAAAGAGCAGCGATATTGCCCCCATCCCGCCTCCCCTCGCCCTACTCGAATTTCTAGAATCACACTGAATGTTGAAATATCCAGAAACAAAGGAAAGCGAAACAAAGAACAAACGAACGTAAAAACATTAGAATAAATAGCCAAATAACTAAACAAACGAGTAAAGAAAGGAAGAGGAAAGAGAAGAAACAGGCCTCTATACACACAAAAATTTGCACTGGCTTATTGTGTTTAATTTATTTATTTATTTCGGTTTAAAAAGACATATAAATATTTCTGATTCAAAGGTCCAAGGACCATAACTGATCATGTTTACAAGTAATACAATGAAGTTATAAATACAGTACATGTACAACAGTGAGCCAAACAAACAGGTCTGACAAGTACAATATGGTAATAAAGATGAAAAAATAATACATTTCAATCAATACAATACCAAAATAAAGTAAGAGAAAGTAGTGGTCAAGATCGTCAAATTACTAAACTGCTATAAGGTAATGGTATACAGATAAACAGACAATAATAATGTTGAGTATTAAACCAAACAAGCGAAAAGTATAGGGGAAAATTATATTTTGAAAGTTTTGAACACCTGAATTAAAAAAAAGACGTTTGAGTCGAAACGGCTACCACATAGTTTCAAAATTGGAGTCGACTTTAAAAAATAGTTATACAATGCCATTATTAAGATATAAC
This sequence comes from Strongylocentrotus droebachiensis, assembly GCA_035222895.1. NCBI lineage: Eukaryota > Metazoa > Echinodermata > Echinoidea > Camarodonta > Strongylocentrotidae > Strongylocentrotus > Strongylocentrotus droebachiensis. The sequence continues at coordinate 152,680 of JAVYIG010000036.1, read as the reverse complement.
GTATACCAAAATTTGAATGTGTCAATTAAAAAGATTCTGAGGAGTAATGCAAAGAGGGATCGGGAGAGTGAGAGAGAGAGAGAGAGAGAGAGGGTGAGAATCAAGGATTATTAATTGCACGAACAAGAGAAGGAACAGCAGAATTTTGATACCGGCTAGTCCTGCACCTAAGAATGGCCAAACCTTGATTATTACGGAGGGGGCGAAAGTTGGGCAAGGAATCTTCAGATGATGGAAGTAAAGGCCCGGTCCCACTGCACTTACGGATGCAAAGAGGATGTAAAACGTAAAAAAAATCTTGCCATCCGTTGGAAAACGCTATGCATCCGTTGTGTACTCCTTGCATACGTGTTTCATACGCTCTATCCATCGAGCATCCGTCCACTGTGATTTCATCCGCGCAAAAAGTTTTGAGCTGCACAAAACTTTTAGAACGGATGAACTTCCGCCGTGTACGATGTAAATCCGCGACAAATACGAGTAACAAACGTTGTATGTCCGTTATCATTCGTTAAACGTCCGCTGTATCCTCTCAGCATCCTCTGGGCATCCTCTCAACTCACATCCGCTGCAGCTGAAAACGGAAAGAGGGAGGAAAGATACGGTACATGGAACGTCTATACATCGTTAGTAGCACGGAAATAGAAAGGATGTAAGCGTATGCATCTCGTATATAAAGTATTCAAAGCTGTCATCCACTTCCATCCGCTTTCATCCGCTAGGCTTTCGATGAACATCCGTTTAACATCCCCGCTACATACTACCCACGTCCGTTATTTTCCGTTTTGTTTTCGCAAATTTTCGCAAATTTTGTCAATTTCTGTAGCGGATGAAAACGGATGGAGCCATCCCCGAAATTTTGCTCGTCCGCTGTGTCCTTTATGCATACGTTTTGTGTCCATCGGCCAGTGGGACCGGGTCATAAGACAAGCATGTACTCACACAAATATTAACTTCTGGACACGACACTTGCTTTTCTGGTGCTTGTTGTGACATCAGAATGTAAAGGTGATAATCACAATTATGATGTCATTCATGCCATTCACGGCATTTTGACATGGCTGTTGTCCTGGTATCATGCGATATATTTTGATTATTTGACTGATATTTCATCCGAAAATCATACGGAAACTAAATCATGTGTTTGTGAGTCGATTGCTTTTAAATTCATTGTAACACGCTTTTGAACACATCGATATCAATACCAGACCTATTCCCACAGCATACATGTGATGTTATTAAACTTCAACACATGGAAAGGAAACAGTAGGCTTACGGGTGCGCCATGTGAGAGAGGGGGAGGATTGGAGAGTCCTAAAAAGGACTGTTGGTAATCTTTCTTTCTTGAGTGCGTGTGTAGTCCTTAATAGGACTGTTGATAATCTTTTATTCACGGTTAACAAAAATAACAAACAACCAAATTTGCGTTTATGTCGTGGCTTTATTAACATTTTGAGATGGACGCTTATTTTGCACATTTTGATTTTCTGGGTGTCATAACAAAATAACACAGATATATTGAATCATAAAAAATGCTTACAAATACAATGCTAGGCCCCCCGCCTATGAAATCGAGTGATGCCTAGGCTAAACTTATATACATTAAGTCATTATATCAGCCCCCCGCCTATAAAATCGAGTGATGCCTAAAGTTATGCTAGGCCCCCCGCCTATGAAATCGAGTGATTCCTAGGCTAAACTTATATACATTAAGTCATTATATCAGCCCCCCGCCTATAAAATCGAGTGATGCCTAAAGTTATAGAATATAGATGTATATATATACCAGCCTCTCCGCCTGTAAGATCGGATGATGCCTAAGATTAAAGCGTGACACTCTGAGTTTGAAAATGTGTAGGTACAACTAGGTCCCCCCGCATTCAAATCGAATGGGGGCCGGAAAACTAAGAATTGACATGCGAACAAATTCGACTGAATATACATTGGCAACCTCCTCGCATGTAAAAATTGAGTGGGGTCGAAAATTATCGGATGACAATTATTGATCAATAAACTTATCAGTACCATGTGATTAGTGATTTACCTATACAAAACCGGGTAGGGGCGAAACCCAATGGGAAAAATTCCCCTACGGCCCACTTTCTTTGTGCACGACGCAAGTTGATTTGCGACCAGGCCAAATGCCCCCGGCTCTGCATTAACTTCATAAATCACTGACCAATTTATTACATAAACCCTATCCGTACCTTTCATACCTGAAACCCTAAATCCTTTCCGTACTAATACGTATACCTTGGCTACTTCGAACCACCAAGCAATACTTAATTTATGCAACTAATATACTAAAAATCCTTTTATTGGTGGAGATACAGGGGCGGATCTAGCTTTTTGCTAAGGGGGGGTTTGACCAAAATAATGACGATGCGGAGCATCGTCCACGAGCCGCGAGGCGGCGAGCCGATTTTGTGGGGGGTGTTTATTTGAACCCCGTAAGTGATGTTTTCCTGGCATCTATTAACACAATGGAGACCATAAAAAGCAGTGCGTGATAACGTCTTTTTAAATCAAGTAACAGTTTAATACATAGTTATATCCAGAGTTATCATGTGTTTGGTTAAGTTACCAGATGAATTGAATATCTTCTCACAATATTTGCACTTGAAAGGGTTTCTCTCCAGCGTGCGTTCTTTTTTCTTTTTCTTTTTCTTTCTTTTTTTCTTTTTTTTTCCTTTTTTTTTGGGGGGGGGGGGGGCCGCCCAAGGGGGGGTTGCAACCCCCCCCCCAACCCCCCTCTAGATCCGCTTCTGAGATAATGGGGAGGTGGTGGGAATGTTTTAGACTCCGTAAATTTTTCTTCTTGTCCATTCAAAATGAAAGCCATAACTAGAATGAAAGCCCCTTCGTGCTATTTTTAATTTGCTGGCGGTATTTTCCGCGCTTGCTTGATAAGCGTACATACGCTTGTACATTTCCTTCCAATGTAATACAAAGTATTACATTTCCTAGCGCGTGAATTTCCCTCAAAAATGTAAACAACCTCTTGACCTACATTTTGTCAGCCTGTCAATAAACCATTTTAAATCGTTGTCTACACTTTAAATTTTATTATAGTTCTAAAGAGAACTATACACACAGAGAAATAAAAGGTGTTCTTGGGGAGTAAAACGAAATTGCAAAATAGGGCGCCCCCTATTACATCTTTTAGGGAGTAAAACACGGAAATACGCAAGGGTGTATAGTGCACAGTGTTGTGAGTGCATATGCGCATGCGCTACAGCAATGGCGCATCTTGTCTATATAGGTACTGCCATATGAAGGAAGATTAGTATAATTTACATATTTTAGTCATGTTGGGGGGAATCATTATGTTTCATTTGGGTATTATTTGTGTGAAAGTTATTTGATCAAGAATAAGGGGTTGTACCGAAGGTTATATTTGATAATTTAATGAAATTAGCAGAAGTGTTGTTTTACTAACTAGTACATAACTGCCTTCTTAAACGTGTATTAAACTGAAGGGAAAATAATCGGGAAGGCAGGATTGTTTTTAAGTATTTCCATTACATCCGATACGTCCATCCAGGCCAGCCTCACCGAGGCTTACTTTATTATTTGGTTGTTACAGTCTGCACTTGTGTTGAGTTCACTCTAACTGTTGTTTAGGTGAGCGTTAAAGATTTTCGACATATAACTCGAGTTTCTGGTCTGATTTCTTTAGAGCAGTGAAACGTAGAAAAAGAGTGAGAATAAATGACTGTTAGGTGATTACGAAGCATAGATGATCAATTGGTTGATGCTGTGCATAAGCAGGGTGTAGATTTACTCCCAACAGGGTGTGGAATCGATCATAAAGGGTATACAATTCAACCCCACGGGTGTAAATTTGAACCCATTTTTTCATGAAAATGGAACTAAAAGGTGTCAATTTCACTCCTTAAAGGGAGTAAAATCATAACCTTGGGGTGCAAATTTGCACCTTCTTGTGGGGTGTAAATTTACTCCCTACATTGGGCAGTAAATTTACTCCCTAAGGGGTGTCACTTATGCGACAAGCATTTACTCCCTATAGGGAGTCAATTCAACTCTGTGTGTAGCGCCAGTTGGACAGGATGACTAGGAGGAGTGGCTCGACGTTTCGAACAGGTTGACTATCCGTCGTCACGGAAAGTGACACACAAACAAAACAAACAGTTTCTTAATAACATTACAAGAAGGAAAAGAAAACATACAATAATGTGGCTTTGTTTATTCCAAAGTACCCTTTCCGTCAATATCGGATTGCTCGAAAATCACATGAATTGAGTATGTGTTCTCGTTCGCAATCTCGCTAGTCATGCTTGTTATAGCTTTGAATAAACATCAGCATGATAAGGGATGTTGTGGACCTGTGGATAAGTCTGTGAACCACAGGCTACGTGGTTCGAATCCCTGTCGCAGCTGCATTAATGTCCTTTGGAAAGACATTAATCTACATTTTCCACACTCCACTTAGGTGAGGTAAATGGGTACCCGACAAAAGATAATTCCCTTAAAAGCTCGAGCGCTGTAATGGCAGCCGTGCCCAAACTAGGGTAATGACCATGGAGCATCAGAAGTGACAATATGCCAGGCATGAGCACTATACAAGCCTTTGGTTAATATGTAGAATAACAATCCTTGGGAGCTCTTGTTTTCACTGTAATACGTACATATGATATCATAATCAATAACCTTGTATTTTCAATTTGTCGCGCAGAACATGGCCATACTGTTATTACTCTACCTTAATGAATGTTACCGGTGAAGGATGGCCGACTTTATTTTCTAATATTTTTCAAGCTCATGCATGTTATTCGACTAGAATGATCTAAACTTGTTATCAATCATGTACCGCATTTGATATCGACTGTCGCAGCCCGATTCATTTTGGATTGATTTTCAAAGACTATTATTATTTCACGATGAAAAAAAGTCAGGAAAATGAAGTTTAATCGAAATGATATCTACAATTATATATCAGAAGAATATAGTAAATATAGAGATAAGTACAGTCAATAATTCAGAAAAAGAGGCGATCTCCGGGAAGCAAGGCTTGTGTTAGGAACGCGTATTGCAAACAAAGGCAAGTAACTGCAATAACACCATTATATGAATACGTTTACGAATAAACCATTTCCATAAAAGCTTTTAAAATGGATAAAGCGTTTCTTTTTCACGTTGATGCATTATTATTGCATATCGACTACCGACTCACATTTGTTTTTCCCATTTTCTCATTTTTCTATGACTACAAAGAGCAGCATTGAATGTGACGTATTATTTCATAACTACACTATATATAATAAAGCAATCATAAAGAAGATTGATCCGCAGGCTCAAATCGGCGAGGATGCCCAAATTGGCAATATAATTGCTTCGGGTATGAATGATCGAGCGGCTAAATAAACCAGGCTAAATAGACGTGAGGATATAAAACACCGGACAAGGTAACGAATGTATTCAAAGTTTGAAAAATTGATTGGATTATACAATAATGGAAGATATTGTATGGTTTGAATAAACAGGGAGAAGATTTACGGATGGTGTAACACGTGACTGGAAACTGAAAACGAAACAAAACACACGTTTAGATTTGAGGTAAATCGGTAATGATTTGCTTCAACATTAATTATATCAAAATGTTGTGTTCATAAATATGAACTACATCATATTACATTTAATAAACAAAAACACCAAAACAAAGGAGAAGGAAATATAGGCCTATATTTATAAAACAAATATATTGACCGGAAAAAGTTGGTCATTATGAATAATGCCATTTTTGTGCACATTTTCACTGGTTACCCCCAAACATACAGCTTTTATTTTACTTTCACAAAACGTCCCACTAATATTCAAACCCAACGCTTTTTACGTCCCAATAACGTTTTGTATTTCATGGGAAAAAGCGTGATTTCCCTGGCAAAACGATCACGCGAAAAAAAAAAAGCGCCATTCTCTACCATAAACCACGCGTAAACACGCAGTAATTTTGTTCTTCCCCAAAACATCGGACACACTTTAGGGCGTTCACACCTACATAAAAAGTGAGTTTTAAAAATCGATTTTTGCATCGTCATCCAAAAACTTTATTTTTGCGTGTGTGGACAGAACAATTGCACTAATCTTCGCGATCCAATTCGCAGTAAGTCTTGCAATTTTTAAAAATAAGCGCGATAGTTTGCCGGGCAATTTGTGTGTGTGAATGGTATTGAGAATCAAAAATCGTTTTATGTAATCCCAGAATTTCAAGCGCACATACTTCGTCGAGATTCACGCATGCGCAGTTTTGATGTTCTTGCCGTCGAGCAAGAATTCTCCCTGTGTGTGATTGGTCGCCCCCCTCCCCCCAAAAAATAATAAATAAATAATAATAATGAATCTTTGCATCGCGATCCATTTCGGCCACGCGTAAAGTCCATGAGACCCAGTCATTGATACGCAGGCGTACTGACCAAAGAACTTAATGATCCCCATTGAGATCTCTGATGGGTAGAGAGAGAGATAGAGCGAGAGAGAGAGAGAGAGAGAGAGTGTGTGAGAGAGGGAGAGAGAGAGAGAGATCATATTTTATTGATGACACAGTATTAATCTAATTCAGTATATCTAACTTGATAGGCTTTGTCATTGACGACAGCCCTCCGTCGACCAAACGTCATGGTAGATCATTTTGACCGCTATATTTCATCCCAAAGGAGTGTTAATTCAAGTCGAGCGAGGAGCCCCGGTCAGATCTTAAATGGCTGTTAAGGGTTATATTTCCCGAGCAATAATACGATGCATTTTCACCTAACTTGTGCCGTTTTGTGGTTTTTATTATCCTTAAGTGTGGTGTAAAAAATCCTGTAGGGCCTTGGGAATCAAGTGATGATTATGCCATACACGGGAAGGAGTTGCTTGCACGTTCGACCTTCTTTTTTTAAATAACAAAAGAAAAAAAACTAGAAGTTTGCGAGAAAAAAAAAACGCCCTCGCGCCATCAAACAGCATTCAACTTTTTTCTACGTGTTTTTGTTCATTTGTTTTGTTGTTCATTTTCTTTTTTCACGCTGATCGTATATATTGCGCAAATTGGCATATCCGCTCTTTTAGATGTAAACCAATGTTCTTTTATTTTCTAACAAAACTGATGGCCTTACCTGTTATCAGTGTCTGTTATATGGTGTGATATTGATGAAGCCCTGATTTAAAAATAATCATAATGTGCCTCAAAAAAGTAAAACTCTTTGAGTGACCGGTCTTACCATACTCATTTTCCCCAATAGACTGTAGTGTTATAAAAACCGCTAGGAAAACGAATTTTGAAATTTCTATTTCCAATCATAAATATCCTGGTAATCAGACAGCCGATTGGCATGTAAAAGTCATGGGATTCCCGACTGACCTAAAGGTTTATTATTATGATTGCAGCATGAGCTAAATCCAGGATTTTTTGTTTAGAATCTGAGACAAAGATACCCAATCCCTTTAACATCTCCTTTTCATGTCAGACCTTCTTCAGCGTAAATAAATGATGTGAGAACGGACTTCCTGAAGATGGCGGGAACGAAACCGTCACAAAAATTAAAACACCACGATACGGGGGACGTGATCAAAAGTTATTCAGGTCAATAATCCAGTCAGACGATTCCGAAATCATCACGGACACTAATCGGCCCGCAGAAAATTCGTCGCCATGGGCAACCGTATCTGGCGGCTCAGCACCCGATGGGTGTATTTCATTGATGAAGAAAATAAAGAGATCGAGCTTGCTCAGCGCACGTGATAGATAGCGTTACGGGTCAATTAACAGAAAGACAAAATATGTCACAAAATTATGGCTTTTCCCCAGACAGGGGAAACTACTTGGTGTTTGAGATGGAATTACCGAGTCATATGGGATGGGGTTTCCATTTTTGACAGGAATCTTTTTGACAGGGTAATGGAATATATAATGATGGCGGTAGAGTTTCGGTTTAAATGAAAGGTACAGTAGTTCCAGTGACGGTGAATTATTCACTCGCAGTAGTCACTGAAATTGAGGCACTGTAATTGAGCATCAAAATAGAAGGATTGGAGCACATCGAAGAAAAATTGACCATGATGAAGTAGCGTGGGTAGTAGTAGTAGTAGTAGTAGTAGTAGTAGTAATAGTAGTAGTAGTAGTAGAAGTATTAGTATTAGTAGAAGTAGTAGTAGTAGTAGTAGTAGTATTAGTAGTAGTAATAGTAATACTAGTAGTAGTAGTAGTAGTAGTAGTAGTAGTAGTAGTAATAGTAGTAGTATTAGTAGTAGTAGTAGTAACATTAGTATTAGTAGTAGTAGTAGTAGTAGCAGAAGTTGTTGCTGTAGTAGGAGTAGTGGTGGTAATAGTTGGAGTAGAAGTAGTAGTAGTAGTAGTAGTAGTAATAGTAGTAGTATTAGTAGTAGTAGTAACATTAGTATTAGTAGTAGAAGTAGTAGTAGTAGAAGTAGTAGAAGTAGTAGTAATAGTAGTAGTAGTAGTAGTAGTAGTAGTAGTAGTAGTAATAGTAGTAGTATTAGTAGTAGTAGTAACATTAGTATTAGTAGTAGTAGTAGTAGTAGTAGAAGCAGTAGAAGTAGTAGTAATAGTAGTAGTAGTAGTAGTAGTAGTAGTAGTAATAGTAGTAGTATTAGTAGTAGTAGTAACATTAGTATTAGTAGTAGTAGTAGTAGTAGTAGAAGCAGTAGAAGTAGTAGTAATAGTAGTAGTAGTAGTAGTAGTAGTAGTAGTAGTAGTAATAGTAGTAGTATTAGTAGTAGTAGTAACATTAGTATTAGTAGTAGTAGTAGTAGTAGTAGTAGTAGTAGTAGTAGTAATATAGTGGTAGTAGTAGTAGTAGTCGTAGTAGTAGCAATAGTAATAATAGTAGTAGTAGTAGTAGTAGAAGTAGTAGTAGTAGTAGTAGTATTAGTAGTAGTAGTATTAGTAGTAGTAATAGTAATACTAGTAGTAGTAGTAGTAGTAGTAGTAGTAGTAGTAGTAATAGTAGTAGTATTAGTAGTAGTAGTAACATTAGTATTAGTAGTAGTAGTAGTAGTAGTAGCAGAAGTTGTTGCTGTAGTAGGAGTAGTGGTGGTAATAGTTGGAGTAGAAATAGTAGTAGTAGTAGTAGTAGTAATAGTAGTAGTATTAGTAGTAGTAGTAACATTAGTATTAGTATTAGTAGTAGTAGTAGTAGAAGTAGTAGAAGTAGTAGAAGTAGTAGTAATAGTAGTAGTAGTAGTAGTAGTAGTAGTAGTAGTAGTAGTAGTAGAAGCAGTATTGGTATTATTATAATAATTATTATTGTTATTACTATTATCATCATTAGTATCGATATCAGTAGTAGAAGTAGAAGTACAGATAGAAGTAGTATGGTATCAGTAGTAGTCTGGTAGCAGGAGCAGCAGTAGTAGTATAGTATATATATAATACATTGTGGTATATAGTAGTTGTTGTAGTATTAGTTGTTGTAGTAACAGTAGTCACTTCAATATTAATTAGGAACGAGCAATAACACCTTGTAGCGTTAGACCGTGAACTCAAAATGAAGATAAACAATTGTTACAACTAAGATTGAAATTATACTGTTTTTAAACAGGCTTTTATACATTAATTTCATCTTTTACAGGCAACCTCATGCACTCACCAAATAAATGTAAAAAGGCATTAACAGATATTTTGCACAAATACTTTAGATAGTAAACCATGTTGTAAAGCACTGTGTAATTCATCCTGATTATAATTAATGACGTCCACATGTTTAAGGCATGCATGTGTATTAATGGGTTGGTCATCAAGGCGTCGCGTTCCATTAAGAGGCTATAGTGATCAACGTGAGGCCGCTATGGGATAGACGTCGTTCACACCTTCTTCTCATTTGATTGACAGGAGCTGAGGAAGAGAGGGAGAGAGAGAGAGAGAGAGAGAGAGAGAGAGAGAGGGAGAAAAAGAGAGAGGGGAGGAGAGGATGGGTGTAGAGAGAGAGAGAGAGAGAGATAAAGAGAGAGACAGAGAGAGACAGAGGGGAGGAGAGGATGGGTGTAGAGAGAGAGAGAGAAAGAGAGAGAGAGAGGGGGGACAGAGAGAGAGAGGGATGGGTAGAGAAAGAGACAGCAGGGAGAGGGTGGGAGAGATAAAGAGAGGGGAGGGAGAGACAGAGAAAGAGAGAGAGAGAGAGAGAGAGAGAGAGGATGGGAGGGAAATGGGTGGAAGAAAAAATGAGACATGAACCGAGAAAAAGAAAGGGATAAGAGAGAAAGAGAGAAAGAGGGAGGAGAGGATGGTGGAAAGAGAGAGAGAGGGGGAAGGAGTGACAAAGAAAGATGGAGAGAGAGAGAGAGAGAGAGAGAGAGAGAGGGGGAGGGCAGGGAAGTGGGTGGAAGAAAAAGGGAAACATGAACCGAGAAAAAGAAAGGGATAAGAGAGAGAGAGAGAGAGAGAGAGAGAGAGAGAGAGGATGAGAAGGGGGTTGTAATATAAGAGAGATATGTGAACCCGTCATTGGATTACATGGATATGACAGTTGGTATGTTTTTCGATATACACAAACAGAACATTGCAAACTCGAATATAAAGCAAAGGTAACCCACGTACTACAACTACATGTAATTTAACCGAATCTACTCTTTTTTTAATTAGACATAATAACATTTTTAAGGACATATCTGAATGATGATCTCGCTAATCCTCATAATTCAACATGTTTTATTTTGAAGGACTGAATTTCACCCACCTCTAGAAAAGATTTTTAATAGCTATAGCAACAGAGACAGTAATGTATTAATAACAATGATTTCCTACCAGTAATCTAGAGAATTTTGTTTTTTTTGGTTTAAATAAATATAATTACCCAATATATGGATGACTCCATCTGGACATACATATTGTGTAAATATTCCAGGAAATATAACACACATCATAAATAAAATGGAAATGTAACACGAAATTTACAAAGCCCTATCAGTGCCAAAAGGAGAAACCTGCATAAATAATGAATATAAAACAGGTTCATTATTTCAGCATTTATAAATATATTTGTCAAAATTAGATAAGTCAATCCGTGAAAGCTTCCGAAAATGATGGTGTTAACTATAACATTATTCCAACAAATGTACTCTTGTTTCTATGTTCGAGGATACGTGAACTGTGGGGGCGCTATGAGCACACGAAATGATTTTACGATTTCATTTTCTATAAACGAACAAAGAGTCTTCTTTGACGTATTAAAGTTAATTGATGTATTTTGCAGAAACCTCTTATAGTGACGTTAACGAAAATTAGTAACCATAGAGATGTGCATAATCAAAGAGAGCAGGATGCATGTAGATTTCATCACAACCTGAATCGTATTGATTATATACATGATAGAAAAAAGCTGGAATTAAAACTTTCTTAAAGTATAAGATTTCACTTACAAAAAGATCTAATTGCTCACCCCTTTACAACAGATGAATTTCTATGTACATGATTATCAAGATGTCGAAAACAGAAACATAATGAAATTATAAACATTTCAAAAAGGATTACCTTTGCTTTATCAAGTACACTTTTCGTTTGAGAAAATAGTAAAGTGAAGGGTAAACACATAAAGAGTGCATTTTGTGTTTTTAATAATAAGAGTGATTTTATCATTTTAGGGACTCTTGCCATGGGACATGTATAAAGCAGGTACATAATACGAATCACCTTAAAATGACCTATTTTGATCGGAAGAAATAAGATGCCACGTAATAGTAACCGAGTCTTACACAAAATGATAACATATTGCGTTCGGTTATCATCCAGGAAGAAAGTTTGCGCTATACTTCTCTTCCAATAATAAATCCGTCATTCTACCATTTTGGTTGCTTCTCATAGATATCTAAGAAAACAGTCACGTCGCGTATTAATCCGAAATGAAATATAGAAACGAAAAAGAGACGCGGGGCTATGTCTGCATTGTGAGGTGACACGTCCATCATGCGTGATAATTTATTGGTGTTGACTCTAGTAGCCTATCACTGCCTACGCATGCCAGGGACATAATAAAAAGGAATAATCAGAATTTGATCTTCTATTAACGGCGGGGAAGATAATTCGTGCGAGCAAGAATAGGTGATTGACAAAGTTATTTTAGGCGAAATCAAAGTTAATGTTTGACAAGAACGTGACTAATACGGTTATTAGACGGGGACCCTGGCGATAGAAAGCGTGTGTGACCTTTCAAATCGACTCAGTGCGAAGACTGGGGGGAGGGGGGGAATGCTTTTTTTCTTCTTTTTTTCTGTGCTCACATGATATAAAGCTTAAGACTGGTAATATAAATTTCAAAAATAAAGTTCAAGATTTTTGTTTATGATAAAATGTTAATCAATGATAGAGAAATATGATAGAATCTACATGGAAGCAAGCTTGTACAGCTGCAGGCTCCGGTGAAATAATTGTATGTTTAAAGAATGGAGGACGGATGTGAAAAATGACCCCACCAAATAAATAAAACAATAAAAAGGGAAAGAAAAAGAAAAATGCAGTGGTGTTGTTTATATTTTCTTTCCTTTTCTTACAATGAAGACAAATATACATGATCGTACAATGGGTGCTCAGCTGGTAAACGAACATTACAGATAATAATATATATTGACTACATTTGTACATACACAAATACAAAATAACGAAGTGAGCAAGCGCATTGTGTTAATAGCAGTCGAACTCTCAGATATAAAAAGTAAGGATGCTTTTATAATTTTGTAAGACGTATTTCCGAAAGCACGGCAGCCAAACCCGATACACTTGCAAGTAAAAGTTATATATTGACATCAAAGATATGCTTTAAACAGCAGTTCCTTCAGTTTACGTTTGAGAGTATACAAAGTAGGACTTTCGATTAATTCTTACGGGAGGGCATTCTAGTAACTGGGTCCTGGAAACATGATAATTTTTTGGGCAAAACAGGGATATTATTGGCAAGATTTGGTGCTATATTTACATTTAAAAATCAGTGAATACCTTAGCCATGGCTGAGGGAGCAGCGACTTAGCAATCATTTTTTAAAGAATATACTTCGGAAGAAGATATATACCTGGGAGGACCTACAAGACAGGCCTCCTGTGGACTTTGAACACTACATTTGTCGGTCTCATAAACCTTCGGTGCCAAGGAATCTCTTGTAAGGAACAAAAAGTGCTGTTCCTAAGGATCCTGCAATCATTATTCGCTAGCAATTTCGACCACCAGTTTAATTCACATCAGTAGAAAGGGAAAATGCCTCGTCTAAGGATAAAAACAACAGGCATGGATCGAATAAATAAACTGTCGTGTGAGAGTTAGGCGCTTTCAGACATTATCCTACAGTGTTCACACTCTCGCTAAAAGGCTACAAGACCGAAATTAAGACTGAAATGTCGGTCTCGAGGGCTTTCGTCATAATGATTGTGAAACTTCCGACTAGTTCAAGACCGTTACCTGCGGTGGCAAATGTGGATTAACGTGTTTGCCCATATAACGTTAGTACCGGACTGAGATACGAACCCTCAACCTGTGGATTGAGAGTCAAGTGAATGAACCACTATTCAACAACACCTCCATAGAAGACCCCAGGACCGAATCATCCGGTCTGATGAGCATTTGGTCTCGTGAATTTCCAGTCTTGTGAATCTCTGGTCTATTGGGCCTTCGGTTTTACGAACCCTTCGTTGTTGAATACATTAAGTGTTGTAAACCGTTCCCACCTGTTGTTAGAAAGCCCTCTGACCGAACCTCCGATCACAATTTACGTGGGCTAGAAAATGTAGTGATGACATTCAACATTTTCACCGAGACTAAACGGTAAAAAGGCACAAGACAGATGATTAACTTATCAATTATTGACTACGCTGAAGGTTAATGAATTAAAAAGGTTATTCCAAAGTGAATATCATTATATGTTGGTTAGGAACATGGCTCATACACCCATGGCGTATCTTTTACTATTAGTGCAGATTTAGAGTTGCAATTCATCAAAGGACCAACTTTTCCGCGCAGAGAAAGGTGTGAGAAGAAAAGTCCCAAGTTAAATTCCAGTGGCGTATCTATCGAACAGTACAGCGAGGGTTGGGGTACACCCGTTCCCCATTTGAATGCCAAAACGCAAAATCAATACCATCGTCAAAGGCATGCACGTCACAAGTTTAGTCATTGCCTTCAAATCATTTAAAATATAATAAACAATAGTCTAATTATTCAATAAACGTGAACCCTAGAGACCGTTGTCGTTGATGAGTCGTGGGTTAAATTGTATTTTTTCGGATCGAATCACGAGTATCGTCTCGAGTTGACTCGTTGACCTCAGGGAAAATTGACTTGCGCGAGATTTCTCTCTCTTTTTGTAGCTTTCTTTTGTCCGAAGGGCTCGATAAACTATATTACGGGGTCACTCCATATGACAGTGTGTCAAGCTTAGCTTTCTTGCTTTGAGTAGCTCATTAAATTGCATATAATTCTAGCGTTGCTCTCTTCACCGTCATTCAATCCGGCTGCCCTTATGCGCTCATCGTGGCGTTTTTGTTTTCTCCATCATTCGTTTTTGTTTTGAAAGGGCAGCGATCTTACAGTTTGTATACCATAAATGCAACTGCTTTGGATACACTGCTAGTGATAAGCCAGTTGATTTTAAAACGTACGAATGCATTAAAATACCCTGACTGTAATCCACTCCTGAAATTCCAAATTACTTTAAGTACCTGGCAAACTTGTGGTAAAATATTTGAATCAAAAGTGCAGAAATAAACAAAAGTGAAGATGTCTTAAATGGGATTGACGACGTCAATTTGAAAATCTGATAAAATGCTTAAGTTCCTGTGAAAAGTGCCGAAATATACTCGAATAGCATGATTTAATATGGAGTGCACTTTGATGTGACTTTCAGTGATATTGGGAACTGTATTGATATCTGTGTTCTACCTCTCTAGGCGGTTGGGAATAAGTTTGTTTTTGTCGTGCCTTAAAGCTGAGCAAGGCTTTATTTCAGTTGCCCGCCTATGTCGATTACTATTGGCATATACTACTAATACTACTACTTCCAACTACTACTACTACTACTAATAATAATGATAAGAAGAAGAAGAAGAAGGAGGAGAAGAAGAAGAAGAAGAAGAAGAAGAAGAATAAGAAGAAGAATGAAAGTGGGTACTTGTCAGTCAGACTTGACACTCTTGGCACTCCTTAATTATTACACAGTCACGGATGCCTTTATGGCGCTTCAACACTTCAGCCAATGTAGTGCTGCCATGAAACATTGCTCAATTTAAGATTTAAAAATAAAATAAAGTGAAATTTAAAAAAAATTCAGTCATTAGAAACAATTGGGATTGTGTCTTGAAAATGCATCAATATTGGCTAACAAAGTTAAAAAATCGGCCTTTTGAAATTTCGATATAGATAATGGTCTTACAAACGTTCATAACTTGCTCCTTGTTTAACGCTTTCATCGTCTCACTGCACGGTCGCTAGTTTGCCATAAGCGCAATTTTGCACACAATAACAGGCACCAATTGACGTACTAATCTAAACTAGTGTTAAAATGGTTGTCAAGGAGACTAGAAATGGGTAATTTACCAATTTCCAGTCTCCTTGACAACCATTTCAACACTAGTATAGATTAATATTTCACTGAAAAGAGTTTAATAATCCTAAATCCGGTGGTATACACCGTATATCTATCCCACGATTAATCCAATTTGGGCACAGGGAGATTATGGTTGTGGCATGTTTATAAAAATGGCAAGCTATAGTGTTCAATTATTTGTCATCATTGTCAAATCAAATTTGATGCCAATGATCGATCACCTTAAGGTAACCTCACCCCCAAAAATAATTGAAGTGATTCTGAGATATTTACTTTATTCTAGCCCATGTTGTGGCATTTTCCATTTTCTTCATAACGTGACGTACTAAGCGAAGTCGTTTATCAAGTAAAAGTATACATTTTGTTCTGGATACTTTCTTTCCAGGTTTATGTGGTGATCAGATATGTCATTAACCTGATATTATCATTTTTACTACAACTGCCAGAACGCAAATTGGATAAAAACGCTGTTGCTCTTCTGAGGGGAAGGTTTTGCATCAATGTAATCGATTTGTTAACTGCTATATCTAAGTATTTTTAAATAAACGAGTCATATTTGTTCCCCTATCATTCGCTCTTGTCACCAGCTATCTATTTTCAGAAGTCAACTAAAGACATAACTATTTCAGATTGCTTACAATTAGTCACTTTTTTTCCCAGTAAGGATCCTAAACATACATTATTGGTAGTTTTTCAGTCTCATCAGCGCCTTTGATTAGGCAACTATATATTGGCGCTTTATAAATTCCTAGATTGGATATAATTATTTGTCACCAGTATAATCTTTTACCTTCTCTGCTATGATTTTCCCTCATTCAGAAAGGAAAGGTTGTGAGTGAAATAAAAAGTATTTCCAACTATAGTTAGGTGCATGATACATGTACAAATTCGCTGGTTAAGTCACATTATCAAGAAAATGGCTGCGCCCATGTCATGTTAAAAAGCATTAAATTATGCCAAGAGCATCTTCATCAATGTATTTTGTGTACACTTTCGTAGAGAATATTGTACATCAAGTGGCAGGAATACATTTCATCTTTCAGAATTACGATTTTTTAAATTTTATTTGGGCTGCAGTTTCCTTTAAAGCTATGTTAAACCCTCACATTGATTTGAGAATTCAGAAGTCAGTACATTTATTTAAACCCCACTTATTCATTTAAAACTCCCACTGACGCATCTGTGCTCAATGGAAAGAAACAGAGCGCATGAATTATACGCCAAGTGAGCGAATACTGCTTTTAAGATCGAAGACACTTTGAATCATTTTGAGGCCACTCCTCAGGGGAAAAGGGATCTTTAGGAGGTGAAACTCTGCGGAAGCTCGGCGGAAGCATGATCCAGGCATTCCGATACGGATCGGCCATTTTCGACCGGAAACATGGCTCTCCGGGAAAGTCGTGCAAATGGAATTGCTTTATTGCAAAGTCAATCGCCTCATGGACACTTAACCGTCATAATTAAAGGGTAAGCCAAGTTATGTGCATCTAAGTGCAAACCCATGCATTGCCCTGGAAAGTAAAACGTAATTTTCTTATGTCATACATCACCTTATAATGGCATGAACAAGAAGTAACGATTTAAACCCAGCTCATTAAATTTTGAATGTAGCATTTTGTTTAACTACAATTATTAAGAACAATTTTACAAAATATCTGGGCCCGTATTCAATAAACTTCTTAAGCATGAAATCTAAGTACTTTTTCTTAAATTTAAAAAAAAAAAATCTTAGCCAAAAATCGTATTCTATAACAGCAATGGGGACTTAAGAAATTTGCCTTAAGATTAAGAAGGATTCTTAGATTTTATCTAAGAAAAAGGACTTAAGTAGCATGTCGTATTCTAATACAATCGAGATATCTAAGATAAGTAAGAAATCTACCCTATACACAAATACACTTTGGGCGACCTTCCACGCAAGCCGCCGTAAGTGGCGCTACAGTTGGGGGGCAGCTGGGGGGCTTATGGATAGCACCTGAATGGGAAAGTTGAATGAGCGAGAGCTCGTTCGTACTTAGGCCCGCATCTACTGGCAATTGATTAAACTTGCACATTTATTGTATGAAATTCCGAGGAGCAAACTCCGTCCTACATTTTAAAGGCTAAAATTCCTTGAATTATTTATATTTTAACTCTGAATCATTCCGTCTCTCACTCTCTTCAATTCAATAAAATCATCTGCATGTTAACATACACGATAATGAATATGTGGGACACCGTTACAACGGCGTCTCCCAAACTTCGATTGCCGAAAACGCACGCAAAACTCGCCTCTAAATCGCAATAACATATCTTGAAACTCCAATTTAGGCCAATGACGGACATCATCTACCCATTCATCCATCGTAAATGAAATAAATTTAGACAAAATGAAGTTGAAATGTCCGAAAGCGGCAAGGAATAATAAGTGGTTTGTCTGTGAGAAAGCAATGATCGTTGCATGCAAGATGAAAGCGCAAGCTGATAGAAGCCCCCCAGCGTGTAATGATAAACGTAGAGGGCTCACATCCATGAAAATTCGCCCGTATCGGTGTATATTTAAGCATACTACGAGGATGCTTAAATGGGGCTTTGGCACCGGCAGCTCAGTGATGCTGCAAGCAACCGCTTCGGGTTTCGATCAAATGGAATAAAAACAATGCATGCAGCGCGGGCGCAGGTTATCAGTTGACCTATATAACAACGTAAGCTAGCTTCGCGTATACAGCGCGCGTCGACGGCGCAGCGGTCTGGAGCGGCATAGGCTCTGTGTACTTGTACTTATGTATGTTTGTTTGTACACAACTAAACGAGTAGTAGCATACATGCATAACATGTAACACTAAATCATGACATGGCTGTCGTATATAAAGAAACCGTCTCTTACTTTATTAGTCTTTGGCGCTATGGAAACAGGGAATAATGTGCAATCGGCATAATATTAGGTGAGACAAAATTTGTTATACCGTAGTATGAGTCTGATAAAGGTTACATCTAGCCATTTGGTTAATTTTAGGCCATCATAACAGTAGACGATGTAAAACAATGAAAGGGTAGCTCCAAATCCAATGCTAGCGCTGGTCGGCCGGCTAGCGACGGCGCTCCCTTCATACTCACAGCCACTCAAAGACACCACATTGGTGCATTGGTAGGTCAGCTTTAATCACAATTGAATCCGAGCCCAAATTGAATGCATGCAACAGTGCAAGAAATGCCTAAAGTTAAAATGTGCTGTAATCAAGCTCTTCATATTAAATATTTATCAGGGCCCTGTCATATAAAGAGTTTATATACTCAGCAAAAGGTGTATCAATAGCCTCTGTGCCATATTAAGATATGAAATCTAAAGAGTATCAATCTTTACGTCATCTGGGTTAGGCTTTATTTAGCGCAGATATTAGCGCAATTATAATTGCGCCTAGTGTTCAAACTAGGTCCATGTTCTAACCATGGTAGACGTGCGTGGTAGCCTGTGGGTAAAAAACAAAAAGGTTTATCATTTGCTTCAAAAATGTATTGGTTTCTTATTGGTTGAGAGCTCTTCAAGTGATGAAAAATAAACACATTATTTTGAAAATAGTACCTCAACTACAAGTACTATTTGCGGCTAGCAACATTTTGATTAAAAAGAATTACAAATTTGTTTTGATAACTTTTTTTACATTTAAAATTCAAATTCTTTAAAAATTATTAAAAAAATACATTTCAATCAAATTATTAAATATCTACAAAAAAAATAGATACATTTCTATACATAAAAAGAAAAGAATTTAAGGTGACCTCAATGATACTATTTGCTGAGGTGCGAAGCCCCGAAGCGAGTGTACCATTGGAGACAGCGGGGATCATAGTTTCAACCAGAACCTCTCAAGACGGTATATATTTGTATAATAACTTTCCCTTTGAAAGGTAAAGGACGATGCTTTTAGCAGTTGTACTCCGTAAATGCCAAGTCTTCATGATATATGAATTATTCAAATGAATTAAAAAAGAAAGATTCAATTCATGTGATTTATGACAGCCTCGCTTGAAGTTTGAGATTGACCGATAGAAACGGATTTGACCTAGAACACGGACACTTGCGCTAAAAGGGTCAACACTATAACACTTTCATTGATGAGTAGTGCAGTGAATGAATGCATGAATCCACTTCTTGTAGAAAGCAAGTATGAATAAATCAGTGATGAGGGTAGAAATATGGATGACAAGACTTATAGTAAATTCTCTTTGTTAACGAGTTGTTCGTATGATGTCACTCTCAGAGGGTGCGTCAAGAATCGCGCAAATCACTGACGTGACTCTCCGTCATCAAAACGTTGCATCGTAAGGAACGGGTACCATGCGCTAAATTATTGGTATATGCAACAATTCATTTCACACTGACTTCGTGTTCTAACGGGCATTCGGATAGGCGATGGTGCTACTTTGAGGTTCGAACAAGAGTTCATAGATTTCGGCCCCGATTACAAAATATTGCAAGTTGTAATTATCATGTGCGGGCAGCAATTAAACATGCCGTAACATGAATATCCGATTCTCTACTTTAATAACTAATGTCATGAACACCAAATAAATGCCTTTCCGCTGATAGCAATGGAGGAAAAGAAAGTTGCTACTGAAACCTGAAATGAAACTGACGCTAGCTAGAAGACGGTTATTTATCCAGCCTTTTGTTTACGGAATACACAAGGTTGATGATTTCCCCTCCAGCAGAGATGGAAGGAGATGGGAAAGAAATCAAGGCAGAGGATATTCTACCTTCTAAGGTTTCAAGTTTTATATTCACCAGTAATTTTGAATAAACACTCCTTTCTTACCCCAAAGTGACGCAGACAGCAGGCTATTTTGGGCGCGCATTGGATCGATAGCGCGTCTCGTGTTCGGTAGCGGGATCATAGAGCCTTCTTTCGCAGATATGTTACCTCATTGTTCTAGCGTATTCAAATGCTACGTTACACTGTTAAAAATTTCACTGTAGAAATTACAGTAAATTACTGGCAACTTTGTTGCACAGTAAATTACTGTAACTTTGACATTACAGTAACTTCCTGTAAGTTTTTCAA
Organism: Strongylocentrotus droebachiensis; assembly: GCA_035222895.1. Classification (NCBI taxonomy): domain Eukaryota; kingdom Metazoa; phylum Echinodermata; class Echinoidea; order Camarodonta; family Strongylocentrotidae; genus Strongylocentrotus; species Strongylocentrotus droebachiensis. The sequence continues at coordinate 132,093 of JAVYIG010000036.1, read as the reverse complement.
CAGTAACTTGCTGTAAGACATTAAAATACTGTAAGCTTACTGTAAAGAAATTTTCATGTATAAGGTTACAGTATTTATTGTAAGTTCTTCTTACAGTTAATTAATGTAATTTTATTCACAGTAATTTAAATGTATTTACAGTTATGTACTGTAAGTTTTTCTCTACAGTAAATTAATGTTATTTCTCTCATTTACATTAAGTTAATGTAATAAGTACAGCTTTTCTACTGTGACTTTAGCAGTATCATCCTGTTAATTTTGTATCTATTTCTCTCATTTACATCAAGTTAATGTTATAAGTACAGCTTTTCTACTGTGACTTTAGCAGTATCATCCTGTTAATTTTGTATCTATTTCTCTCATTTACATTAAGTTAATGTAATAAGTACAGTATTCTACTGTGACATTAGCAGTATCATCCTGTTATTTTGTTATCTATTTCTCTCATTTACATTAAGTTAATGTATTAAGTACAGTATTCTACTGTGACATTAGCAGTATCATCCTGTTATTTTTTTAAATCTATTTCTCTCATTTACATTAAGTTAATGTAATAAGTACAGTATTCTAACTTGACATTAGCAGCATCATCCTGTTAATTTGAGGAAAAAATAAGCTTTCTGAACACAAAAATCATTATTAAAGTCTTTATTGGGTAATCAACGCTCCATAAAACAAGTTTCTCAAATAGTGTAACATTATGAAAATGCTTGCAAAGAAACTATCAAGTAAAACATTAAAACAAGTAAAACCACTAAAAACTGCAAAAGTTCAAGTACTCAAGAATCTACAGACCCATAGTCATCCTTCCAGTATCTCAAAAATTCTTGAAAAAATTGTTTAGATTATACCAATTCTGAAATACACATAACTTGCTTAATCCCAACCAATATGGCTTTAAAAAAAATCATTCACCCGACCTAGCATTAATTTAATTATACGACAGAATAACACATGCAATTGTGCAGACATAGCGGCTTTAAGGCATTGATATGCTAAATCACAACGTATGGCTTAGGGGCACTGCACTTTCTTGGGTCAAAAATTATTTGTCGAACAGACAACAATATGTTCACTTTAAAATTCTGAATTGTAAAAAACTATTGTAAAGAATTATCTTCAATTGTAAACAAGACATATTTTATACACTTTTATCTTCCTTTAAAGCCACTATTAAACGACAACTACTATCAGAATACAATCAATGAAAAGTCTCCATATACCTGGCAGAATCAAGGAAAACTCTCTATACCTGGTAGAATCTCTCCAAAAGACATTACTCACTTTATTTTTGTTTAATTTATCTTTTGAACTAATACCCCATTTAATTTGAGTTGCTCTGTTATATTAAACTTGTAATCTTTAATACGTGTTTCATATTCTTCTGTATTTTTGTCTCATTTACATGCCAATTCTGCACAGAAACTTGTTTCAACTTCATGAGCTGTCATTCAATTGATTGATTGATTGATTTATTGACGGTAAAAGCCCTATTCAGCTACTCGGCTGGTTTACAAAGGGGCTGTGCAAAATAACAAAAACCGTAAAACATACTTGACAATAAGAAAATATACATGATATACAGAAATTAATGAAATAGAATTACCAATGTGCACAATGAACAAAGAAAATAGAAAATATGATCAATTTGTGTACATGTAAAATGAAAACATAAAATTATGAAATTCGTTTAGCTACAATATTGCTACGTATTAAATATGATAAAAAAACATATTACCATATAACGTAACATATATCGTAATAAAATATAAGTTACTTAAAAAAAATATATTATTATATAACTTGAAATATGTCGAAATAAAATATAGGTTACTTAAATATAGGCCTAATATTTGGCAAATTCATTTATTTCATGACTTATTAAATTTATTAAAATAAAGGTGTATTGCATGTACAGACTAAAATATATGAAAATTCACTAAGGTAAAATAATGCTAAATTGCAAGTAATGTAAAACATATTTTGGAAAACAGTAAGTAAACAATCAAGCAATGCTTATGATGACAAGGCTGCACACATGCCAGGCTCACAGAATACATGTGCTAATGCTTTGTCTAGGAAGTTCAATGACCGCTAGACACAATTTAAATAAAGTTAAAACGTTGGTAACCTCATCATCGGTAATTCCTATTCCTTCAAGTTTCTTTTTTAATTTTGGTATCAAATTTTGTTGGCTTAATGCATGAATATCCTGAACTGTGTCAATTATTTCCTGAATTGTAGAGTTGGGCAGTAGTAATTTTGCCTCCAACTTCAGATAAAACAAGGATAAGCTGTGTTTGAATGAGTCAGCGGATACATCTACTTCATCATCTGTCACACTTTCCTCGTCACTTGAGTGCAGTCTTCCAGGAAACTCCTGATTATTTTCTTGGGCGGATTCAGTTAACACAGTACCAGTTTCACTTGAAGTTGAGTCTAACTGAATCTGGTCTAACTTATTGTGAACTCTTGATATATGTGACGCAAAAGACGACCTCACTGAAAAACGTTTTTTGCAATTGGCAAAAGGACAGCGTATTTCAACTCCGTGTTTGATATGAACTCTAAGATGAGAAAGTATGTCATGGATTTCCTCACATTTTACAGCACAGAGTGGACAATTCCAGGTAGAAACGCAGAAAAACTGGGCATCTTTTTTTCTTGAAAATGGTTGATGATCCCTATGCACATGGGTTTTGAAGGATGAATAATTTCTGAATGTTCGATTGCAGCCAGGAACACCACACGGGAAATCGAAATTCACCACATTTCTATGGACTGAAAAGTGTTCAGAAAACCGCTTCAATGATCCAGAAGAATGATTACATAGCTTACAAACGTACATGGGTATATGATGTCCATGTAGAGCATCCGTCTGATTAGTGTTTCAGCATGCACACTGTGTGACTTCAGCAGTAATCCATGGCATACTGCAAGAAAGAAGAGCGGGAAACAATACCTTTAATATGCATACGTACACATAACTTTTTATGTACAGCATTGACAGATTAAAAGTTATTTAAATGATAAATGAATAATAAAAAAAAAGATAAAGGACAAAAAATACAAAAGAAAATCGAAAGAAAAACATAAATTCATCAAATATAACCAGTTGTCACGAGCCTCCTGATGATGACTGTATGCGAAACCTTCAGCAAAAAAACATTTGATTTCACGGCTATGAATGTTACTACATAAGTGAAATTAACATTCATTTGCGGTAAATGAAACTACAATAGATTTCTGTAAAACAAATTTACAATCCTTAAAGACAAAAATTACTGTAATTTACTGTTAGTATTTGAAGAACCTACGGTAACAGCAATTTACTCTAAGAAATGCAGTGATTTACTGTAGGAAAGTTTACAGGCAGATACTTTGAGTAAAAATTGATGGTAACTTACTGTAGATATAACCTACAGTTACTGTAAATTAAAATTACAGTGAATTACAGTAGACACCCTTACCGAAAATGCAGGCTTATTTAGCCTGCTTTGAACCTGCGTCTGGCCTGCATTCTTAAATACATGCTTATTATTCTTTTGCATGTTAAATTTTAGCCTGTATTTTGCAAAATCAGTCTTACATGTTTTAGCAGGTTAAATTTTAGCCTGCATTTTGCAAAATCAGTCTTACATGTTTTAGCAGGTTAAATTTTAGCCTGTTATTAGCATGCATTTTGCAAAACACAGTCTTACAGTTTAAGCAGGCTAAATCTCAGCCTGCAGTTTAAAATTAGCATGCGTTTTGCAAAATACAGTTTTAGCAGGTTAAATCTTTAGCATGCCAGATGAGATGCAGTTTAATCTTTAGCATGTAAATTTCTATCATAATTTGTTGAACTTGCAATCTGAAGAAATGTCCTCTGAGCAGGTTTAGAACACAAATTTAACCTGTTATTGCTTTTTACATGTAGCCTGCAGGTTATTTTTCACATGCACGTTTAATGTTATATATCAGGGGTGATTTGAGAGTTTAAACAAAAATAGGTTCATAGAAAGCCGAGCAAGCGAGGTTTCGAGCGCTTGGGGAGGCATCCCAAGACAAAAATCCAATTGAACACCAATTTAATTTTCATTTTTTCAATTGGTTTTAATTGGTCTCTGAATGGGACTTTAATAGGACTTCAGTTGGTTTCAAATGGTCAAGTTTGGCCCTATTGGACCAATTGGCCTAGGCCCCATTAGACTTTAATGGGAACTCAATTGGTTTCAATTGGACCAATTGGCCCTATTTTGGACTTCAATTGGTCCAATTCAGTTTCAATTTCAGTTTATTTTCATATTTCACATGTTTATTTCATTACATTTGGCATGTTACATGTTTTGTAATCATTTTTGGGGGGGATGCATTTATACAAACGAACAGAATAATACATAAGACTAAGTTAAATAAAGGAAGAAATATGATGGAGCCTATTTAAGAGAGAGCAATGCTTTTAGGTCATAGTTATAACATTGATATAGTCTTGTGTTTATTAGATATCGTAATTGGATTAAATTGCAACTTATATGAAGAAAAGATATATTTGAAACCAATTGAAAACCTTACAGTCTATGGGGCTGATTGGTCCAATTGAAGTCCCATTTAAGTCTTATTGGGGCCAATTGGTCCAATTGAAACCATTTGAAATATCTAATGGGGCCAATTGGTCCAATTGAAACCAATTGAAATCCCGATTAGAGTCAAATGGGGCCAATTGGTCCAATTGAAACCAATAAGACCAATAGATCTACCAATAGGAACAATAGGACCAATATAAACCAATAAGACTAATTGATTAACCCAATGGGACCAATAGAAACCAATAGAAACCTTCATTTATGTTAGCCTGCCTTTTCGATTAGCATGCTAAAATTAACCTGCAATACGTATCTCATGAATATTCATTATTACTTTACGCGTCTCACAGAAAAATACATTTATCATGATTAATTGTTAAGCAACTTATGACAATTAATGCACATATCAATTTTGTGATTGTATTTTTCTTTGGAAATTATTGACCAATAGACTATTTGTCTGATCACACTTGCATTCACGTTTTAGCAATAGATATATTGATTATACGATTACAGAATTTACTAACCAATTTAAATTGCATGTATGTTTTCTACGTGTATGAGTCTGTACTTTTACAAAAGTCAATCTTGTATTAACTTCAAATGATCTTTGTGATGGAGTTAGTCTAATGCAATTGAGATTAGAATATTCCTATTGGTGGACACTTGCAAATATTGATTATGATGTATCAATTTATCCCTCGTTCCTCTACCCGAGTCGATATACCAATAGAAGTCTTGTACTGATAATGACGGCAATCAAATATCTTTATTTTTGTTAGCCTGCATTTTAGATTAGCATGCTAAAATTAACCTGCATAACTTACATATTTCAGCGTTTTTGCAGGCTAACAAAGCAGGTTAATTTTGCATACTAAAAAAGCAGGGCAATTTTGCAGGCTAATTGAGCAGGTTAAAATGATTTTGCAGGCTAAAATAAGCCTGCTTTCAAAATGTACAGGCTAAATTAAGCCTGCCTAATTTGCATATTTCGGCGTTTTTGCAGGTCAGTGCTTGCTAAGGAATTAGCCTGCTTTTTAGCAGCTATGCAGGCTTGATGCAGGCTATAAGCAGGCCTGCCTTTTCGGTAAGGGCAAGTACTCAAAATTAATATGAAATAAAATTACTGTAATTTACTGTAAACTAGCAGTAAGTTACTGTAAATTACAGTAATTTTACAGTAATTACTCAGTAATTTTACAGTAACTTACTGCCAGTTACGGAATGGCCTATTTGGTTGCTATGACAACGCTGCGACCTTCAAAAAAGTAAATTACAGTAATTTTACAGTAACTTACAGTAATTTTAAAGTAACTTACTGTAAATTACTAAGTAACAGTAAAATACTAAGTAATTTTACAGTAACTTACTGTAATTTTATTTCATATTTTAACTTTTAAGTAAAATTACACTATGCAGCAGGATTGCCAGTACTTTGCTGTAATTTCTTCAGTAACGTGCTGTAGACTACACTACATGAGCTTAGACTTGTGCGTATTCAACTGATCACGCAGTGTGCTCATGATGGACTGATGCTGTAGTCGATCGTAGTGTGTGCGGTGTCCTATAAGTTATAAGTCTTGATGGTCTTGACGTTAGACATTTCCAATTTAACGTGAGCATGCATATCCATGTGCAATGGCATCGCATTGACAGTGACACTGTACGCTGGTACTGCAGTACAGTGTCATGTGCTGCACTAACACTACCGACTACCACACACCACAGCACAGCACGTACAGTACACATATACCGTAGACGGAACAATTACAAACACAATCCCTATACTTTCCACAGTCTGACAATTCTTCACTTCAGCGGGATACAAATCAAATCATGACTCTGATAATTGGCAATCTGTAACTTACCTCGGATCCCCTTGGAATTGACTTATTGGTCATCAATATCCCAGCTCGAGGATCAGGAACAGAACAGATTCAGATTCGTTGCTCAGGATCAGGCCGGCCAGCTCAGCTATATATCTCAGCTCAAATCTTTGCAGAAAATTAAAAATGGCGGCGCGGCGTGGCGGGCTAGCGCGGGAGCCAATCACGTGCAACGCATACGCGCATATGCAGCCGATCCGCCTAATGCGCATGTGCGCTGTATCCCACAATGCTTTTTGCACGCTCCTTTACACTAGCTTACTGTAGATATTTGTTCCCATGCTCTACGACACTGATGTTTACAGCAATATACTGTACAGCAACGTACTTATACAGTTAATTATCGTAAAATCGTTATTACAACATATTACTGTTGTAAATCACAGTATTTTACTGCATGAGTTACAGCAAATTTTTACAGTGTACCATGATAAATATGGAACAGGCACCTTGACATAGTAAGAAATACATTTTCCGATTTAAACAGAGGTAATCAAATAACTTTGCTGAATATCATCAATACGGAAAGTCACTGACATGCTTAACATCACACGGGGCTACACACAAATGTGAAGACAAAAAAACGTGGTCCGAACCAGGCCAAGTGTTAGTACCCCAAGTCACATCGAGTACAATGGCACCGGACCAAACAAAATAGTACATATCTCCGAATAGCCAGAATAGGTGGGTTTGGAGTCGATTGGAATCGGTTGGGCGGTGTGACTGGTATAATCGAGTAATAGAGCATAGTTATAACGAGAAATTATTCCCTTTCTGTTGACATGTATTACTATTATGATGCTCTTTCACGTTGTGATAAACGATTTGATTGATATAGCTTACACGTTTATACCTGAATCAACGCCTCCTTTAATGGATTTATCAGGTAAAAATCAGAGCGATCTATATTAGATATGAAATGATCAATAATTAAACGCGTATTGATATCTGGTTGCGAGTGAAATTCAGTATTACTTGTTTTAAGATGATGACGTGGATCCTAATCAATTGATTGGTTGAGAGCGTACACGTGACCAGGCATTTTTTTTTACCTAACACATACTTTTGATAATGACCGGTCATTAGTAAAATCATGTTTTTTTTTTCTCTTTAACCTCAATCAGAGGAACTTTATTATTCAAATTGACATTCCTTTTTGTTTCTTTTCCTTCAAATAAACAAATTCAACTCATATACAATCATAAACAAATAAAATATTGCAACGTCCCATTAGTTTGTTCATGAGTACATCTGTTTTCGTTGTCTACAGCATCTCAATTAATTTCTGTACCATATTGTTATTTTCTCTTTTAATACTTTTACAGTTCAAATAAAATGTCAACTCATATTTAAGACTACGATATAGAGTTCTCGCATGTGTTCTATTAAATGATTGTAAATTCTTTATGTGGTTTCTATATATTACATACTCAGCAAAATTTATTATTAAATTTACTAAATGACAAATTGAGTTTTCAACTTCATAACCAAGTATTAAAATCTGTTCAGTCATCTGAATATTTAGACCACATAAATTGAAGATTACACCTGAAACAATTCTCCAAAACAATCTTACGTTTTCACACTCCAACATCATATGCTTAGTGGTTTCTAGCGTATTACATATCTCACATGTATTATAATCTAAGATCTTCCATTTGCATAAATTGTATCGTGATGGTAAAATCATATGCAAAAGTTTAAAGTTAAATTCTCTGATTTTATTATTCCGTACAACATGAAATTTAAACTGTAGAACAGATGACCAATTAAAATCCGCATGTAAGTGTAGTCGTTGTTGCCATGCGTTTAAAATATATGGTTTTTTCTTATTTTTTTGCACAATCAGTGAATATATTATTTTCGTATTAAGTTTTGACAAATCTATCATATCCCCTGTCGAAATCTCAATGGTCTGTAAATCAATTACTTCATCACGTTCTACATCTTGTGATTTACGCAACCATACCAAGGGGAAAGCCTTTTTCAACATAGCAAACTTAAAAGCAAATAACATTTTGGGTAACCCATATCTTTGGGCAGTTTCGTCAGAGTTTTTCCATCGACCGTCATTAAGAACATGGTGTACTCTTTTTATTCCTCCTCTCTCCCACACCTTAAAATGAAGCATTCGGTTCCTTATTTTAATATTACTATTATTCCATAGTATCGTTCTCATTATGTTATTCGTCCCCTCAATATTTACATATTTTAGTTCAGACCATGTACAAAGCAAATCAAAGTAAAAATATGGCAAATTTGCTGTTTTACATAATTTTTCCATGTCTTTCTTGTGACAGTTAAATTCTAAACATAAGGGTATTCCCCCAACCTTGTCAATCCAATAGGAAAACAATGTTTTCCATGAGGTATTTTGACAGTTCAAATATTTCATTATCCATGAAAGACGCAATGCACTAACTCTAGCTTCCAGATCAATCATTCCCAACCCCCCACTTGTAACATCATTAATACAAATATTTCTTCTTATTTTTTCTGTTTTTGAGCGCCACAAAAAGGAGTATAATAACTTATTAATTCTTTTGATGGCATCTTTGGGTGCTGGAACAGCAGTAGCCACATATACTATTTGTGTAAAATCATGTTATAAAACAGCATTTTATAAAAAAAATAAAACATAATCTTATGAAACAAATAAAACGCATATTTTTGTTCGGGTATTAGTAAAATTACCCACACAAGGTACCTTTGAAACAGTCTAACACGCCCGAGGCGATTATTTGTATAATAACAACGAATCACAGTTGTCTAACTTGTCAGTCTTGGCAGGCTGCTCAATGTTCTTCCAAAGTTTCTGCGCCCTCTCGAAAATATTGATCCGTACCTGTATGGATTTTCGCCTTTATTGTCTGACGTCAGCTCTTGTTAATGCAATGATTCGCTCTCTAGTTTCATATTCGAAAGTGTGGCATATTTTCATACAGAAAAATAAAAAATGTACTCGACCATGCCGATGATATACCCTACTTTCGAAGACCTCGTTGGTTGTCCTTCAATGTGATTTGATTTGATTGTAGTATTGTTGGCCTTCATCATAGCTTTCATATCTGACCGAGCGTACATTATTGTGTGCTACGTGCAGATTTCAGATCACTATGATATGTTTAAATATCAAATTATCATGGGGTGTTTCACAAAGACTAAGATCGACTTTGAGTTGGACTTAACTATGGCAGGCCATTCATGCCACTGCTCTCACCATTGGTCTCTCAATTATGATCTTTAGCTTACATTTTCCCCTTCCATATGAACTATCCAAAAATGTAAATTATGTAGATAAGTAAAAATGATTTGTACGTCCCTTGAGAGACCGATGGCAGTAAATGGTGAGAGAAAATATTTGCATGAACGGTCTGCCATAGTTAAGTCCAACTTAAAGTCAATCTTAGTCTTTGTGAAACACTCTCTAGAGGTCTACTTGGTGATCAGAAGAACAAAGTAAAACAGTGTGTGTATATAGAATTATCTAGAATCAGAATTATTCTTTTATTTATTTGATAATGAAACAAGTGTTTTGGAGAAAATAAATACTATCTCCCTCCTGGTATATATTATGCTGTCATTTTTATTAAGAGCCAGAATGACGTCATGTTCATGTAAACTAATTGTGTTAACGAGCATTTGGCTATAGACAGAATTGTGTTTCTTTTTTATTGTAAGCAGGTTACCCTGAATGACACATTTGGAACTACATCTTATTGCTTATATTCACACAGAGCGATGAAAAGAAGCCTGATCGGGCTCGAATATTGTATTTACGATCGGATAAAGCCTTGCTCAGATTTCACTTACAGAGCTTAATAGTGAATATGTGAAGGTTTTTTTTTGCGCGCAGTTGCCAAAGTAGAGAGGGGGGGGGGGGGGGGGGGAGAATCAGCGTTTACCATAAAACAAATCTGAACGAGCCATACGAGTGTAAACAGGTGTGTCTCCGCGCATCACAACTTTAATCATTTCTTCATTACAAGATATTATGGATGATTGCTATTTTTTTTTTGTTCGATGGCGGATCCGGAAGTTGCTGGTGGGAGAAGGGGGGGGGGGGGGTGACACAAGTTAAACAAAACCACGTGGTTATCACATCTGAAGGTATCCTGTTTGGTCCAAACTTGTCGCCAGGAGCATAACTATAATGAGAGGGTTCCAGGAATATGTAAATCAGATTTTGAAATTCCACATTCAAGGGGGCAACTTTTGTTGAGTTCATATATAGAATTGTTTTCGGAGCGGGGCACCCCCTCCCCCTCCCCTCACACTACCATTGTATTCAAGCACATACGAAATCAAATTTTTCCCTCCGTAGGGAAAAAACATAGTTGAATGAACAACCATAATGTCCTTTTATACACTCCATTTATTGAAAATCGAGCTGAAAATTGGAAAACATGAGATCTGCTAAACTAGAGGCTTATTTCATCTTGGTCGCAAAGCAGTCGAAAGGTAATCGGTTTTGGTCTTGTTTTTCGATGCTCCCACTGTCTCGTATTCTAAGATTTATCAGGTTCTAATGTAAGTCAGACTACGTGAGCGCGCACACGTGGCGATAATAACTCCATGGACATTCAGATCAAATTTGCTCCCTGGTAGACTGTAGTCACTATGGAAACAGAGGACATAATTCAATACTTTTTTTTTCTCCGCGCTTATAGAGGACATATTATCAATTCCATGGCGATAATGATGCGACGACAAGGCGATGGAAACATGATTATACTGTTTTAAAGGTAGTACAAAGTTTTGGTAAATTTTGAAAATTGGCTGGATAGTAATTCTTTACAATTTTGACATATTTGGCTGCCCTGTAGATGCATTATAAGCACTAGAAATTTTAGCCCCTGAAACACATTTGCTTTCGAGAAAAATTGAATATCTAAATTTAGCGGTGTTCCCGGTAAATTTTGATAAATTTCAAATAGGGCCTACGGCCGTACAACAGTAGCTGCGACCATGACAATCTCAGAATATGTAGTTGTGATAAATAATTTCCAAACGGAAATAGCCAATCGGTTGAATGTAGTCAAGAAACATTGTTTTATGGCTTAATTAATTTGTCGACTTTGAGAGGGAGCTATACAACATAAAGAGTTTATTATTTATATTTCATGACTTTGGAATTAATTTCAACCGCGACAAGGAATACTAAATATTGTAGGATCGCATTTGCTTCCAATATTTTCATTTGAACCAAATTCATGCCCCCGTACCAAAACTTTGTATTGCCTTTAATGCTGATGAAGAGATGACCCCGCGTGGCGATTGCTTGCTCTATAAGTTCGACATTAAAACCCGAGAAAGGAGAGACGCAGCACGGAGTAAAGGTTATCTTTTTTAATAGAGAATAATGGCATATTTAATGGAAATGGTTTTGAATTAATACAAAACTGAGATGTTAGAATATACCTTACCTTTTGTTGTGTAATATGAAGAATATGATGAAAATCGCTGATAACACCCCCGGGAATCCATTTAAAAAAACTGCCAGCGGCTTTGGTTACCCATACATTTCATTATTTCTTCGAGATACAGTCTATCAGAGAGAAATGATTCCAAAATGATTGAATAAAGCTCAAATTAGATCAGCTATACACGTATCAAGATTTTAAAATTGGCAAAAGAGAACAAACATTTTCGTTTTGTTCATTTAATGTAGTAACAAACTGTGAAATACACTATAATAACTTCGACTTCGCTTGTGCCGCTATATTCTTAGTATTATACCGATAACCAACACATTAAAGACGCATAATATTGGGTTTTCATGGGAAATTTGACACCATTCTAGTTTTAACCCAATAACAGATGTTGATATTCACCAAGAGTGTTTTTCACTTTTATGACAGACAGGTCTTGTGTATTAATGCACTATGACCTAGCCTACCACCAGATTGAATTATCATCATATATCAAATTTCCCTCACCCTCGAGATATAGGCAAGTTGGAGTATTTTCTGATGGGACCACAGGTTCGCTGCTTCCGAGACCTTGACACACACATACACATTAACTGGTACTGCGACCAATTCAAGGGTAAGCAAATTTGTTAAGCAATACACATGGACGCTGACAACCAAATGGCTTTATTTACCATCAATATCATCAGTACTGCAATGTTCCAACATCCCACGACTATCAACACCACTATACCATTTATCATTCACCTGTATCATTACTACACGTACCACCACAAAACAACAACACCACCGCCATCGACACCACCACCACCGTCATTACCACCGCCACCACATAAACACCACCATGGACACTACTTTAACCATCTTATGCATGCACGGACTGAACTTCTCTCCAGTAAACGTTGGAGTCACCCTTCAGTTAATTTCTCGAAATTCTTTACGATCGTGGTTTGTTATTTGCCTTGTGACGTGAGATGGATTTATGATCTCCACGTAGACGTATGTAGTCCAAACTACATGTGAGACAAACAGATTTTTGTCACCACAGTGGCGGCGCGGTAAACCTATGAAAACGGTATGAAGCAAAATGAATCCCAAATGGTCGAATCAATAAAAATGATATTGATTTTGTTTCTGCAATATCTCTTTCGAAATGATTTTTTGTTTTATTTTTTGTCCAGAAGCACCTTAAAGAACAACACCTACCTGTATGATATGATTTTAGTCCCACCTACGATATGTTGGGAATTATTGGTTTGTGTTGATCTAGATCTAAGTTAGATATCAACTTAGTTTGATTTGTAAGACTGTAAGACAATTATGGATTTCATTGAAAGACTATCTGTTCATGCAGTTTAAGAAGGATAATGTTTCTCTGTGATTGGTTCCCATTTTTTGCTAAAAACATGTTCGTGGTCTTGTAAATGGCTTGTGCATGATCGGATATTATGTTTAAGCCAATGCTGACTCCGAAGCACGTCTGTTATCACGATTATTATGTTTTACTTTCACCAACTACGTCATCGAGGCACTATTTACACTGACCAAGCTAATTAACAGAAAAGGAGTAAGAGTTTTGCACGTTCAGTACCACAAAGGAACTTCGGATACTTCTTGGTAACATGGCTAAGATAATTATTGTGCTTTCAAATTTGACATTTTCCCTCTTTTATTCTATAAAATGAAATGTTTAGTTTATTAAGCTTAAAAAAATACCTAAGTATAGACTTAATCAAATATTATTTGTAAAAGCATTTTATTCTTCTTCTGAGCAAAACATGTAATAAGGGTATTTGAAAGACGCCCATCTAGAGGTAGTAGAATGCATCATGCTGCAAATCATCAAACTTGGGCCACGTTTCATAAAAAACCTGTGATCAGTGACAAATGACAGTTTTTGTTATAAGCTACTGAAATCCTTGGTTCTGATTGGTTATCAGCAGATTTGTCACTGATTTTTGTCATTTGTCATTGAAAAAAGGCCTTGTGAAACTGGCCCCTGGATTATATATTTCATACATCTATTAAACGAAAGTTGACCACTATAATATGCTGGTCTATAGAGCCAAGAAGAAGTACGGCGTTAATACATGTATATTATTACGTTTTTGGAATCCTCTTTGTGGGTCCCTTATGAGAGATTTGAAAGGCCCGGATGATTTTAGTTGTCATTTTATTATATACGGATTGTCCAAATCAAGCAATTTTCTAGTGGATACATCGATATAATGGTGATTCAATCTTCTTCTTGAATTATTGACGGTGCGATGCTCCTGACAGAACCATGAATAATAAAGCAATGCTTCGATTTATAATAATCGCACAATTAGTTAATGGTTTCTGATGCAGCAAGAGGGCTGTTAATCTGGAGCTGACTGTATAATGTAGTCGATCGTGTACATAATGTAAACTAATTCGAGCTCGCTGATAAAAATGGTAGGGTAGCTACGGGCCGGTGCGGGCGTTTAATAGGGGCACGTGCCCCCAATTCGAATGGAAAAATATAAAACAAAAGTGAAAAAGAGGACCTCTCTCTCTCTCTCTCTCTCTCTCTTTCCTACTCTCTTCGTGAAGGGCCTTCGCGCTCTTGAAACTCGTTAAACGTAACAAGTAAAAGATATACTAGCGGTGTGTAGTATGAAAAATGAAATTAAGATAAAGAAGGGAAACAGGAAAGAAGCTTCTGCACATCACAAACTGTCTTAAAATGTCTGAAGCATGGATTACTCTCCAATGCCTCCTCATAATATTATTCCATTTTGTTCATTTCAAAATGGGAAGGATGCGAAGAGTGAAGGCGAATTGAGAAAGAGAGAGAGAGAGAGAGAAAGAGAGAAAGAGAGAGAAAGAGAGAGAGAGAGAGAGAGGGGGAGAGAGGTTACAGTCAGGTGCAAAACGTTAGGATGAGGTTGGTGAGGCATCGGTGTCTCAGTTTGTCAACCGTGATCGACATTTTGATGATGCGGATAATTTTTTTTTATTTCGACGCTGTTATCAGGATTGTAATGATGGAAAGGGACACGTCCATCACGCAAGACTAGCCTCATCTTGGCTATTAAGACCCGACATTAATGGCTTCTCAAATCACATCCCGTCATTCATAGGACACGGGCGGTTTGCTAAACTCATCAGGCGAAAGATGTTGACGAGACGGAGATATTGAAGTTGATACCAAGGCAACTATCTTCATCAATCCACGGGTGATAAGAGGAGAAGAAGAACTCCCTTGCCAATTCTAATTTTTTCCGTTTCTGTTGTGGTGTGGTACAAAATTTCCGTTTATAGATCGATATTGATGAGCTAGAGTGTTGTTTTGATGAATAAATGGTGTACTGACCCTAAGTGCTGGAAAACTCCAAATAAAGTAACAATATATTTTTTGTTTAAAGCAAGGAAAAAGCAAAAGCTAGCCTGATAAAGTTTCGCCTACCATTCGATAGCGTCCAAATTCCCCATCGTCTGTTTGCCATTGGTCCTTTGCTTTAACAATCATTTCGTTTGCCGCATATTTGATTTGACTTTCAGTTCTTGCGACATGTATTGCCCTTGCAGCAATATTAATATCGGATAAAATTAGACCAAAGTCGTACAAGATCAAAGGATATTAGACGAATTGGTGATTTTATCAGATGAATAATGGTCAAAACTGGCATTTTATAACATGTGAATAAGTAAAAAAAATAAAAATAATAATAATAATTGCAAAATAACGAGTATTCATAAAGAATATGCGAAATAGGTTTAGATGATGTGACGAACTGGAGATCGGACAACTTGTTATTGCTCTGAATGGCAATTGCTTTCAGAACAAAATTTATTAAGTACTAATGATAAAGTTTTTGCAACCCCTCCTCCCTCTGACGTGAATGAAGTGTTATAAAAACATAGTTGAGTAAAATAAAAAGAATGATAGAACTGAATCTTTCAAAAGTCGGAAGAGAAACTGCCAGCCCAACCATCAAATGGTATCATTATAATTTCATAAATGATACTCCTAGTTAATGGAAACATTTAGATATGACACCTCAGTATTATTCCAATACTCTTACTGTACAAACACTGTGCTAATAATATAAGATATCATCAACTTGGAATGTGTCGAACTTTTTGTAGCCAGCTCGCGAAATTTCCCCGGAGATACTTATTGACGCGAGATCCCGTCAACGAAGAAATAAGTTAATCTGAAATCTGCTAAATCCCTTTCCATCCAGTTTTATCATCATTATCTAGCTGATCGGGGAGGAGGGGGGGGGGGGGGGGGGGTTGCGTCTCCGAGGGATACACTTTTCGCCTCTCTATTTTGCCTCATCGACCTCACAATAAATAGACTTAGAGGAACACAGGAGGCTGAGCAGTCAAAGACTTCAATGCAACGGTCAATATTAACTCAGCGATTGGGTTACGCCGGGTTGGTACTTGGGGAATAGAGGCGAGAGAGTAAGAGCAACAGACTCGGTTTTATTGAAGAAGAAAAAAAAGAAGATGGAAAGAGAGAGGGGATATCTCTCGGGGAAAAGCGAGTGAAGAGGTGTTATCATAGCGGTGATATGTTTAACCCCTGTAGTCCCGTCTATTCAAGTTGCCATTGAGTTTGTGCGTACTATTTATTCTGCTGGTTATGGCACGATTAAAAGAAGGGTTAACTGGGATTGATGAGGGAACAATGGTGACCGGTGTAAACGGAATAATGCAAGTGATGTGCATGTGTGTGTGTGTGTGTGGGGGGGGGGGGGTGTCGGTATGGGCGGGAAGGGGGCTTCACAAAAAACGATGGGTATTGAGAACAAGCTTATAAGCATGATAAATCTTACGACCTCTATAGTACTAGCTGATACATGTTGTATGCATATTTAGCCGATGAAAGTGTTGAGAAAGGAATAACAAAAAACAAAACAAAAAAGCGAAAAACATGTGTATGTATTTGAACTTACACAAAAACTCTTAGCAGTTTTCATGAACAGTGCAATCATTGAAATGTATGAAAGTGATACTGCTTTACATGTTAGAAAATAGGAACTTTCAATTCACTGCATACAGTTGGGGTGAAGGTGTGGGGATGGGAGCAGGATTTCTCTTCCCAATATATTTTGTTGTTGTTGTCGCTTTCTTATATTTCTGACGATATGAAATGAATTTCGTGTTTCATGTGTAGGCAAGTCTGTTTAGGATCCTCCCTCCCAACATTTATGTGGTTTTAGAAAAAGGAAAAAAAGAGAAAACTCGGTAAAATTAATGAAATACCAAATGCCATCATGTTGTCAGGGTTGCAGAAACCCAGAAGGCGCTCTCTGGGCTATTCATTGTGAATCTGTCGACTGATCTATTCTGACACGGACGAAACATCTGAAAAAAAATCATATGCGAACTGTCCTGCAATTATAATCACGTGTCTTTCAATCTGTTGTGGACTTGTCATAATACCGATACGACGAGTAAGCATGGACAAGATAACATAATACTCTCTGCCATCTTTATTTCAAAACGCTCCCATCAAAAGAACCCTCCATTCTACCAAATGATTTATATCAGGTTCTAATCATAGATAAATCAAGCGGAGCTGCAACACGTGCGTTTAATAGTGTAATACGACCAAAAAGTTACTCTTTGATACGACATCGCTTTCATTTGGCGAGGTGTTATCAGATAACCTAAAATGTCATCCAGACTTTAACGAATAGGAAACAAGACTTCTTAAAGTAAACGAGATGACTATGCGCATAGTAAGCGTATACTGCAACATCTGTGAAAGTTCCCAACATGGCTTGAAGACATCAGAGTGTGCATATCATAACAAAAGTTGATGAAAACCCCTAAACTAGGTGCAAACCAATCACAAAAGAAAAGAAATCATACTAGTTCGTTATGCTCGCAAGATTGTTTGCTACAGCAGAGTTAAGATTTCTTGCCATAATCGGTCTTTTCCTCAGCCACTGGTCGAGAGAACAGCACTTCTGCATAGGATCCCCCGCAGGCGACAACATACAGTGCCCTTTCTAGAATGCCTCCTACCAGGATGTATGCACTGTACCTCCTCATCGTGGCGTGTATTGCACTTCCTACGCTGTCTACGGGATGTCCCTTCTTCCATCCACCACCGGGACCGTCGGCACCATCCGTCTGCCACACCGAGTGCCCTTTAGGCTGGCACAATTACCTTGAGAATCGCTGCTATATCATGGTCGGGGAACGACTGCAATGGGCGCATGCAGAAAAACGTTGTCACCAGCTCGTCGAACAAGCATGCGGACATTTTGTGATTGGCCATCTAGTAAGTTTCTCTGTTTCTTATTTTCAATTTGATCGTATTTTTTTCTTCTGTACAATTGTTAGATAGTATGAAGTACATGTTGCTCATTGGTATGCCTGAGTATATAATTTTTATCAGGGCATGCGATGTAGGATTGAATGATTTATTTCACAGCATATTGCAATTGCTTACTGTTAAGAAGGTACACATATGCCAAAGTTGCTGAAAAACATGAATGAATGAACTTGTGTTATGAAGCGCCAATTGTCAACATGTTCATTTGATGAAAAATGTGCATGTGTCTGCAACAAAAACAAACGCGAACGATGTCTATAAACGTAATTTCGAAGATTTTTTTAATTTTTTAAAAATCAATTTGATCTGTTGATACAGAATTACTCCAATTGATATACAGGGGAGGGTGTGACAATTTGCGTTCCATATTAGACAATGGTACAAAGTTATACCACCTGTAACGGCTCGTTCAGATATCACGCGGTAAACAACCGCAAAAAACGCCGCCTCGGTTTAGTTACGTGTATTAGATGGCGACTGGGTGCAACAACATTCCTGCGCGTATTCACTGAGCTACGCTTTAAGTCATCATTAAAATAATAATTAAAAAAAAAAAAAAACCGCCGCAGTTTCGCTGTGTCAGAGCTGATCAAGGCGTAGTCTCCGTTGTACATACAGGCCAATTTGTTGGGTGGGGGGTATTAAGAGGACACTTTTTTAGGTCAGCCATAGGAATAATTTTTTTATTTTGTATTTTGTATTATTAAAAAAACAAAAACAAAGGGGGGGGGGTTAGGGGGGATTATACACATAAAAATATCCCCACCCCCCCCCCCCCCCCCCCCCCCGCGTACGCGCCTGGTAATGTGCACCAAAATGCTCTTGTTACAGGCCTCCATCAACGACGAGGCAGAAAACAGCTTTGTCCACATCCTGTGGCGGCGCATGGGCCGCGGGGATCAGGCAATTGACACGCTATATTGGATCGGACTTACCAAACAGACCGGACAATTGCAATGGACGGATGGCTCCCAACCGCTGTACGCTAACTGGGACACCGGAGTCGAAGAAAATCGTAAGGGTGTCAATTTGTTTATAAATTATGCATCTTAAACATTCATTCTTTTATTTATCTAAGGCCTAAACAAAAAAAGATGTTATATTGCCCTTTAGGTGCCAAAACATGGGTCGGTCGTTCGGATTTTTTTTTTAACTCCCTCTTTGGGCTGATACTTTTTTAGTTTCAAATGCTTTAATACATTTTTTATTTAAAAAACGGTAAAAACAAAAAACAAAAAACATTGAAAAGCCGACCGTAGATTTCAATTTTTTGGGTAGGTCGCAAAGGGCAATACAACTTTTTTTGTAAAGGCCTAATACCTATATGGACCCGCTTAATTCCAAAAAGGCGTTTGACAAATTGTTTAAACATATTTTTTCAGATGAATTATTTGGATCTGACGCATTGAAGAGTCCATTGCACTAAATTGCATCAAAACAAAATATTCTTCTAACGTTAAAAACAAACAATAATTTGCAAATTTATTTATAATTCCAAAAAGGATTAGGTCCAAAACTTTTTAAACCAAAGGGGATTGAATCCAGTATAATGATTACAAGTTTTTCTCCTTTAAATCACTTTTCCCTGAGATAAGGTTTGGGATACTTGTAGATAATTACCAGTCTTGATGATCAGTGCAATGTTTTAAAAACACGTCAAGTATTTTCATCGAATAATTTAGGATTTTTTGTTTAATCCGAAAGCGTTACCTTCAGAGAAAAGTGAATTCAATCATTGTTTTGGCAATAAAAAAAGTTGATTATTTAACAAGATAAGGAAATATGCTCTTTTAGCAGTATTGATAAGTTTTGCATTGAATGTGAATCGTGAAAGAGGTTTTAAAGCAAACGGTCGACCGCTGTTTAAATAAAAAAGGGACTAGTTCCACATATTGTAATTTTAAATAACTCTGAAAAATTATAATTGCTATATTTTGGGGGGAAGAGAGAGATAATCGATGTGAGGCAATATCCCGAACTCATAATTTATATAAAACAGAAAAGATATTTGATATGCTTTTTTTATTTCTCTTTATGGTCTTTTTCCAGAGTTACAAACTAATAAGAACATAATCATGATATTAAAAAAATCATGTAATTCATAAATCACCAATGGACGTAACATTTCTGACGAGGGAAAGTGGTAAATTAGAAATCCTTGATTGCCTCGTAGAGGCTAAAAGTGGATGTAATCTCTTTGATAATGAAACTCTTCATATGCTAATAATGAGATGTCACTGTTCTGACAACTAAAATAGCACAGTCAATTTTTGGGAGGCATTTATAGGTGAACAAGGTGGGGCGGAAGATTAGGGCGGCAGCCCCCGGGCAGCGAAACGGTCACTCATATTTTCATATTCCATTTCGTATTTCATTTTCTATATTTTGTTGATAAGTAATTTTACATTTCGAATCCGTAAAGTGACGAAATATTTTCTGACTCGCTTCGCTGGCTCGCTATACTTAGAAAAAGGAAAGTTGATATTCATGCAAGCAACGTAACCCCTCCCCGTTGTTCGTTCCCATACGCCTATGTTTGGTTATCTGTGAATGATTGAGGAACTTTTTGTTGAAGGGAGCTAGCTTGGAGTTCAGAGGAAATTGAACAATAGTTTATTTCCCGGTCGATGTCATTTATCTGTTAAAATGCCCGTGGATATTATGTGTGGAACGTTTAGTAGAACATTAATTTAGTTATCACCTTTCGTGATTGCTTTTACGTCTGCGGCCATCTTTCAGTAATGAACATTGATTGGAATTCAGTAACTCGTTTACAATAGCTTTGTTACCAGCCTGCCACGCGCAAGTAGGAAATTGGATGTTGAGGTCTTGGCTGGAGTGAATGATTCATGGTTGTAGAGCTGGAAGGGAAGCCTTTTATAGGCAGTATTGTATGTTTCTTTTTTCTTCTTCTTAATGCTAAAAGTGACTTTGATCGACTTAATTTGTCGATGGTGAAGGGAAATTCTGAAGGATATCACGAACATGTATCTATCAATAACTTCTTGACTCATGAAGTTTTAAGACTATTTTGAATAAGTTTATATTTTTTAACTGCGGTGCATCCAAAACCAAAGCTAGAGTGCGGATGAGTAGAGTATGTTTATGGGAGACTTACTCCCATATTCCACCCCTGTTATTCGAACTGTATTCGTTGTTCCCCTGCATCATGGTATACATGTATATAGGATTTCCCGGCCAAATTCGCGAGTTTGTCATTCAAATGAATTTGTCTTGGGTTCAAATTCGACGGTTTTAGTGCAGTCAGGTATATCTCGGGTTTATATTCCCTTTTCTAGTTTTCAAATCTATGGAATTTTCGTTAAAATCTACGTATGTTTCATTCAAATTAATGAACAATGTGCTTCTTTCGCTATTTGGTCATTCGATTTGGCGCAACACGATTTTCTGACAACGCGACGGTGTAATTCTAGCATTCTAATTCATTTGTAGCATTCAAATTAGCACTTTGTGCACTTAAATTGATGGTCAATATACATTTCTCGTTTTTTACACACTTTTTATAGCTCATTCTTTTTCTTTCAAGATTGTATTTTCATGTGTATTTCATCATATTTTATTTTCTTGCATTTATACATTTATACTTATTAGATTTATCTGATATTCATCAGTTTGATTGTTAAGAAGAAAAAAACGAATTGCATCTACGGACCTGATGGTCTCAGTATATTTGTAAATGTTCATTGAAGGAAGTTGTTTGTCTTAATATGTTTCATCATAAATTTATCTCATAATTCATTATGGAAGAAGGGTACAATATTGTGACTGGGGTAGGGACTAGAGTCAACAATTTGAATATGATTCATTATTTAGCAATGTCTTTAGCCATCGATCTGCTGGCGGGCAAGTAAACTACGAAACTCTTTAAGAAAAACAGAGGGGTGTGCCGGGTATAAGAGACGATGTGAATTACTTTTGTAAAATTCCGAGTCTGTAGTAAAAAAGGGGCGACTGAGGGTACCCCCACATTTCCCGGGTATATGAACATGTCCGTGCAGAAATGCCATATCCCTTGATTTCGCCCCTTCTTTACTTTATGTCTGACTACACCCATCTGCATTGTCCTGAAAATAAATAAATGAAATAACAGCCTAGACCCCAATGGCAAATCATGCATTTTAACTGCATTATTTAAAAACTGTAAAAGGTTGTTGCAATTCTTCCCCCTAACATTCCTAACTTGAATAACAATATTACGAATACGAATGACAGGTGTTAATTTGAATGATAAAAATTACGCTTCGACAAGAGAATATTAATTTGAATGGTAGTTGAGCAGTTTCTAAATTGAATGACAGATCTATGAAACCCTTCGACCAAAATCCTAAATTAAATACAAAAACTGGAAAATTGAATGATAATTGGCATGGCAAAGCCGATCTGCGCTAACTGAAATGCAAAGTAAATGAATTCGAATGACAAACAAGCGAAAGTGGCCGGGAAATCCTATATTATAGATATATTGACTGCTATGAGAGGCATAGCTGTTTCTAGTATATTGGCTCTCGGGGACGTTACATCCTGCTATGCCTCGAATTTTAACAGAGTCCATATATCTTTTATATACCGAATTCACACCCAAAAAATGTACAAAGAAGTCTTGCCTTATTATTCTTTTCTTGAGTAAAGATTGGTTAAAACAAGGAGATGTGAGAAACTCAAATTTCCCTGGTTAAAATATCTCAGATAATCTGAGACACAGTCTGTTAATCTTCGCTGGAAAGCTGCTCTGTAAGATATCCGCGCTCGCACAAAGATACTTTTTACATGTAAAGCGATGGGGATCTCGGCAGAATTTAACTATCCCCGTTACCCGGGGCAACGGGCATAGTTCGTTTCTTTGCGGGCATGGCTAAAATCACGACTCTAATTTCGACCAATCAGATGACTAGATTTATTTAACATACTAAAGAGAGGTATATATGTACAGTGTAGTACCTAGATGGTAGTGGTAATGGTATAGTGAGATGGTAAGGCCATGGTGAGGCTCAGGAATATATGTAAACTAAATTACTAACATGCACGTTCCAACTAGGTCGCTGTCTGTCCGTCTGTCTGTGTGTCTGTATCTCGGTCCTCCACCCCACTTATCTCTCTCTCTCTCTCTCTCTAACTCTCATGGTCACTCTCCACCTCCCCTTATCTGCACAACAAACCCTTCTTTTTTCTGCCTTTAATCTCACAATATCTCTCTCTCTCTCTATCTGGATTTATTCATTTATATTTTGTATTTATTTATGTGTTTATTATAATATATATTCATCTTTTCATTTATTTATCTACTCATTAATATATTAGATTATTTCAGATAATTCAGTAAAAATTGGATTTTGCCAGAAGCCCCTGTTGATACACAACAAACATGTAAAATGTATGTATTCCAAAAAATCCAATACAGAAAAATAATATTTCTCTCTCTCTCTTGCTCTCCGTCTCTTGATCTCTCTCGCTCTACCCCCTCCTCCTCTCTCTCTCTCTCTTCGATCATTTCTATCTTCATCTATAGTTGAAAACGGTGTCTGCGCATACGTGTCTGGTTCTGGAAGTAGCCAGGGACGGTGGGACGCTGGTGATTGTAGACAGCCGATGGATCGAGTCAACGGTCTTCCGTTCGCCTGTGAGCTAGCCCGAAATCCGGTCTTGGTCCAGCCCTTGTCAATTCCCGGACCTGCATAGATGGAGCAGAGCGCCATCTTTGCCGGGAATAAGAATTCGTTTGTCGGAAGCCATAAGGCATTAACGTTGTGTATAATGATATTAGAATAATTTCCTTCTGGCTTTTACAGACTTGCTTCCATTCCGGTGGCAATTGTTTTTTTTTTGGTCTGGTCTTACGAGTATCAAGAATTTGACTTTGATTCCTAATAATTCGTGTTTTTTGTGTCCTTTATCTTATTAGGAAATAAATGTGATTTCCAAATAAATCAATCAAAACGCATTAAAGGGAATAATTGGAGAAAGCTATACAAAAAATATTTAAAAAGTCTTCTTCAGTGTTTGTAACACGATGGAAATAAATGTGAAAATATCGCTTATTATAGACCACGGAGTGTAATCTATCCCTCGAAGAGCGAAGGTTTTCTACGCTAAAGTATAGTGTTGAGTTTTTCTGAAAAGGGAAACAATACAAAATACTTTTAATTACTGACTGAGGTTCACAAAAGAGAGAACATGATATATAGTCAAGACTTTTTTGTACGTGAAACGGACGTGGTACGAGCTTTAAGTTGAACGAAGAATAACAATATTATGAATATGGGAAGATTCGATTTCATCGGCAAACAAATGAATATTAATTATGTCCATATTTAACTTCATTCTAGTTAAATTACAAGTAACTATAAAACAAAATATTTGACGGTGTCGTGTTTTCTTATTACACAAGAGCCTGCATTTAATGACAAGTACGTTATTAACGATTCTAAAGTAGAGCTAAAACGCTTCCGGTAAGGGATGTGTGAAATACAGTACCTGGTAAAAAAAGGGAGGGATGTTTTAATACCCGATGGCCTACTTTAGATATCTTGCAATACAAGTTCACAGCAAAGAGGAGGTTCGCAAATAGGATTCCAGGGATTTGCTGGGTTTAATTCCTAGAATAAATCTTGCGTTAGCGATTAGGTCAATCAAAGCGGAGAAGGATTATACGATTACCATCGACTCGCAATCAGCCTAACTGATCCGTAATCCACTTCTCGGCTATAATATCCCATGGTAGCTCATTGTTTGTCAACCGCTCCAGGTTCTTTTCACGGATTCAGATGCGCAATACGCAATACCTTTCAATCTTTGCCGGTCGTTAACATACAGAGGGAGGGTGACGATTAAGATGCAAGTCAATTCAGCTGGTTCAACAACCTAATTGGATCCCGCCCTCTATCGTTCTCTGATTGTACATTTGGGTGGCAGTTAGTCGCAATTAAAACGGTGGAGCCTTTGCTCTTGTTAACCTTCACATGCCACAGTATTTCGTATGAATTGGTTAGTCAAAGCAAGTGGCGGATCGGAGTTTCCGTAAGAGAGAGAGAGAGAGAGAGAGAGGGGGGGGGGGGGGACACAATTATGGACAACTCTTGACAAACCTTAACAATACGGCCACTGGGTCAACTTAAAGTGAATATATATTGTTCCTAAAAACGATGAATGGTCATGCGTTGATTTATGATATATGCGTGCATACTACAAAAGAATGAAATGATGACAAGAAATGATTATTGACAAAGTTATTTGCTGATTTTCGGTATTTAAATGATGACTTAACTTTTTAACTTTCTACGAAATAATAATGTAATAGCAATAACTGATTATTGATAAAGTTATTTGCAGATTTGGTCGTAATTGATGTTAACACAACTTTCTCACTTAATAATACTGTCAAACAATTATTACCAATGCGTTTGAAGCATAGAATAAAATAGCAGTAAAATGTTAAAATACGTAGTTTGCAAATCCGTTAAGATATGCGCTTTCATCAAAATACCTCATCTGGGCCCCATCTTACAAAGAGTTGATATTGATCCGAATCAATATCAAGTCCCTAAATCAATCACAAGTTTGCAGTCTCCCATCTCTTATGTATATAGTTGTGATTGATATCAATCACAAATAAGTTGCGATTGATATCAACTCTTTGTAAGACGGGGACCTGGTATACTATTGATAATTTGATTGTTCTCTTATTTACACCGCGGTATGAAGATAAATATGGTTCCTGCTCTCACATTGGGTTTTGTTTTTCCGTATAATAAAATCAGATAAAAAACATACACATTATTCGAACAGAGAGTAAGAACAAAATACGGCTGGTAGCCCATTTTCAGCTGCAACTATATTGTTGGTGCTGGTCAGGGGCGTACGCAGGGGGGGGGGGGGGGGGTTGGGGGTTCAAACCCCCCTTTGGTATTTTTTTTTTTTTTGTTAATTATAAAATAAAAAAATAAAAAAAAAATATGCCCACGGCTAACCTAAAAAAGGTGACCTTACCCCCCCCCCCCCCAACGAAGAAAAATGTCAATTTTTCAAATTTTGAGACCAAAAAAAAAAGTGTACGCTTACCCCCCCCCCCCCCCCCCCCCCCCCCCCCCCCCCCCCCCCCCACTGAGCGACTTTTCGGCTGGCTGAGTCGTTGCGATTTTTTTTTGGACTCCCCCCCAAAAAAAGTGTCCGCTTATTCCCCCCCCCCCCCCCCCACTGAGCGACTTTTCGGCCGGCACGATTTTAAATTTTTCGGGAGCAAAATATTTTTTTAAACCCCCCCCCCCCCCTTTGAAAAAATCCTGCGTACGCCCCTGCTGCTGGTCTTCCATGGGGCCATGGGGAGTGAACTTTTACTTAAATGCATCGTTTAACAATGTTAAATCTGAGATGCATGGCCCTACGTGTTATCAGTGTCCGTGTTATGGTGTAATATTGAAGCCCTAAACGAATTGCGCTTCAAAATGATCATGAAGTGCCTCAAAAAAGTAAAAATCTTTGAGTGACCAGTTTTACCATACTCATTTCCCCCAGTAGACTGTAGTGTTATAAAAACTGTTAGGAAAACGAATTTTGAAATGTCTAATTCCAATCATAGATATCTTGATAATCAGACAGGCGATTGGGTTGTAAAAGTCATGGGATTCATGTATGACCTAAAGGTTTATAATTAGGATTGGAGCATGAGCTAAATTCATGATTTTGTTTGGAATCTGAGGCAAAGTTACCAAATCCCTTTAAAATCATTTATATACATTGACTTCCAAGAATATATACCTGCATAACATAAAATGGTAGACACGTCTAGACAGCTTTACCCTTTCCATACTCCTGTTAAATACCAATACAATGGGAACTCTCTGTTAGTTATTTAAAATAAATCTTTTCTTTGCGGGATTACGATTCCGTTACCTTCGTAGTTTTATAATAATGTTTGATTCTGCCTATACTTAAAGTTGTTTTTACTACTAACAGCTTTCCTTAGATGTCGGAATGGCTAGCATTTCACAATACATCCCACCCTTCCGCCACTGCATTAAAACTCCCTCCATTCAACTGACAAGACATAACAAGTATTGAAACCAACTAAGCCTCTCTTATAGATATTCAAGCATGAAAGATTAATCTAACTTGTTTACTCGCTATCACATTGAAGGATATGACGAACATTTATCTATCAATAACTCCTTGACTCATGTTGTTTGAATAAGTTTCTATTTTTTTTATACTGCGGTGCATCAAGAAGCTAGTGCCGATGAGCAAAGTATGTTTATGAGAGACTTACTTATTGAGATGTTTACCTCTGACATTTTTACCTCTGACATTTTTACAATTGACATTATTACCTCTGATGTTATTACCTCTGACATTTTTACCTCTGACATTTTTACCATTGGCATTTCTACCTGGCACCAATGAAATTGCCTCTCACAGGTTTGATTTTTTCGAAAGTCTTTGGAATCGTGTTATTATCCCATATACATATGTTATTACCCCCTTTTACATCTTAGACCATTCGTATAATACCATGCCGGGCAGAAGGTTTTATTATGGCTATGCCCATTAAAATAACTTTATAATAAATTTATAGTTTGTATAGGTAGGAAATCGGATAATATGAATTTCTGCGTTCCGGAGATGAAATCCCCCTTTTTTTATATTCAACCGCAGGCAACTGCCCCCCCCCCACCCTCCACCTGAAATAGATACTGTTTCAAGCAAATCAATAGTAAACGCTAATTTAAAAGTGGGGATCGAGTTCTCGTGATTAAATCAGAAAATAGATGGTCAAATAGACATTCATGATATATATTTTTGTGGGGTAGTTTCATGCAAGCTGTTTTTTCTTAAACCGTTTCTTCTCTATACCAATAGCATGACTTAGCATAAAACTTTTTCATGCTTCATTGACGTAAGCACAGTTTGTGTTTACTCTGTCAATACGTATCCTAAACGTTCCCCAGTGTGTGCCCATATAAATAAATTAGAGAAGCATTTAACAATTTCCTCATCTGAAATATTTCATTTTTTGAAACCAATAAATCCCATAGGAAATAGAAAGTTGCATTTTTTCTCGAGAAAAATCAGTTTCAAAGGGGACATTGACAATAAAGGCTCATTTTATGATGATATGTCTTTACGCCGAACGTGTTTGATAAAAATAGACACTGTTTGCTTATCACGTGATCGTTATGACGCTATTAGTGTGATGTCATACCCGGCGTTGCCGATAGACGATAGAGACACATTTAAACACAACCCAAGACAACTTTAACTCAATAACGCCCTGCCAAACAACGTTTAAAATTGAATTATGTCAATGGCAAACGTGCTGCGCTGTGCTGCGCACTCGGTCTCCTTCATGAGGCAGCCTTCTGGGCTAAAATCACACTTTCGTCATAAAAACGAACCCTTCAATATTTTTCCGTCTCCGAAATCAATCCTTGTTAGTTGGTAAATTGGTTGTTAATGACCCACGGTTGCGCGTCTTTCAAAGCAGAACTAATGGAGGGACCTAGAAACTGAAACGATCTTTCTGTAATTGTATTTTTTGAGAAAGGAGTACTCATGCAGAATGAGAGTGCCGTATTGATGCAGAGAATCACAGAAAAAGTAGCCTGATTTCCAGCCTGCGAACGAATTGTTTTCCTTTATTTCTAACTTATGGTGATTTTTCTTTTTAGTATTTCAAAAGAGAAAGAAAAATCAAAAACAGAAAAGGAGTAGAGTATGTTTTGTGATGCATCAAAATGCTTTTTTTTCTCAATAAAAAACGAATGTTTGTATCATGCGGTAGACAGACTCAGTGTATATAATAAAACACACTTGCTGAAAAGCGTGATCAGGAACATTTAACTCTCTCACTCTCCACCCCCTTTCTCTCTCTCTCTCTCTCTCCCTCTCTCTCCCCCTCTCTCTCTCTTTCTCTCTCTCTCTTTCTCTCTCTCCCTCCCTCTCTCTCGCCCCTCTCTCTCTCTCTCTCTATATATATATCTCCCTCTCTTTCTCTTTCTCTATCTCAGTCTCTTGCTCCAATTTGCTATCTATCACTCGTATTGGTAATTAATCATCCATAGTTCATCTTCTACCAACACAGGGGCACAGGAACATTTATTGTAGTCCTGAACATTTGTGATATTCGATCTGAATATTGTAAAATTGCAATTTCTGGCAATATAAAAACTGCAAAGAACCTGCGTGATCGGGATGCCGCTGGTCATTTCATATAAATCCTATTCCCTTATTTTCCCCATCATTTCCCTCTCTTTTTCTAAAATCTTCTCCCTTTTATTATAATTTTTTTTCTCCAATTAGAGGGGCACGTGCCCCCCCCCCCCTTAGACATAATTAGACATCAGTATTAACAGCTTCACATTTATAGAAGGATGCACCGAAAAGTTGTTTGTTTAATCGATGAAATACTAGCCGTTTGAATTAACGGCGCAATTTAAAATTTCATACAACAGAAATGTATATACTATTTGAATTGAATTGAATTTATTTTGTCACCACCACTGAAACCATTGAAACAAAAGATATATAAATGTACAATTAAAATTTCGATAGAACTTAAATATAAACATGACATGAATTAAAATACATGTTTTACAGCGATATACATTATACAAAAACAAATAGTTATTAATGAATTTGGTGTCGAGAGTAAAACAATAAATGACTATTTACAATGACTTTGTGATCGATGGTAAAATAGAGTCAGAAATAGCACATGTGCAAGTCGAGCCTGACTCTTTAATCTTCAGCCTAAAATTAAGTAAAAGAAAAATACATGATGGATTACCAAATTCTATAATTAAGATTTATGTATGATATTACAATAATAATACTACTATAATACTACAAAATATAATAATAATGTATGGTGGTGGTGGTTAGTTTACCTGACTGCTAAGAAAGCATAAATGCTTGTAATTAAGTAACCAGACGGTCGACGGCTTTATGTCCTCGCCGAGGGACCTGGTAATGAGGATTAATGAATTACCAAAACGCACTAGCGCAACACTTTGGCTTCGAACCCTTGTCACCGGATTACTAGACCACTGCTCTACCGACTGAGCTATCGCGCCTCCTCTAGTAAACTATTCTGGGGCGCAGAGGGAGATTATTACCCTGGCTTTAGCACGGCTGCCATTACGACGCTCTAGCATTTCAAGGAATCAATTCCTGCCAGGTATCCATTAACATCATTTTGGTTGAGTGTGGCAATTGTAAATCGATGTCTTGCCAGAGGACATGAGTGCCGCGGCGGGACTCGAACCGCGGACCCTGTGATCGTCAGTCCGGTGACGTATCCCCTCTACCAATTTACAATCGACAATCAAAGCAACCAGTAACTATATAATTACAACGCTATAATTCGTGGTTTTCACCTAAGACTAATTGTGTGAGCTTTTTACGAAAGGAGGTTTTTAATCTCTCCTGTATTCGATCAGTAGGAAGCATATTCCAAAAATTACTTCCAACAAACGAAACAGAAAACTTTCCTGGGTCTGTTTTAAATAAAGAAAGACGTAATTGTCGACCCGAATTTTGTCTTGTGGAATATTCATGTTGTATCATACTGCACTATTGTTTTAAGGAATGAGGTAATTGTTCATTTATCAAATCAAACACACAAGTACAAATAACTAAAGATAATTTATGAAATTTGTAAACATTCAGTAATTGGAGGACATGAAACCGTGCATTAGTATGAGTACGATGTGGCTTGAAAGTTACAGTGCGTACAGCCATCTTTTTAGTATAAAATATACAAATTCAAGTGTAATTTATAAGTAAAGTACTACCCCAAATATCGATGCCCTATGTAATATGTGGTTGTATTAGAGCTTTAAACAACAGTTTCAATATATATTTAAGGACAAAGTACCGTAATTTAAAGAGGATACCGACCTTTCTCCGTATACAGTCTTTAACATGTTTGATATCTGAATTCCAAATGTCTGTCCATGGTTATACCAACAAATGTCGCTTCCTCCACTTCTTTCTGCCCCTTCTTTCTGCCCCAGATATTTTCGATCTCCCTCTAAGCACGGCCTTTCTTCTACGACTACTAAAGAACATGACATTGGTTTTTGACGCATTGATAGTAAGCGTATTTGCAGTCCACCAATTTTGTATCAAATTAAACTTTTCATTTATTTAAAACTCATCTATTTGATTTACACCTTTGAGAAAAGTATGACAATTATCATAATCATCTGCAAATAGTTTGAAATTGAAATAACTTGTGACCGTTGGCAAATCACTTATTTACATTAACAACAGAGTTGGTCCTAAGACAGAACCTAGTGGTACACAGAAGCGGATCTAGAGGGGGGGTTGGGGGGTTGCAACCCCCCCCCCCTTGGGCGGCCCAAAAAAAAAAAAAAAAAAAAAGGAAAAAAAAAGAAAAAAAAAAGAAAAAAAGAAAGAAAAAAGAACGCACGCTGGAGAGAAACCCTTTCAAGTGCAAATATTGTGAGAAGATATTCAACTCATCTGGTAACTTAACCAAACACATGATAACTCTGGATATAACTATGTATTAAACTGTTACTTGATTTAAAAAGACGTTATCATGCACTGCTTTTTATGGTCTCCATTGTGTTAATAGATGCCAGGAAAACATCACTTACGGGGTTCAAATAAACACCCCCCAAAAAATCGGCTCGCCGCTTCGCGGCTCGTGGACGATGCTCCGCATCGTCATTATTTTGGTCAACCCCCCCCCTTAGCAAAAAGCTAGATCCGCCCCTGGTACACCACATTTGATATATCTACTCTCCGATGATGATCTTTGTATTTCACAAACTGCATTCTGTCACTAAAATAGCTTTTAAGCCATTACAGTGCATGTCCCCGAATGCCATTATGGGATAGCTTTTTAAATTACATGTTGTATCTTGTGTACATTCTGATTTGAGATTAGAAAAGTGAAATTGCATAGCCTATTTACAGAAATGAAATATACATCGTCTCCAGCGTGAAGACAAAGCTAAGCTAATATGGACTGCTCTCATTTTTCTTTTATTCAGTATCCCAAATTCGAAATAGCTTCCAAGAGATTTTAGAGGCAAAGTTATATTTAAGAAATGATAGATACAGGTGTATGATTAAAAAATGAAGCTATTTCTCGAGTTGTTAGATGACACTTCGTTTCCTGTCACCACTTTCAGTTTTACACGTTGTACGGGCGTAAATATTGCCTCCAGAATATGTGATATCTTAAAAGTACAACTAAACCGTCTAAGCCATACGAGATTAATCCTCTTTTTAAACTTAAGACAAAGTATTACAAATTAACATTACTTCAATGATATATACGAAATAAGATTATCGTATATCCCCTTTAATATTCTGTTTCCAGGCAACATTTACTCTAACTCTTGAATTTTCGGTACAATTCAAACCTACCATCAGGTCTATCACTAGTATTATCAAAAATAATTACAATAATAATTAAAACAATAACGATAATTATTAATTTATTAATAATAATAATAATAAATAATGATAATACAAATTGGGTATAACATGCTTGTAAATTTATATGAAAGTATAATATCTGATTGTATTTTTAAGTTGTATTGATCTGCATATGGATGTGCACCCCACTTACATCATCTGTCGAACTGTCATGTGGTTTTCGAATGAATACTATTTCAATCAATCAATCAGTCAATCAATCAATCAATCAATTTCCATGTTAAGCTCTCCGAAGTTCACCACCCCGAGTATCTCGAATCTCATTCCACCGAAGTAATACCATGACAAAGGATGCAACCGGATGTAACGTGCTACCACTGGTTTAGGAAAAAGTTTCGTAGATGAAGTACTTCCATCGAGGTTCCCTGGATATGTCTGCAAAAAAAGGCAGAACATTTCTTCAAAATGAATAACAGCTAAAGGTGAACTTCTAAAGAGTCCGGGTGACTATAGTAGCAAATATTTCATAGCTACTATTGTAACATATGCAGTCAGTCCGCAACGCCCGCGATAATTAGGCAGAATGCCCAAATTTACACAGCACCCGGAAGTGCGATAAATGGTCGTATTTCGTGTCCCGCGATTTGCGAGATTTCGCGAGACTTTTGCACAGGTCAACAAACTTTATCGCAGCTGCTATGGCTTTCACTGTGCTGCGTAGCATGTAGGGGTAAGTGTATCTCCATACTTTTCTACGTATTTTGATATGAAATTTTCCTAATTTTACCGCATCTAAGTGATTGTAAATATTCATTGAAATGTGTCCATATTTTCCTTCTTTCGTAGGAGGTATTCTGACATTAACTTGCATTTAGCGTGTTCCTGACTGGTATAAACGATGTTTTTCCCCAATTGTTTGATTTTTCACAAGAACAATGTTGGCAGAAGTGAAAAAGCGCAGAGTTCGATTGATGCACGATGTATTTTATTAGCTTTTATGGCCATGAAAGTTACTCAGTTTTCGATTTTCAACCGGAAGTTGTGTGACGGCTACGTTAAAATCACTCATTTTTGCCGATATGGCGCGAAAAGTGTACGTTTCGCCAACATGGCCGCACTTTCGTAGTCATCACCGCGACCGCGTACCGGTCCCATACGTAGCCTTTTCTGTACCGATCCGTCATAAAACAAAGCCATATCTGATCTGGGGCCCTCGACTTACGTGTACTATCCCATTAAATTACAAGCTCTCTTGATAATATTTATGCTTAATCCATTTTATATTTACACGAATTTAACAGTCAACTGTGAGAGTTAAACAGTGACTCTGGCGGCTGGTCAGACTCAGATAATTATATTATTAATATAGACCTAGGGATTCTCAAACTAGTTTGGTTGTGCCTTTGGTTCTGGTCAACTCAAACTTTACAACCAGCCCTAGAAATAAGCAGCATTTCCCTTGTGCGAGTTGTTTTATGATTATGAACAAAGCAGAATCGAAACAAAAAGCCAAAGTTAAACACTTACATTTTACAACTTGTGGACATGTGGAAAAATGAAGGGAAAACTTCATGAATTTGACACCTGTAATTTGTTTTCATTAATTTTTTTTTAATGCAAGCAGGTTTTGTCTACCATAAATGGCTAGCTACTTTGATCAGATCTTTTAAAATCCCCATACCTGAACTAAGTCATTTTATATTCCTTCTTATCATTTGTCATTTGCCAGGACCGAAGAATACAAGAACAGCTTCTATCCTCGTACCATTTCGCAATGGAATCAACTACCAGCCGGCAGCCACCATCATCAAAGTCAACATCAGCCAAGTCTTTCAATATCAAGGTTTGGAGCTACATGCAGAATGACCACTCAGCGCAGCTGTACACAGGCGGGCTAGAGCGTCGATGTGGCTCTACTTCATCTTAAAATTAGATGATGTCTGCAACCCACTGTATTTTTATGAGCACCTTTTTATTTTTATTTTTGAACTCTGCACCCTCAGTTGTGATGTTTGTTGACAGTTTGCAATGCCACGGAAGTCTGGACGTATATACCAATTGGTCCTGTCCAGTACCACCTTAGATGTAGATGTTGTTGTTTTTCTGACGGATGCACTCGACCATCGAAACTTGCGGAACATTGACAACAAATTAACTAAGACAAAGACTTCACACATCAGTCTCCATTGCATTTCTGGATCAGCATTTGCTGGACTTCACATAGGAACAAACAATCTTGAAAGCGGAGTTTGGGAGAAGGACGAGAAGGATTTTGTTCAGTTTATTCTTTCAGTAAAAGAAAAATCCATTTCAAGTGATTACATTTTTGTATCTTCGAAGGTGGGATTCCAGAGCTTTACATGAACAAAGCATTTATTATAATAAAAAACTGATTGAACTGTCACCGTTATACAATTTAAAGATGTTTTACTCTGATAATACTTTTATTCTCAGTGACACATGTTATGCAAGTAATGGTCTCAAGCAGGGAAAAAATTAATATTTATTTTTTGGGGGCTACTTTTCAAGCTTGCCTGCATATAAATAACACTCTAAGATTTGTTTTGCATTGAACTCTATGCAAATTTGATCTTCTTTTTCGGGCATTTCGGGGGCTATTTCGTCCTGAGCCCCCTGTATATTTTTCACTGGTCTCAAGTTTTCAACATACATGTCAAAGTCAGTTTATAAATAAAATATGAATATTATAAAATGGAAATGTTATTTTAGTCCAATTTCATTTATAATTATTTATCATTAGTAGTAGTCTTAAAAATATATTTTTGTTTAACAAGGTATGGTGATAATGATGGCGATGATCATGATGGCTATGGTGATGACGGTGATTATGATGATGGTGATGGCTATGGTGATACTGCTGATGGTGATAATGCTGACGGTGATTATGATGATGATGGTGATGGCTATGGTAATAATGCTGACAGTGATTAGGATGATGATTATGATGATTGTGATGGCTATGGTGATAATACTGATGGTGATGATTATGATGACGGCAATGGTGATGGCGATGATCATGATGGCTATGGTGATAATGATGGTGGTGATGGCAATGATCGTGATGGTGATAATGCTGACGTTGATCATGATGGCTATGGTGATAATGCTGATGGTGATTATGATGATGGCAATGGTGATGGCGATGATCATGATGACAGTGATTATGATGGTGATGTTAATAGTATTAGTGGTGATGATGATAATGATCGTGATGGCGATGATGACTTTGATGATTGTGATAATGATGTTGAAGGTCAAAATTAGAATATTATTAATTTCATTTGCGCCCTTTCAACCCACCACACATTAAAAAATTTATCCGATGCTCATTACCATATAAACAAAAACAGGAAATAAATAATCAGATATATATTTTGCGGGTCACTATAAAACAAAAACAAACAGAAAAGAGAATGAGGGAAAGAATTTTGTAATTTTTTTATTTCTAAAAATACACATGCACTGGAGTTACATAAATTGACAAAAGAAACATCAAATAAAATATTACTATCAAAGAATGCCTGGGGATTACCAAAATAAAAAATCATTGATTAGTCCATGGTTTGTAATTTAAATAAAAACACATTTCAGAACTTTTACAACCAACCGCCTGCAATACAGCCATGAAATTTATAAGCAGGGATGGGAACAATCATATTTTATTTTTCAATCACAATACCAATGCCAAATGCTCCCCCCCCCCCCCCCCCCGAAAGTTTTTTTTTTCACAAATTACATTTGAGAAAGAAAAAATGTGTCTTTGTTAAAATGATATCAAAGCCTGGCCAAAAAAAGCACATAAAGACACTTAAACCCTCCCCACTGTCCCCTATTCATTCTGGAAGTGGTATTCTATAGTGTACTTGATTGTACTTGAGTACGTATCCGCATCCAACTTGTACTCTGCAGCTCTGTAGACTTCTATTATTAAGTAGCGCATGAGTATGATACACAACAATGAGTATGTGGGGCAATAGAAAGCCTCTACGTCCGGGGGTTACGCACCAGAGTGTAATACGTGGATATCCCTAATCACCGTCTATCCTCCGTGCGTGTTCATGTCCAGCGCACAGACACAGAACATCGATAATCGACGCAAAGCTAGATATAACGTAGTATCCCCCGGTTAGCACATGACGTCATACACTGATGACCCACGCATATCGTCTGTGTCACCGCTGTTGAATATGTTGGAATGAACATGGTGTTGTATTTACCGTGTTCCTGACTGGTATAAAGAAGTAAAACAAAGGAAACAGTGATGGTTGGAAAGTTTGTATATTTATCATCACAATGAACCAAATTACTTTTTGATGCAGTAGCGTTTTCATATATTTTTTTAATGCTGCATATCGTTAAGTTGCTATGTTTTTTAGACTGTTTTAAATGCTCTTTTTAGAGCATGTTAACGTTAAAAAAATATCTTGATGTTTTGTAACGATGGATTATTTGGTCTATCTTCTTTATATTGGTACATAAATGATAAAAATACATACAGAAACATTGATGCAATCGTAATTTTCAAGTACCAATGTTTTCTGCTTAATGTCCGTTTTTACCGTACAAAGCTTGCATACGACTTGTGTAAATACGTGCGAATTCGCGGACGCTGCGGACTGACTGTATGGGCCCGAATTCACAAAGGAGGTTTGTAGACAAACCTTGGTTTTCGTACGTCATATGACGCGTTTTTACGCGTTTTTTACAAACCTGGTTTGTAAAGAACAAAAGGAGGTTTGGCGAAGCAAAAGGAGGTTTGTCGACAAACCTCCTTTGGGAATTCGGGCCATTACGTCTTGAATAGAAGAGATGCTAGAATAACATATATTTTTTAAACAAGTGCAAGCTTTCTGGAAAATATTTTGTTATACGTCTGATTCCATGACGTAAACATTCAAACACAATACCGAATACATGAAAATCCTCGGAAAATAGTGAATAACGCACATTGAATATAGTGCCCTGATCGTTTATTACGTAGCAGTTTGTACAAAAGGTATGAGCAAAAATCTGTCATAGTCAACCTGTTGTTGATAATGTTTTTTGAATGAATAAATCTGTTGATACATTGATTTCATATGTCTGCCATTTGGAAGGTTCCTAACATAACCGATCCTTCAAGGGTCTTGAAGATAGTTGAACCACATCAATTTTGTACATAAATCTTTATCGAAGATAATTATGTTGACTGTGAAAAGTTTCCCCAATGCACATTGCCCCCATCAAATTGTGAGGGTGCAATGTTTACTGAACGTAATTAGCTGTTTCCCAAAATGCATGTCTTTGCTGGTATTCGATTTCGGAAGTTATGTCTGACTGGTATATGCCACCCTACTCGGATATCAATTTACCCTCTCCGTTTCGGAGCTATGTAGGTTTACAGAACAAGAGCAAAATCTGATGTTCTACAGAAACAGATTGAGGAAAAATTAACAGAAAAACGCACACCTTTCTTCTTCCTCTTTTTTTTACTGTGTCGTTTGTTTTTGCTTAAACATGGAAAGTAGAGTTGGACACTGTGTATTCTTATTCAATTTTTCTTCTTCGTCTTCAGCTATGCGAAGCAAATAATTTATATTTAAAATTCAATTCCGATTAACTCATTTCTATGGGCGTCATTTTGTTGATGGATTCACATACCAGACAAAAACTGAGAACGACCCCCCCCCCCCTCACAAACCCTGTATTGAAATCAAAAGAGCCTGTCCATTTTTGAAAGTCTGAATTCACCAAACCAATCCTTTAAAAACATTATAACCATGATTTAAAATACTCACTCTTCGCGATCCACATTCTTTTTCCAGTGCATAGGTCCATTCTTGGTTGTCTACCGAATAGGAAATCTGGAGAGATGTATACCATCGGATGTGATTTTCACCTCCCTGAGTTATGACACCGGTAACCACGGATTCCTTTCCTAGGTCGACCTGGGATATAATTAAAAAATAGGTGTAGGTTTTGGAAAAATTGTCTATTCTCAGAAACATTTTTTGGAAAAGATCGACAATATATGAATCTTCCGTTAATGTTAATGAAATGTCACTTCATAAATGTACATTTTATGTGTGCATATACAAATATATTGCATGAGAGTACAACGTACGATCGATCGGTTCATCTTCAGTTGAGTGTCAAATGTATCTCCAGTAAAAACTTTCTATTAAGCCCATTAAGTTCACTGCGTAGCAAAATAATTATAACACACTTTGACAATGTCGACTACGTTGAAGGTTAATAGGAAGCCAACATGAACGTAGTAATATCTCACAGGCGCGGAGCCACGGGGGGGGGGGGGGGGTGGGGGCTGGCACCCCAGAACAGGTTAAAAATGGTAACCTTGTTAAACAAAATATGAAAATGGGCCCCACCCCTGGCAAAAAAGAAGAAACGTGGTAAAAAATGTGTTTGTTTTTTTGCTTAAGGGGAGGTGGATGTTGAGAAGAAAAAAAAAGGAGTGTTCACTCCCCCTCGTTGAGCCCCCCCCCCCCCCCCCCAGAGCGAAATATCGGTCAGCGCGATTTTCACCATTCCGATGCACAGAAGAAGAAAAAAAGTGTTATCACATAGCGGTTCATCACCTTAACCCATTTATCCTGATCATCGAGGTCCGCAGTCCAACCACTGGTTTCACCTTCTGTCCCGATGGCATTCAGCCTTCCGCGATACGCTGCCATGGCATCGGGGTTCTGGCCTTGATATACGGATGAAGAGGTGAGACTACTGTCTGGTATCCGACCATCTTCGACACCAAGCCCCTCTCCGAGGACAGGAGGGGTGCAGCCCAGCTGAACACCACGGTTCATAGAAGCTGTCAAAACAAAACATATGATGAAATAATTATGACAAATAATAATTATCATTAATACTATACTATTAATACTACACTACTACTATGCCTACTACTACTACT
This sequence comes from Strongylocentrotus droebachiensis, assembly GCA_035222895.1. Classification (NCBI taxonomy): domain Eukaryota; kingdom Metazoa; phylum Echinodermata; class Echinoidea; order Camarodonta; family Strongylocentrotidae; genus Strongylocentrotus; species Strongylocentrotus droebachiensis. The sequence continues at coordinate 92,533 of JAVYIG010000036.1, read as the reverse complement.
TATACTACTACTACTACTACTACTACTACTACTACTACTACTACTACTACTACTATGCCTACTATTACTACTTCTTCTACTACTACCAAGGAGTTTTAAGAGCTGGAGTCCCAACTGGCAACAAATCATTTCAAGCAGCTACCGATTTCTAAGGTTGCAAAATAGAAGCTACAGGTGTGCTGTTCCCACTGATGTCAGAGGTTTGGAGCCGCCAACATCATTGGAAAGCTTGAGTAGTGATTTTTCTCCCAAAGAAATATCGTTAATATTTCTATTTGAACTAACAAGGGAAAAATCGAACAGATGATAAAATGAATACAAAACTCTGATTGTGTCAAGAAATTTGCTTACATTGTTTAATAGCAGTTTTAATTTGTGACAAATAGTAAAATTATAAAATCCTAAAACCTGCATTTTAACACTTTTCCGATTACTTCCGACTTACGAAAATAAAAAGTGAATTACAGTGAAGTACAGTTCTTTATGATGTTATAAAAGATTATGTCAGATTGGTGTGCACACATGCCCAGTCGAGTAATTTTGATTAATATTTCGGGAAATGTTTCTCCATTTTCTTTCGTTTGCCTCCTGTAAAGGGAAGCGGCCAATCTAAAAGTCCCTACTTTCCCACTACGTGGACTAGGAACAGAACAGTGGCGCATAGTAAATTACTTGAAAAATCAACACTTTTTGAAACTTACAACTTATAATGTTCTCTCGGTATCTGTGATAACTTATTACGGGCGTTCCCAACTCAAGCTATGCTTTTGGGGTTTTCGCCTCCTCCCGTATCTGAATAATTTACTGTATACTCTATGTTGAAATAATTGTTACATATATAATTTATATATACATTGTGTTTCATAGTGTACTATTGATCAGGAAATAAATGTTAATAAATACAAATAAATACAAAATACAAACTTACCTATGATTTCATTGAGAGGTCCATACCCGTAGAGCTCCAGCCGAAGAGCGATATATGGGTAGCTTTGTGGATGGATCCGAACAGAGCGTGCCAACATTGGTACCACGAAGACATGGGTCGAGGTTTTGTCCTGTTCGCTATTTCCTCCAAACACCTATTGATATTTCATTTATCTCAGGTATTAGATGTCTTTATAAGCATTTATTTGATTTGTTTTGATTTGTATACAACTAATAATAAAAGCAATTCATAAAATATACCAGGAAATAGTAATGATAATAATAATAATTACAATAAAAGATAATATTGATAATAATAATGATAATAATAAAAGCAATAAGAAGAAGAAGAAGAAGAAGAAGAATTTCGTTAATACCCAGGAAAGATTCATTAGCTGTTCCTTCTTAGGGCTATGCATTTGATTTGATTTATTTCGGTATCGAATATAGGCCCAATCACGATCAAAAGATATTTATTTATTCAATAATTTATTCAATAATTAACATGCAAAAAAGAGTCATTATTGACCAAATTGTATACATTGAAACGGAGGGGCATGATGTAACAAGACAAATGCGACTCTAAAGTCATTGTAATGAATGTAAGGAATTATTATTGGCATATCACGTTGAAGACAAAAAGCCTATAACCAAAGTGACGGCTATGATCTTGACCTACTAGCACCCAAATGTATTTGGATCATCTTCCTATAATACAGTCACCATGTTTAGATATTGTGATAGCAAGGCTAAACAACTTTTAATTTAAAAAATTGACCTCTGTGACCTTTGACCTACTTACCTTACATCTAATATAACTTTGTAAAACCTATTCAAATTCATTTCATTCTGGTCGGATTAATGTATGTAGGGAGCTGATGTGAAACATGCATACATTCCCACGGGGTTGGTTGGTCTTTACTTAATTTTCGACAAGAGATTGTTTACTATAAGATAATCGAAGATGTACCTGAATTTCTCGGGAATACACGTTGAAATAGTTATACCGATCCCCACTGCTTGTACTAAATGAGATAGTGTATGACCGAGTCCAATGTTCAAACCCTGGTCTTCCTTGGGTGGCGATGCCAGTTACTACATAGCTTGATTCAAACCGGACATCGAGCCACTTCGGGTTTGCCTGACTTGGGACCCAAGCAGATGGGCCGTTGAGTCGGGCATGCTGAGTGCAAACGGATTCCGAATCATGGCAACCAGACGAAGTAATAGCAGAGTCAGGAATAGTACCTCTTTCAAGTCCAAGTGGATCACCGAGTGGATTACACATGAGTCCTGAAAATAACAAATAAAGGAGAATAACATCAAGTTTTAGCCGCAAAGGCTTATTGATATCGTTACCACTGCTGTGATATATTTTCGAAGCGCCATCTTTCGGTGAAGGCACAGGGCTACATAGAGATATTTCTTGTTCCTGTATACAAGCATTATCACGCAGTTGATGCATTGTGGGGCATGGATGTCGACACTTGGGAACATTGTGCGCAGCAGATGCCAGAATACGTAAATTTGAAGCAGTGTCAGTAAAATACGCTACCTTTAAAAGGGCGCATTAAAACTTTATCTGCGGCCCCAATTTTCACTTTCATCTTTTCTTTGTCTTTTGGATTATCATGTTCTCCTGTTTTTTATTATCCCCCTCCCCCTGTATTTGCATGGACCGCGTGTTATACGCGTATGGCGGAACAATATGTCTGGCTTTCTTGTTTTCCGTGGCCCACTCCACAGATATTTTCTCAAAAATCATTTTGGCATTTACCTGTATTTCATTCAAAAATATCTTTTTAAAATTTCAGTGACCTTGTGAGAAGTGCTTCCCGACGTTAGAAGAACTGAAAGTTCTTTTCAAATTGAATTGAATTTATTCCGCACTGGTAACGCTAAAGAGGAGTCATTAATCAAACAACTTTAGATAAATATCTCTAATGTAAGAATGATAGTAACAAGAACATACTGGATATGATGCGCTTGGCACAAGTCATCGACGATGTCTCTAAGCGCTTTATATATCATTATTACCCAAGTCATCGGATTCATGCTTGTATTCACGCTTACAACCCTCTGCAAACTACAATAACTTTCACATTCTACCGGGTACAAAATTATCACCAGAGTGGAGGGAAGCAATGCAGATTATTAAACAAAAAATTGCTTTAGGACTTATTTAGGACTGCCATGCCGGGGATCGAACCCACGTCCTGTGCATTACAAGCCAAGTTAGTAAACCACTCGACCACTCTACGAGGCTTACTCACCCGGACAGCAGACGACTGCTATGCTCTGCTCATTCTCAGTCACATTCTTGTCATCATGCCAGCAGTCTACAATACTTGTGGTATTAGGTGGACATATCACCGCTGCAGCTTCGGCATCGGCGTCTATGGACGAGGCATTGTATTGTACTCCGCTTACAGTGGCAAACGCGCCTAATGAAACCATGTAAGAAGTAGAAATTCATAAATATACATCTCTAAATTTTCATACGGTTTAACTTTTCATGAAAAATAGTGCAATGAACATGATTATGGCCATGTATCCGCAATGATTCGTCATTACGTATGGCAAAAATTCACTCCAGGGCATTAAGCCAAGAGATACTTTTAATAAACATTTACTAAACGATATTCTGCGGTTGATCCTCAAGTTCTAAAACCTACAAAATAAAAAGGAGAGGATACGGCAGTCTGGCTGTTAAACAGATTCTAAAAGACCGCTAGGGTGAACAGAGCCATAGGCCCGAATTCACAAAGCAAGGTTTGAGCTCAGACCAAGGTTTGAGCTCAAACATCCTTTTGTTTCGCCAAACCTCCTTTTGTTCTTTACAAACCAGGTTTGTAAAAAAACGCGTAAAACGCGTCATATGACGTACGAAAACCAAGGTTTGAGCTCAAACCTCCTTTGTGAATTCGGGCCATTATGTTTAGTCTAATAATACCACTTAAAATCCCTGTGCCACGTTGTACTAATCATGGGATAGATATACCAGATGCTTCAAGATTATTGACTGTTTACAGTGCAACATTAATCTATACCAGTGTTAAAATGGTTTTCATTGAGTTATAGAAGACCGGAAAATGGGTAATTTTGCAATGCCATACTAATGTTCCACAAAGCAATCCTTCCCGCAACTGGTGACTATTGATGTTTGCAAAATTGCACGTGCTGCATATGAGCGATAGTGCAGAGAGGTGAACAAAGCAACAGAAGTTTTCTAAATGTAGAGCAATCCAGCCGTACCTCGAAATTATTGTTTTATGTTTTGTTATGTGTATGGTTATTCATCAAAAGAAGCAAGCTGTACAAATTATTATAATTTTGTTGGGTAGCTTACGACGGCTTTGCCCTTTGCTGTGTATTAATGCTAACAGGCATACCTTCGAACCCGAGATATCGACAGATCAGGTCAGATAAGTTTCTGTTCCGTTGTTCTTGGTGAATCCGCATGTACTTCGTAGGATTGGAGCGAGTTGTGAAAACGATTCGTCCTTCATGTTGGTTTCCTCCAAGAAGTTTTAAGGTGTGGATGAATGCATCTGGAATTAAATTTGGATATTTGAAAAGAAATCAATTTAAGACAATCTCAAAAGCCTTGCCCATCACTTACTCAGCTGAGGTTACAGAAAGGCATTAACAGCACGATGGCGTATTCCACTAATGATATACATGTATGTGGGATATACAAAAAAGGTTTGGGAAATGTTCTAGCTTTGGTTTATCTAAAGTCTCCGCGGTCGTTTTTAGAAAAATATAAGTTACGCGATATAAGATTAATAAAAGCCTTGGGGTCTGGAATGTCACAAAACGGAAAACCCTTTCTAAACAAATTGAAAATGAGGCGTCATTTTTGACTGACGTACGACTGAGTCAGCGACTGATGTGATCTTTGACGCACCACGTCAAAAAAGGAGAAAACTTGCAAACTTTGAGATCAATATTTAGACTTAAGACCTTAGAAATAAATTAGAATACAGCGACAAGGGAGATATGATTTTGTAGATTCAAGTCAATTCAATTCAATTTCGGTTTATTAATATCAACATATACAATGTACAATGCAGTAGTCCAGGGACCAATAATGCAATGTTCACATAAAATGTGCATAAAAACAGGAATAATCAAAAACAAATGTACAATAAACTATAAAAGATAAAGTTAACATTATTGTTCATACCTAAAGTTATATACATATATAAATAAATGGTAATAGGTGGATGAACAACCTATAACAGTAACTTGAAATATTGAACCAATTATTGCAAATTAAAATAATCTTTAAATGAAAAAATTATTACAAAAAAAAATATAGAGAGAGAGAGAGAGGAAAGTATTATATTGCAATGGTTAAAATGAAATTCATAGGCTGAAAAGGTATACATGCAGGTGTGTCTGTTGTGTGACAGGTAAGGTCAAAATATGTTGAATGGAATTATTATATTAAAAATATAAAATTAAAGCATTTCATATAAAGTGATGTATAGTGCCTATGAGCATACACAAATTCTTATAATTGCTGAGTTTCCACATTACATTACAAATTGAAGTTCAGCTAAATTATGTTATTGCAGCATATCTTAATTTTCCCTTTCATTTTCACAATGACCCCTCTCCCTTATAACTCACACTTACCATATTCGCACCTGTCACCACGGTAGCCATCTAAGCAGGTGCAGTTAAATCCTGTATTTGTCTCATCACAAGTGCCTCCATGAAGACATGGATCAAAGAGACAAGCTCAAAACGAAATGAATGCGAGAAGGGAACATAATTTAATCGGTTAGGAAAGGGGCCCCTGTTTCATAATTTGTTTAAATCAATAACAAGTGTCACATATATATTATCCGTTTCTTGAGTAAAGATTAGTTCAACCATCACAGATAATCTGAGCCACTGTATACACGTCTGTTGATCTTCGCTGGAAAGTTGCCTGAATGTTACGATCATTCGGGAATCGCACACACACTGTGTGGTATCAGCGTAAACCAATGGGGGATCACAGCAAAATGCCGATTACCCGGGCAACGGGCATCTTTCTCACGGGCATCTTTCTCATTAACTATTGACCGTTACAAGGGCAACGGGCAAGAGTTCGTTTCTTTGCGGGCATGGCTAAAATCAAGACTCTAATTTCGACCAATCAGATGACCAGATTTATTCAACATACTAAAGAGAGGTATATAAAACAAATTATCCCACAGCGAACCACATGCAATGATTTATATAGCTTATAAAAGTCACTGTAATTTTTTTTAAATTGATATCAAGTTTTCAGAAACGGGGCACAGGGCATCGGTTTACGTTAATTCACCGACATCACATTGAAACGCGTCAGAAATATAATACACGCATTCCAAGGGATTGTCGGCGAACTTAAATATGACGGTTTCGTGAAGCGCTGCCCTTTTTTTTTTTTTTTTTTTTTAAACAAACGACCCTCTTGACGACCAAAAGCTGGTCAGACGCCAATTACTATTAACGCTTAAAGAAAGGGTTGTATATTGGGAAATGTGAAAAATAATTTGACTGTGATTTTGTTCATCCTTTTGATGTTGATGTGGAAGAGTATCCTAGAACAAACATGACAAATTTCTCTTGAAAAGAATGGCTCTCCAAATGCAGTCATATTCAAAATATGATTATAAACAGCTAAAAGATGTAGACCATAATATTCATGCCACATGTTTATGTAGTCCCATATACACATTTATGTGTACAGTGCATATAACTTTTAGCAACACTGACCCAATTTTATATCATTTCGATGATTCCAAAACCACACAGTATACTCCAAACCTTATCTGCCACAAGATTACCCTTTCCCAATCGCTTCCATGTACACTAGTTTCTTTCAAAATGAAATCGCATGGCCAGAACTCAACGTTATCTTAAACATGCAGTGGTCAATCTAAAATAATCTTAATTCATTAACTACGGGGCACTACACTTCTAATTTTCTGATTGAAAGCTATCAAATAATCTACCGATTCAATATATTCTATATTAAAGAGAGAAATTCATTACCGTCACCGCATTTGTACGAACTTTCCCCCCATTTTAGTACTTTGCCAAATTAGAACGCGTTTCTTTTATCATGGTCACACAAAAGAAAACGATTTTGTCTTTGACAACGGAATTGGATTATCATATGTATTATCTGCTGTAGGGTAATCTTCTGATTACTATTTAAGTTTAAAGAACGCTACTTGCCGCAATTGCATTATTGTATTGTCAAGCTCATGCACAGTATACGTTGCCAATCAAAAGCCTTGCGATTTTTATCAAATATTTCTTTTATCATGTGCATACAGAAGATAACGATATTCTACAATTTCTTTGAATTCAGAATTCGATTTCTCAATTGAATGTATTGGAAACTTGTCTTCTGCCGGGTCATGAATATCACTGTTTACGTTTAAAGAAAGGGTTGTGTTTTGGGAAAGATAAAAACTTATTAGATTTTTTTTTTCTCATTCTTTTTATATTGGTAAGGGAGAGTATCCTAGGACAAATATGACAAATATTTCTTAAAAAGGCAGACTCTTTAAACGCCATCATATTCAAAATACGATTATAAAAGCCGTTTACCACAATTTTCATGCCAACATTGTAATTGTTACCAGTAAACAAATGGTGGGTCTTAATTATGGCTTTAAAAGCTGGGAAGGTATTGGCTGTTTGAAGAGAAAAGGGTTACTAGTACCACTATGAAGGTGCTAGGGATTCAAATGATCTACCCCATTATATTTTCCAGTTTATTTTAGTTCCTTAAGCCGAATAGTCCTACATGAACGTAAAGCAGAACGACATATGGAATGTGGCGTTACAAGGGGGGATATACTCTTGAGCCAGGTAATTTAGTGCGAGATAGGTTCAGAACTCAATGTTATAGATTATACGCTATTGATGAGGGAGCCAGTGAAGAGATAACTTCAATATTTCAATACAAAATTGCACTCTTGGTAATAGTTGACGCCGCCACCCCCTCAACTGAACCAGGGGTGTCCCTTATTCAAGTAGAAAGAAGAAATCGGTGTATACCTGTCGGGGTTTAGAATATTCAAAATGAAAGCAATTGATTCAGTTTTGCTGCAAGACACATGCATTGCTCACAAGAATGAGTACATATGGGACTACACGCGTTCCATGAAAGACTAAAGTCCAGACATTCCTCATATTTCTTATATATTCCTAATAAGAAATTAATCGAAGAGCAATACTTTCCAAGGGAAATTTCTGCAGAACTGTGGTATTCTTCAAAGCTCACATACAAAAAGAATAGGAAATCTCACGAGCGGTTTTTCACTTTGACCAGAGCTCGAACTTATCTTTTAAAGCCCACCAATACTAGTGTACAGGGGGATTTAGACCACCCTGCAAGGTCACTGGACAGGTGGTTATCTTATCAAATCAGCTCTCAGTTAACATAAGAAAAAGAGGATCATGAGGGACCAATGGTCACCGATTATGCATTGTTTCTTATATAGAGGGCGCAAGTAGCTATACGTAGTGCAGTAGGGATTTAAGTTGACAAGTATAACATGGAGTAAATCATGAAGGATGTAATGATAACGGTCATCAATCAACAAATGGTCATATCTACATGATACATTGAAATACTAGAATGAGATTATTTATTTTCATGGAAACATTGATCAATTCCGTATTGTCCTAAGCGTCATTCTTACCAGGCTCGGCACAATAGAAATGTTTACGGTCTTCAAACACATCGGTATCTGGTAGATGGTTCAACAACCAACTTCGATCCGGTGGTAAGAGTTTGGGAAGGTACTTCACTACCTCACCATTACCTAATGTGACTGTTGGGCATGACGTAGTAGTCACGTGTGGACAATGATTATCACCACTGTCCAGCGATGCGATAATAGCTGGAAAATGAAAGGGAAGAGTGATAAATGTATTTTATCAGCTCGATATTACTAAACTACAATCCTTTACTGATAAAAAGGGTGGATAACTTATTCTAGCACACCGCGTAAAGGTTAGATGGCTTCATTTTGAATTATTTGTTTGTGATATATAACACTTTATTCTTTCATAGCGCAGCTACTATACAGTGCGTCCCAGAAAAAACGAAACCGAGAATTATCTATGTTTAATCATAACTTCATCATAATTATAATTAACAAATTACACATATCTGGAAAGCTTGGATCCTCCTCTTTCATTTGATGCATATTTCACGCATGAGTGATTTAAAGTAATTTGAAGAGAGGAAACCAAAAAGTCATTTGGCGGGCGGTATCTGAATTTTAAAGAGAAAATCACATTTCTAGAAGCATTACTTTAAACAAACAAAACTTTGTTATTCCTGGCTCATTTTTCCTGATTGAGGTGTCATATGAAAGGGCAGAAATTGAACTTTCTAGAAATATGATTTTCTCCTTGAAATTCAGATACCGCCCGCCAAATGACTTTTTGGTTTCCTCTCTTCAAATTGCTTTTAATCACTCATGCGGGGAATATGCATCATATGAGTTGCATCAAATGAAAGAGGAGGATCTTAGCTTTCCAAATATGTGTCATTTATTAATCATAATTGTGGTTAAGTTATGATAAAACATCAATAGTTCTCGGTTTCGTTTTTTCTGGGACGCACTGTATAAATGATGAAAACAAAACTCCAAACACTGCTACTGTACCAACACACAATTACACAAAACTTCTCAAAAGCTCCTGAAAACAAGTATGTTTAAACAAAACTTTTAAGACGGCAACATATGAGGCTTGTCATATGTACAGTGGTAGGTTATCTCAAAGCCTGAAAGTAGCTGAAAGTGCAATCTCCAAGAGTTACTTTTGTTTTTGTGTGAGGTTACTTTAGAATCAGCCTGTCTTGTGTACTTCGCAATATAAATGCATATGGATGTGATTTAAACGATAATAATGCATACACATAATTTAGGGCTCGACCATTCAATGCTTTATAAACAAGTAAAATTATTTTGAATGCAATTATATGCCATGCTGGTAACCAATGTAACTTTAATAATCAAAACACTTGTAATTAAAGATTCTGAGGAATTAAACAAAAGTCCTGCACATGCATTCTTAACACGCTGCAACTTGATTCAATGTGAAACCTGCAAACCATTGTATTAATTGGAATGACTGAAGAGTCATAAATATGGTCACAAGGAAGGACATTTTCCTATAAATATAATGAGCGAAGGTGTGAGAGAGACATCAATAGGCTGGCAGACTTTGTTCCATCGGGTTTCAGCGTCGGGTCAGGATGTCGTGTCGGGTTTACACGAACTTTCTTCAATATTCAGGCCCTGTTTGTGTGTAACTTTTGTGAAATACACTCCTTTTTATCGTCAAAGTGTCGGTTCCTGTTTACCCGACAATTTCTGCAAAACCAAAACCAAATCTACGAAAACTTGCGTCTCGACCCGACACCGTTTTGATAGAACCTTTCGTGACGCTCCATTCTTCTACCTACTCCAATTACACCGTCCTCCCCCCCCCCCTTTTTTGTGCTGGCTGCTATCACAACAAGCAGTCACCCTGATGATAGTTGGCCTCTGCATTTACCTTGATTGTTTATTTTTTCTCCATACTTCCTCCAAGTTTTCAATTATATCTATGTATTTTTTTTTGTATTTCAGTTTTCACATTTTATGTAAGTCAATTATGTATATATTGTTGTTTGAATATTTTGTATTTGATTCTTTAATAAACGAGGACATGTTTTCACAAAAATTCATTAAACTTGATGACCCTAACCGACCTGAAGATCGACTGGAACGAAGTAAGCCACTGAGCTAATGAATTCAAAATTACCTGTTTGCAGTAGAATGGAAAGGAAAATGAGATGCGATCGCCCACGGTTAAACTGTTGACAAGGAAAATTATGTAAATGAATATTTTATTACAAAATATGCTACTGCAAAATTTCCGAAGATTGTTGGTTCATATGATTGTTCTTACGTTACACTTGTGCAATAATCATGAATGATAATGTTCAAATATAATTTACTTAATATTCATCATGTTACAATTCATGCGTTTATGTGTTAAGGGCCATGAAGAATAACAAAGTCAATATCACTGACAATGCCACCCAGGGTAAATATAAACATAAACAAAGTATAACTATATGGGAAGGGGCAAATAAAAAAGCAAATAATCAATCAAGTACTTAACAAATTAATTGATAAATAATGTGACAAAACAAGACGTACATACATACACAACACATGTCTAATCATTTCAGTTGTCTTTCAGGAAGAAAAAAAAATACATATACCTATCTTCATGGACTATGTTTATATATCTTTGAATCTGAATATCGTAAATATAAAGTCCAGACAAAAGAATAATGTTACTAAAAAGGTTTACTTCTTTTTACCCAAAATACTGCTTTAAAATTCAAGTTTTAATCACACTAAATTGTAATATGTATATACAGGGGACCGATAGTGACATTGTCCTAACCCTAACCTTTAAAAAAAAACATGTAATTACGTTAATGAAATTGTATTCAATTGCCCTTTAATCCCTGCAAGTCAGAATTTTGAGACCAAGGCCCCGTTTCATAAACTTATTATCAATAACAGGTGCTACATTTCTATGAAAAATTTGCCCTTAGCCAATCAAATGACACGATTTCATTAGCTTATAACAGTTATTGTTACTTATGAAACAGGACCCAGAGGTTGTTTTATTAGGGACTTTTAGATTTACACGACGAGAACGTGGACTACCACGTGTGACATCCTTTTAAGGTAATGTGACGTCCTTTAAATGCACTGCCGGGCACGGACCAGTGCCTTAGCATTCCACGCTCTCATCGTGTAAATCTAAAAGTCCCTACTAAGATCAGTGGTAAACCAGTGGTATCATACCCTGTCAGTGTGCTCGACAAAGATGTGCCCTTTGGTAAAGCATCAATCCTCATGACCAAGTCCCTCAGAGAGGGCAGTTAAACAATCATCAAAACAATCCGCAAAAGGTATATAATAATATTGACTCTCAATACAAAAATGATTAATTAAACAAAATCTTGATTCTTACCTTTCCATTCATCGGACGATATGCGTAAAGAGCAGACATTATGAAACTCGATAAACTATAAATATGACTTCCACTTGAATTGCATTAGCCTCCTAGCTGAGCGACAGAGAATATGTTTTGCAACCGGTTGCAGCAAAAGTGTGGAACGACCTAGCTACTAGGGACTTTTATATTGAGTGGACGAGAACACGACGATCGCCGACTGAGACGAAGTGACGCATGCGCAGTGCCTCAAAATGACGTCACACGTTGCAGTCAAAGCTGTCGATGTGCAAATCTAAAAGTCCCTATTATTTAGAAGACAACTTCGTCTGTTGGCCAGATCGCAAAAATTCCGAAGTCAAACTCTTTTTGCTTGAAAACAATGGATTGCATTAGCTCAACCGGTGCTGGTTTTGAAATGATATATTAATGTGACGCGACGTGAAGCATAAAGGAGGAACGATGTATGAAGTACTTTGTCAATGCATCATAAAGGCACTGTATCAAATGTATATTGCATTGGATTTGATTGGCTGTTGAGTTGGCCAATGCTACGTATCAATGTGATATGACTGGGAAGCTAACGTGTGCGCAAAGCGCACTGCAAGCGCGTAAGAGTAGGGTGATCACAATGCCTGTGCACCCAGTCTGCCCCATGCACACACACACACACGCACACATACATACACGCCTATTATGTCCGAGGACCATGGTAAACTACCTTCTTTTGAGGACAGGTGTTATCTAGCTCTAATGGACATAATGGTGAAAAGACTCCTTAAAAAAGAGAATGCTTTTAAGGACGCTCACAAAATTGAATGCGTTTTTTTAAGTTTAAAAATTTATCATAGACCTATACATCAGAGGACATGATTCTTGTTTTGGTATACGTCTGAGGTGGCTTTCTCTAATGTTAAAATGTCATATTTCAGCATTCGACAGAGGTCAACCACGCACACTTATCAAGATTGCGTAAACTTACGAGGACATTGTATTGAATAGGTAACACAGCTCAAGTTTACATAAATGTACGAGGACAACATGCGTTACAAATGTAACACAGTCTTTGTTTGTATAAACTTATGAGGACATATCAACACAGATAAAGTTTCTGTAAACTTATGAGGACATCACACAAATCAAGTTTGCAGCAACACACGAGGACTTATTGCACAGGTATTTCACACATACCAAGTTTGCGCAATCTTATGAGGACATTGTATTGAATAGGTAACACAGCTCAAGTTTGCATAAATGTACGAGGACAACATGTGTTGCAAATGAAACACAGTCTTTGTTTGTATAAACTTATGAGGACATATAAACTTTATCTGTTTATTTTGCACAGGTATTTCACACAGATCAAGATTGCGTAAACTTATGAGGACATTGTATTGAATAGGTAACACAGCTCAAGTTTGCATAAATGTACGAGGACAACATGTGTTGCAAATGAAACACAGTCTTTGTTTGTATAAACTTATGAGGACATATAAACTTTATCTGTTTATTTTGCACAGGTATTTCACACAGATCAAGATTGCGTAAACTTATGAGGACATTGTATTGAATAGGTAACACAGCTCAAGTTTGCATAAATGTACGAGGACAACATGTGTTGCAAATGAAACACAGTCTTTGTTTGTATAAACTTATGAGGACATATAAACTTTATCTGTTTATTTTGCACAGGTATTTATCTCTTTTAGCGATCATGAGGAGTTTATCTCAACAAGTTTCCACTTTACATCATTCAGATACAAGCAAATTTAAACACTTCAAGTACACATGTAGATCATTTTCAAAGATTTGTTTTTAATAAAACTCAACACTGACAACAGGAACTTGACATACATGCAGTTAGTCATTCATAATGCATAAATAACTTTTCTCTTACATGTACAAAATCTCAGAAATCACCTCTTCATTTTTCTTAAATGATAATCTACACAAAGTCTGATCATTGTGATCATTTATCGATCATTAAACACAGAATTTTCAAAATGAATATAATCACTAAGATTGTCAAAAATCCTTAAATTAGCAGCATGTTTCTGCATTTGTTAATGTGATATTGAAAGATTTGGTCCACACTTGTGGTCGATTGTGCAGACATTCAGTAATAAAAAGAAACGTCAATTATAAGCATTTTCTGGAGGTAACCCCTCCCCCACACACACATTTGCTTCGTATGACCATGATTACATGGTACTTTGCCATAAGGTTTTTTTTTTTTTAAACTTTTTTTTTTAACTTTAACAAAATATTTTCCTTCTCCACATATGGAAACGTTTGCTTGTATTTGTCTCATAAAAGAAGTTGAACACAAACTGACTCCCACACGGTGTTGAGTGCTCAGGGGTCACCGGCCACTGGCTTCATCGGGCAGGTAGTTCCATTATGTGAATGGGTAAATTAACTATTACAAAATGAGGGGACACATTACATTGTACAATAGGCACACACATTGTTTTTAATGTGTAAAACATACTCTTTTATTAACTTACTTATTGCATGAAACTATAAAACCAAAATGCATTTTGTATTCTAACAATTGGAGTACAATTAAGAATAACAGGTGAATGAAATACATAAACACCACAAACACCTGGGGAGGAAGCATTCATAAATTTGAATAATTTCTATGATAAACGACTCCGATGAAACTATAAAACCAAAATGTAATTTGCGTTCTGGCAATTGGAGTACAAAGAATGATAGCAGGTGAATGAAATGCTTCGACAACACAAACACCTGGGAAGGAAGCATCCATAAATTTGAATCATTTAGTTGATAAACGACTCCGTATGTGGACGTTTGGTGGAGCAGAAAGCAGTGAATTCTTAACAACACGAACCCATTTAACAGAATGTCGGAACGTAAATTAAAACAGTAAAATGGCTCTTATTTTAAAATAACTCATTAAATAAATACCCCAACTTCAGTGGTATCAGACAAAATATGTTATATCTTACTAATAATTAAAAAAAGATGTATAAACATTGTGAAAGTGTAGCATTTTACGATAAAAGACACCGATTTAGCGAAGATGACGTCATTTATGCGCTTGCATCAGGGAATTCAAGGTCAAAAGGTCAATTCAGACGCTGATAAGTTATTGGTCAAGCCTTTTTGTTTCCTTTATTCCGACAAAATTATACAATCAATCAAAACAAGTTTAATACCAGAAGAAAGCTAACGATTAGTATTTTCATTAACCGTTTGCCCCAAAGACGCTTGACCACAGTGAAACGAGTGAGAGCTTACGAGAGCGGCCAAAGTGTGATTAAAACTCGCTATTTGCTCTTCTCCAACGCAAAAAGAGACGACATTGTGCTGGATAAATGTATTTTTTCTGACAAAAGTACAGACAATTTGCATATGGTCTTTTTATATTATACTTTATGAAATGTTACCCGAGTGACTTCCGGGCGCCCCAATGCTGGAAAGAAACGCACATTTTAGAAAACTTCACTTTTTCATGGAAAAATGCTTATTTGTTCTATGCACGCAAGTTAGATTGAGCGGATGAGACAACGTTTCCATATGTTTTAGGACATGGACCTGTGACAAATAAACCCTTTTCAAAGGGAGATTTCCTCCTGGAATATCGTGGAAATATGGAATATTTATTTTGATCTCTTACACATAACTTGGGATAGAAATCAAATAGGTCAGGAAAAAATATTAATTTCAAGTAATGCACAGTACAGCTATAAAATATGGATGGAGTATTCTGCACATGTGCACACTTTCCACCTTTATACACTTTGCTTATAAAAGAAATGCTGACACACACGCATATTCTCTTTGTTATAATATATTGCAGTCCATGCTGTAAGATGCAGATTGAATGTCAATCACATCCATATTTCTTATAAAGGAATGTTTATGTTTGTTTTATTTCAGCAATTAATTTATTGTATCGTTTTTTTTCTTCTCAAGTGCAATTTCCGATTGTGTGTAGAAAGTTTGTTCATGGTTTGACAATTCAACAGCAGTTATACAAATTACCATTCTTGCAGCTATAATTTTTATCAAGGTGATCCATATTAATTACAAACCTTTTTGCTTTGTATTATCTGACATTTATAGAAATTATTTGAATGTTTGCATAGTATACAATTGAATTATTATCATTTTATTCATTTATTTGTTTTTGCTTGTGATTGAATCAAACCTCATGATTTGCATGGAGTGCAATAAATCATATTTATATACATACATGTGTGTGTGTACACTTTTCTTCATTGAGGTAAGATGGATTCAATGGGATTTTAGTTTGTTTTGTTTAATAATGTTATAAACCCTGTATTTAATCTTAGTCCAGGGTAGTGTTGCAAGTTCAGGATACTTATTTCTACATTCCTCACATTCTTCTTTCCCTGGAATTTGGAATGTCCTGTAACTTCTTTTGAAAAATGTGTCTACAGCATGGTGTTGTGCTGCTGTCCAGGTAATGCGTTCCGCTGTAAATGAAAAGAGATTTTATAGGAGAGTGAAAAGAAAGCATGTGCATATTTGATAACCTAAGGACAACTTCATGTGATGCAAAAAGTCATCTAAATCAAGAATTTTTCACAATTCCTTCTAAAGTACATTGTCACATATCCAACATGTACATGCAATTAACCCTAATCCCATTGGGATATTTCGATCACTTCAGTCCATGGGGGGGGGGGGGGGGTTATTGGGTCCCCCCTTCTGATCTCGGCCGTTGATCGCGCAATCGCGCCGAAATTCGGCATGCACATAGCTTGTGATGTTAACTCTTAGATTGCGTAGTTACATTATATTCTACTTGCATGCAGATTTTTGCAGTGATCGTGCAACCAGTAGCCAAGATCTGAAGATGGGAGGGGGGGGGGGGGGGGGGGGGAGTTAAATCAACCTCTGGCAAAAGAAGACCCCAAAACCCGGCTAAATTAGGGTTTAAATAGGACTACAAGCAAAGTTTGAACTACATGCTATTAGGGACTTTTAGAAATGCACGTTAAGAGCTTTGACTGCAACGTGTGACGTCATTTTAAGGCACTGCGCCTGCGTCACGTGGTCTCAGTCGGCGATCGAGAATGCGTCAACCTTGATTTTCCTAAATCTAGTACATGCAATACATACATACATATTGACATTTATAAAGCGCCTTTACATGCTGATATGTGTAAAACAAGTGTCACATGCACCTGTTCTACACATATTTACATATTAGCAGTGAAGGGATGTTCTTTTGTTGAGGGTAGAATGAGGAATATCCTCTTTCTTTGTCCGTGATGTTTATTGTGTTACTTCCTGCATGCATATCGTCGAGTGCAATCTAAAAGATTTCTAATTGTAGCCAACATGGGCAGTTAAGTACGTTGACACGCATGATCAGTCGACGTTCGTCGTGTTCTCGTTCACTCATTCTAAAAGTCCCTATTATTACCTTTTGACCTTTTTGCAACAGGATGGCTACTTTTTGGCTCCATAGACCCAGGAGGTCCATCCCTCTCATCTGAGAGCTCTGGAGAGAGAGAGAGAGAGAGAGAGAGAGAGAGAACAACATTATTTTCTGGATTAACTAGATGAATCCTCGACCGCACGCAGTCGGAATTTATGCCTCCGCCATCACGTGATCAGAATTATCTTTCCCATTTATATCACGCAATCAGAAATAAATATTTAACTGAATAAGATTAACACATGACTTCCTTTATACTGCATACTAATAATAGCAAGAACATGAATTGAACATTCATGTTTTCAATGACATATGTGACCGATGGCCTCATAAATCTAAAATCTAATCAGACCCTTGTCCTTCCCATATCCTCGCATGATAAAAGTTATTTGTCAAACAAATTATGAGCTATTGCGAGAAAAGGCCATTTCCGTGTATAAAATGACATATGTGACCTTTGACCTCATGGCCTATGGATAATTGTACTTCCCATCTGCATAAAGGACCAAGGTTTCAAGTTGATAAGCTAAACCATGGTCTGTTTTCCTGTATTCAATGACCCCTGTGACCTTTTACCTAATAGATCCATAAATCTTATCAGATCATTATCCCTCCTATATGAATACATGACCAATGTTTCAAGTTCATACGTTAAACGTATTATAAGTTTAGCGAGAACAGACTATTTTCATGTATAAAATGACCGCTGTGACCTTTGACCTTATGACTCCAAAATTTGCTTGGATCAGTGTGCTTTTCATTTGCACACACGACCAAGGTTTCAAGCTGATATGTCAAACTGCTCTTAAATTATCCCTAGAAAAAGCCATTTTTATGTATTTCATGACTTATATGACCTTTGACCTTTGACCTTATGACTCCAAAATTTGCATGGATCATTGGGCTTCCCATCTGCATACATGACCAAGGTTTAAAGTTGATATGTGGAATCGTTCTTGAGTTATCACAAGACAAGTGCATTTTCATGTATTCAATGACCTCTGTGACCTTTGACCTCATGACTCCAAAATCTAATCAGATCATTGTCCCTCCCATAAGCATACATGACAAAAGTTTCAAGTTGATACCTTTATTGGTTCTAAAGTTATCGCGAGAACGAAAACGGGACGGACGGACAACCCGAAAACATAATGCCTCCGGCACCACCTTCGGTGGGCGGAGGCATAAAAATATACCAAAGTAAAGATGATTATAATACCCCATCCTCCATGTGTGTACTGAATCTCCTGACCATTGCTCAATATGAGGAAGTAATTTGATCTGCAATATTTCTACTTGATTTATTGCCATGTGCTGTAACCATGGCATCATAATTTCTGGCACATGAAAACAGGGCGTTTTACATTCACAAGACCTATATGTGTGTGAAATATTAAAAGCATCTCTAAAAAACAAGAAGTGCTTTGATCAGAAAAATTTGAAACAGATGGACCAACGGACCAAGTGGCCGACCTATACAACTTTTGTTTGGCGGTGGTGTTAAAATAAAAAAAAAAATCACATAATATAAACTAGCAAAAGCAGAACGCACCTAGCAGTCTGGCTTGCATCATGCAATGCATTGCAGCATTCTTTGTGACATGGGAATATCAGATAATTTTTAAATATCCCTTTCAATATCCCTATAATTTTCATTGAATTTACATAAAAATGGCACACTATGTCTCGTTCTGCTATTCAGAGAGAAATAAATTGTGTTTTTAATGCAGTATAGGGCTTGATTGAACAGCTTTGTGAGGACATTAATCTGTGAATGTAACATAACTTGTTTCCATAAATGTGTGAGGACAATTGCAGTGCAAAAAAGTTCTTGTTTGGACTAATAAATTCATGAGACATAAAACTAATATGCATAAATGTCTGAGGACATCACACGGAAATGTAACACGGAACTTGTTTCCATAAAGGCATAAAGACATCGTGCAACAAATTCTGGCACAGAAATATGTAACGACTTTGTATATAAATGTGGACATTCCATTGTCCAATTTATAACTTCTCTTTCATTCTTCTTTTCTGTCTCAATTGTATTATTTTATTTTGTTGCACTCCTTTCAATAGCCAATTAGAAATCGTGTATCCTCTCCCAGAAACTAAGTGGACTATTTGTCCATGTACTTCATTGTAGTATTGCAAATTATGCACATTATCAAGTTTCTAATACATTTTCTCTGCTTTTAACTTTTTCAAAGTTGAAATAGGAGATTCAGGAACTGGTTACCTCTCGATCTCTTTGCAATTCTATGGCTCTTAGTTCGATCTCTCTTAACTGGGGGCTCTGAAAAAAAATAATTACGAGACAAAGTACAATCTAATAGGCAACTAAATCACTCCACACAACTAGGGGTAAATGTAGTTGATGAATTTAGAAAGAGAAAATATATAGAGAATGGCTTTAGATATATAATTAGCAGAATGTTTTAATCAGCCAAAAAGTGCTTTGAAAAAATTGGACGATGAATTGTGTCTCCATGATCCCCTTTTGATTTTCAAAAACTTGGCAGCAAAAGTAGCATATTAAGACTTTTAACTAAAAACTCATATAACGGCATACCATGAAATATCTCAGTATAAACTGTATAATTGTTTATCCTTCTATTTCTTTGAATTATGTTAACAGAAAATTAAGGATTTACCTGCACACACACATATATAAAGTAAAAGTCATCAGAGATCATAATCAAAATAACAATGTTGCACTAAAGCATATCTTCACCTGTCCATCCTTACTATTCAGCTAATTTCTCTATAACTCCCAACAAAGCAAGCTTTCCTCATAAGATGTCAGGCATTTTCTGACTTTTATCCAGGGCTAGAAACTACAATTTTGGTTAAGACCAAACTATTCAACCCTTTCACAAGCACATGCATGTAACTTTATTATTCTAATAAAAATGGGACGTGAAAATTAACATGAAGATTTTGGTTGTTAGTATAGAAATAGATTCACATGCAATGACTAAAAAATGAAAACAAAATACTAATAGATGTATTTTTTAGGTAAATCCAAACTTCTTATAATGGGAACATTATGAGGTTACAGTTGTTTAAAAATTGATGCCAGATGCAATGAAAGAGGAAATACATGTATAGGATGGTATACAATTAGATACATGAAAGAAACTCATGTCTTTATGACTTGTCACCTTCTTGAATATCCCCATCTGGGGTGTGCCCTTCTTCAGGGGTGTCCACTTCTTGACTATCTCCATCAGGGGTGTCCACTTCTTGACTATCTACATCAGGGGTGTCATCTTCTTGAATATCTCCATCAGGGTTGTTATCTTCTTCACA
Source organism: Strongylocentrotus droebachiensis (assembly GCA_035222895.1). Lineage (NCBI taxonomy): Eukaryota > Metazoa > Echinodermata > Echinoidea > Camarodonta > Strongylocentrotidae > Strongylocentrotus > Strongylocentrotus droebachiensis. Next base: position 71,817 of record JAVYIG010000036.1, on the reverse strand, counting down.
AGCTTCTGCAGTGAAAAGAGAGGCGAGAGGCTTGGGTGCCTGGCCAGTTTGAACATAAACAGTTGACTTCAAAAAGGTCCATCTACTTGGAGGATAATATCTGGGTTTCTAGATACCCCCATCTTTCTATTTCCTCATCGAATGGCCAGGACTTTATTTTTTTTTTCTTACTACATAGGGCTTCATGACCATAATTCTAGGAACACGCAGGTTCCTAGAAAGAATACTTCCAGCATATTTAACCCTAATCCCATTGGGATATTTTGATCGCTTCAGTCAATGGGGGGAGGGGGGGTGTAGCTTATTTGGCCCCCCTTCTGATCTCGGCCGTTGATCGTGTGATCGCGCGGAAATTCGGCATGCACATAGCCTGTGATGTTAACTCCTAGATTGCATAGTTACATTTTTGAAATATCCACTCATTATGCTAATTAAGCATTAATTATGCGTGAATTCTAATAAGCAGAAATAAATCACCTACTGAAGCTCCAAATGTGCTGATTTTTGGTCTAGATACTCCTACTAATGTTGCAGACAGATTATCATGAAAAGATTTCTAACAAAATTATTATGTATTTTATTGTTTTTTGAATTTCTTATGTATTTCTTTGTTTTTTCAACTTTATTATTTCTATTGTTTTTTTTATAGAAATTGTCGGTGACATTATTAGGGTCATACTATGATAAAAAGTACATTTTTAATCCATTTCATCCGGTCATATGAAAAATAGACCAGGATTTATGAATATTGACTGAAAACACAATTTGCATAAATCACGTTTTTGAATCATATTTGGCTTGACGATTTTTTTTCAAATGCGCGTAGCGTCGGTACCGCATACCTGGTTGTCGCAAATTTGGTCTCAAAAGTTGCGCGAGACTTGAAACAAAAAAGTCACAAACAATCATGGCGCGAGCTTTTCGTGTTTCAGACTTCTCACGAAAAATGTCGAGGGGGGGGGGGGGGGCCTAACCCCCCCCATAGGATTAGGGTTAATCCTAAAAAAAGACTGGGCTATTTTTGGTCTCTAAGAAAACTGGGGGGGGGGGGCATAAAGTGCCCCAAGTCTGTTTAGGGTTAAATATAACACCTGACACATGTGTTTTCACAAATAACTCCCTCTGAAAGGTAAGCAGATCTGAAACTAGATGAATACTCGACCGCGCACGGTCAAAATTTATGCCTACGCCATCACGTGATCAGAAAGATATTACCCCTTATACAACGCGATCAGAAATATTTGGGTGATTTTTATAAGTTTTTGGGGCCTTGTGACCATTGACCTTTGAAATCCTGAAACCAAAATGTAATCATCTTCCTATGCTTATACATACTTGAGCCAGGTAGAAAGCTGTTCAATTGTTCTGAAGTTATCGTGGTAACAAGCTATTTTGGATGATATTTTAAAAGTTTTTCTTGGCCCTGTGACCTTTGACCAACTGAACCACAAATCTAATCAGTTCATCCTGACATGCAGACACATGCACATTTATACATAAAATCAAACTTTTTGCTCTATTTCACTAAATAAAGCTCCTAGAAAGCTGATTTTTGTGTAAATATTCTTTATATGATTCCTTACAATTCTACTTGTAAACAAAATTGCAATGAGAATCAATTTCCTATGTTTTATACTGTTTTATGAATTTCTTACGTATTTCTTTGTTTTTTCGACCTTTTGTTTTTTATTGTTTTTTAGATGGAATGTGTTGCAGAACATTTTGGAAGCATATTTATGCTAAAATAATTCATTTCAGCCCATAAAAGAGAAGGTATTCATATATTTATGATTTCTTACTGAAAACACATTTTACATAGACTTTGTACACAAAATCACGTTTTTGAGCCATTTTCGGTCTGACATGCATGCACTAAAGGTGGGCGGCGGCGTAACCATATGCCCGATTTTCGCGAAAATGGTCTTAAAAGTTGCACAAGACTTGATAGTAAAAAATCAGCGAGTCACGCGGTGAAAAAATTTCGCATGGCAGAGCGGTTGCGATGAAATTTGTCGAGGGGGGGGGGGGCCAGTTGGAAAAGGGTTAAGCCATGGAATAAGCTATGGAAAAATAGGTGTCATCTTAAACAGAAAGAACACTTTTTTCTGTGATGTACGTGACACAATATGGAAATATGTTTCCAATATATTTGATATGTATCCGTAAACTCAATTTTCCAAAGTTTGTATGAGGGGAAAGGGTTCATAGCAGAATGGAAAAGTGTTTTGGAAAAAAAGATGTTTAATAATACATGTACATGTACTTGTTCTTACCATTTAGGTCGACATTGATACTGTCCAAGGACATTCCAGAGCACTTGTTCATCTGTCCCTTTTCCATTAGCAGCAGTATTTTTGCGATCTTAGCTACCTGAAGTGTGTTCTCTGGTAATCTATAATACTCTCGGTGAACTTTAATGTTGTGGCCCATAAAGGTGGCAAGTACATCTAGTTCATTGTCCTTCAGACATAATATCTGGGACATGGTTGCGACATGTTTCCTTAGCTGAGTGGATGTGATGTTTTCTGGATGTTCTGCTTTAGACATCCGAGCAAACTTTCTCACAGCATCACAACCCCTATAAGGGGTGGTACAACCTGGGCGTGCAAACAGGTACATATTGGACTCTAGGACTCCAGCATCTTGCCTAATGCTTTCCTCTGCTAAAACATCAAGTGCTTCTTTCATTTCCTGCGTCAGAAGCACAGGGACTGTTCTCCCTCTCTTTCCAGGTATTTCAACTCTGGTCAGTTTCTTGCAAAGCTCCTTTTCAAGCTTGTTGAGGCCCTGTAGAACGTCTTTGTTGAGATCTCCAGTACGTTTTTTGTAGTTTTCTACTGTCATCCTTTCAACCTCTCCACTGCGTTTCCTATTGAACAGGACAGTCTGAGCAAGCATGGCTTGGCCTAACCTGGAGAAATCATCACTGCTTACAGAACCTGCTGTGATGTGTGTCATTGACTCCTGCATCTGGTGCTGGATGGTGTTGTGCACGCTTTGTATGTCAGAAGACAAAGGAATTATTGTTGGTCTGTTCCTCTTTGCTGTGTAGAGAGTCTTGAGAGCACCTGTTGAAACTTTTTCTGCCCATTCAAGAGAGCACAATTCACCAAACTGTTCAGCCCTTTCTTTCTGCCCTGTGTCCCCATTCTTCAGTGCTTCAGCCATAAGAAACCTGGAACACTTTTTGAGTGAGTGTCCAACTTTTAAGGCTAGAGAAGGTGTCTTATACTTGCCTGAGCTCTCATCCAAGCCTGCTATTTTGTTGACAGCTCGGACCACATCATCAAACACCTTTGGGTCAATGGTCTCAGACAGGCAGTTGATGGATGGTCTGATAGATCTCATTTGAAGGAGCAGACGGCCCATTTCCCTTAGTTTTTGACCAACATAGTTATAATGGTTGTTTGAGTCCTGGAACTTGGATAGAAGATGTCCACCGAACTTTATGATTAAATCATCATGCCTCACTGCCAAACTAACATCATCATGAGTCATTCGGCTGAAGACTTCATCTCGAAGTCTTACAGGTACTTCTTTTGGCATAGGCAGCAACATCGAACATTGTGACTGAAAACTTCCAGATCCAGACTGAGCACTTCCGACACATTTCTTTCGATGCTTCCACAAGTCACTCCTTACATACCATGCGTAACACTGAGTGCAAGGCAGGTAGTCCTTCACTGGTGTTTCATACGTTGGCCGTTTAAATGGAATCAGCAAACCCTTCCCTTCTCTTAATACTTGAAGATTATGAGCATGATTGCCTTTATTTCTCAAAAGTTCAAGTAAGTCACGTCGATTCTTAGACTTCTTTGGAAATGCCATGATTCTTTTAACATCAATTTCGTTTGAATGATGTGACTGGATGTGACGAGCAAATTTTGGAGTGTCCTTCTCGCAAAATACACAAAAATGCCGTTTGTCCCACTTCCTCCGAAGTTCGTTGTTTGCTGTTAGAACCTTTATACATGTATCCTCAGCTTTGTCTGTTATATCCTTTTCTTGATTTCCAGCATTGTTTTCTGAATCAAGTTGACCAATACTGGACTCATATAGACGATCTGCTCTGGATGTATGCAGTACGCGATATGGAATGACATCAGATTCACAATCATCATTGCTATCTTCACTGTCTTCACTCTTCTTCCATGTTGGGTCAGCGTCTGTATCATCAACGTCTTCATCATCTCTTTCTTCCTATGGAAACAAATGAAACACAAAGTAAATACAAATGCAGCGATCAAGCTGATAATTGATGAAATCCAATAGCAGGGAAAAAATCAGTTTTAATGAAAAATGAGGAAATTAAATTTTCACATGTTTAATAAAATAGATACGCAAGTGCATATAAGGCATCTATGGTATTATAAACATTGTAACAATTCAATAGTAACACTTGTTTGCATAAATCTGTTAGGTTACACTGCAATGCAACAATGAACTTGTTTCCATAAGTGTTTGAGGACATTACATGTACACTGCAAATTTGACATAGAAATTGTTTACATATTCAAGAGAGGACGTGCATGTTTTAATACTAAGCAATTGCAACACACTAATTGAGGATCTCTATACTTACAGAAAATGAATCATTATTGTTCTTTTCCTTTTCCAGACTGGGCTACAATACATGAGAGAAAGACATGAAACATTTCATCATTGCCATCTTTTTTTGTTTACCCCTTTTCTTTCCATTTATTTTCTTGTATTTTTAAAAATTTTCTTTTTCTTTTCTTTTTCCTTTTTATATTTCACTTTGTCCCCGTTTTTGTTCCCTTTATTTTCTGTTCTGCCCAAATACGTGAGTGCAAAAAAGGCATCTACAGGTGTCATAAACATTTTAACAATTCGATAGTAACACTTGTTTGCATGAATCTGTTAGATTACACTGCAATGCAACAATGAACTTGTTTCCATAAGTGTTTGAGAACATTACATGTACACTGCAAATTTGACATAGAAATTGTTTACATATTCAAGAGAGGACATGCATGTTTTAATACTAAGCAATTTCAACACACTAATTGAGGATCTCTATACTTACCGAAGATGGTATGTTCTTTTCCTTTTCCAGACTGGGCTACAATACATGAGAGAAAGACATGAAACATTTCATCATTGCCATCTTTTTTTGTTTACCCCTTTTCTTTCCATTTATTTTTTTGTATTTTTAAAACTTTCCTTTTCTTTCCTTTTCCCTTTTTATATTTCACTTTGTCCGCATTTTCGTTCCTTTTCTTTTCTGTTCTGCCCGAATACGAGAAGGCAAATAAGGTATCTACAGGTATTATAAACATTGTAACAATTCGATAGTAACACTTGTTTGCATAATAAAATAATAATAATAATGAAATATCTTTATATAGCGCATAACACAATCATGAGAAAGTCCCTATGCGCTTAAACAGAAATAGAAGTGTGAAAGAAATCAGAAGAGCTGGGATCACTAAGGTTATTGGGTTTCAAAGAGATAAGTTTTTAGGTTACTCCTGAATTTGTCATATGGTGTGATATTTGTGAAGTAGTTTGGTAGGCTATTCCATAAAAAAGATGCTTCATGTGAAAATTATCTCTCACCATATGATTTTGTTGCAGTTGTAGGTACAGTGAACATTGATCTTTTACGAGAACGTAATGATCTCTCCGTTTTATATTCAATGAGCAATTCTGTGAGATATATGGGTGCTAACTGTTAAATCTGTATTACACTGCAATGCAACAATGAACTTGTTTCCATAAGTGTTTGAGAACGATACATGTACACTGCATATTTGACATAGAAATTGTTTACATATTCAAGAGAGGACGTGCATGTTTTAATACTAAGCAATTTCAACACACTAATTGAGGATCTCTATACTTACCGAAGATGGTATGTTCTTTTCCTTTTCCAGACTGGGCTACAATACATGAGAGAAAAACATGAAACATTTCATCATTGCAATCTCTTTTTGTTTACCCCTTTTCTTTCCATTTATTTTCTTGTATTTTTAAAACTTATCTTTTCTTTTCTTTTCCCTTTTTATATTTCAACTTGTCCCCATTTTAGTTCCTTTTCTTTTCTATTCTGCCCGAATACGCAAGTGGAAATAAGGCATCTACAGGTATCATAAACATTTTGTAACAATTTGATAGTAACACTTGTTTGCATAAATCTGTTAGATTACACTGCAATGCAACAATGGACTTGTTTCCATAAGTGTTTGAGAACAATACATGTACACTGCATATTTGACATAGAAATTGTTTACATATTCAAGAGAGGACATGCATGTTTTAATACTAAGCAATTTCAACACACTAATTGAGGATCTCTATACTTACCGAAGATGGTATGTTCTTTTCCTTTTCCAGACTGGGCTACAATACATGAGAGAAAAACATGAAACATTTCATCATTGCAATCTCTTTTTGTTTACCCCTTTTCTTTCCATTTATTTTCTTGTATTTTTAAAACTTATCTTTTCTTTTCTTTTCCCTTTTTATATTTCAACTTGTCCCCATTTTAGTTCATTTTCTTTTCTATTCTGCCCGAATACGCAAGTGGAAATAAGGCATCTACAGGTATCATAAACATTGTAACAATTTGATAGTAACACTTGTTTGCATAAATCTGTTAGATTACACTGCAATGCAACAATGGACTTGTTTCCATAAGTGTTTGAGAACAATACATGTACACTGCATATTTGACATAGAAATTGTTTACATATTCAAGAGAGGACATGCATGTTTTAATACTAAGCAATTTCAACACACTAATTGAGAATCTCTATACTTACCGAAGATGGTATGTTCTTTTCCTTTTCCAGACTGGGCTACAATACATGAGAGAAAGACATGAAACATTTCATCATTGCAATCTTTTTTTGTTAAACCCCTTTTCTTTCCATTTATTTTCTTGTATTTTTAAAACTTTCCTTTTCTTTTCTTTTCCCTTTTTATATTTCACTTTGTCCGCATTTTTGTTCCTTTTCTTTTCTGTTCTGCCCGAATACGAGAAGGCAAATAAGGCATCTACAGGTATCGTAAACATTGTAACAATTCGATAGTAACACTTGTTTGCATAATAAAATAATAATAATAATGAAATATTTTTATATAGCGCATAACACAATCATGAGAAAGTCCCAATGCGCTTAAACAGAAATAGAAGTGTGAAAGAAATCAGAAGAGCTGGGATTATCACTAAGGTTATTGGGTTTCAAAGAGATAAGTTTTTAGGTTACTCCTAAATTTGTCATATGGTGTGATATTTGTGAAGTAGTTTGGTAGGCTATTCCATAAAATAGATGCTTCATGTGAAAATGATCTCTCACCATATGATTTTGTTGCAGTTTTAGGTACAGTGAACATTGATCTTTTACGAGAACGTAATGATCTCTCCGGTTTATATTCAATGAGCAATTCTGTGAGATATATGGGTGCTAACTGTTAAATCTGTATTACACTGCAATGCAACAATGAACTTGTTTCCATAAGTGTTTGAGAACAATACATGTACACTGCATATTTGACATAGAAATTGTTTACATATTCAAGAGAGGACGTGCATGTTTTAATACTAAGCAATTTCAACACACTAATTGAGGATCTCTATACTTACCGAAGATGGTATGTTCTTTTCCTTTTCCAGACTGGGCTACAATACATGAGAGAAAGCCATGAAACATTTCATCATTGCAATCTTTTTTTGTTTATCCCTTTTCTTTCCATTTATTTTCTTGTATTTTTAAAACTTATCTTTTCTTTTCTTTTCCCTTTTTATATTTCAACTTGTCCCCATTTTAGTTCTTTTTCTTTTCTATTCTGCCCGAATACGCAAGTGGAAATAAGGCATCTACAGGTATCATAACCATTGTAACAATTTGATAGTAACACTTGTTTGCATAAATCTGTTAGATTACACTGCAATACAACAATGAACTTGTTTCCATAAGTGTTTGAGAACAATACATGTACACTGCATATTTGACATAGAAATTGTTTACATATTCAAGAGAGGACATGCATGTTTTAATACTAAGCAATTTCAACACACAAATTGAGGATCTCTATACTTACCGAAGATGGTATGTTCTTTTCCTTTTCCAGACTGGGCTACAATACATGAGAGAAAGACATGAAACATTTCATCATTGCCATCTTTTTTAGTTTACCCCTTTTCTTTCCATTTATTTTCTTGTATTTTTAAAACTTTTTTTTTCTCAAATTTTTTCCCCCTTTTTATATTTCACCTTGACCCCATTTTTGTTCCTTTTCTTTTCTGTTCTGCCCGAATACGCGAAGGCAAATAAGGCATCTACAGGTATTATAAACATTGTAACAATTCGATAGTAACACTTGTTTGCATAATAAAATAATAATAATAATGAAATATTTTTATATAGCGCATAACACAATCATGAGAAAGTCCCTATGCGCTTAAACAGAAATAGAAGTGTGAAAGAAATTAGAAGAGCTGGGATTATCACTAAGGTTATTGGGTTTCAAAGAGATAAGTTTTTAGGTTACTCCTGAATTTGTCATATGGTGTGATATTTGTGAAGTAGTTTGGTAGGCTATTCCATAAAATAGATGCTTCATGTGAAAATGATCTCTCACCATATGATTTTGTTGCAGTTTTAGGTACAGTGAACATTGATTTTTTACGAGAACGTAATGATCTCTCTGGTTTATATTCAATGAGCAATTCTGTGAGATATATGGGTGCTTACTGTTAAATCTGTATTACACTGCAATGCAACAATGAACTTGTTTCCATAAGTGTTTGAGAACAATACATGTACACTGCAAATTTGACATAGAAATTGTTTACATATTCAAGAGAGGACGTGCATGTTTTAATACTAAGCAATTTCAACACACTAATTGAGGATCTCTATACTTACCGAAGATGGTATGTTCTTTTCCTTTTCCAGACTGGGCTACAATACATGAGAGAAAAACATGAAACATTTCATCATTGCAATCTCTTTTTGTTTACCCCTTTTCTTTCCATTTATTTTCTTGTATTTTTAAAACTTATCTTTTCTTTTCTTTTCCCTTTTTATATTTCAACTTGTCCCCATTTTAGTTCATTTTCTTTTCTATTCTGCCCGAATACGCAAGTGGAAATAAGGCATCTACAGGTATCATAAACATTGTAACAATTTGATAGTAACACTTGTTTGCATAAATCTGTTAGATTACACTGCAATGCAACAATGGACTTGTTTCCATAAGTGTTTGAGAACAATACATGTACACTGCATATTTGACATAGAAATTGTTTACATATTCAAGAGAGGACATGCATGTTTTAATACTAAGCAATTTCAACACACTAATTGAGAATCTCTATACTTACCGAAGATGGTATGTTCTTTTCCTTTTCCAGACTGGGCTACAATACATGAGAGAAAGACATGAAACATTTCATCATTGCAATCTTTTTTTGTTTACCCCTTTTCTTTCCATTTATTTTCTTGTATTTTTAAAACTTTCCTTTTCTTTTCTTTTCCCTTTTTATATTTCACTTTGTCCGCATTTTTGTTCCTTTTCTTTTCTGTTCTGCCCGAATACGAGAAGGCAAATAAGGCATCTACAGGTATCGTAAACATTGTAACAATTCGATAGTAACACTTGTTTGCATAATAAAATAATAATAATAATGAAATATTTTTATATAGCGCATAACACAATCATGAGAAAGTCCCAATGCGCTTAAACAGAAATAGAAGTGTGAAAGAAATCAGAAGAGCTGGGATTATCACTAAGGTTATTGGGTTTCAAAGAGATAAGTTTTTAGGTTACTCCTAAATTTGTCATATGGTGTGATATTTGTGAAGTAGTTTGGTAGGCTATTCCATAAAATAGATGCTTCATGTGAAAATGATCTCTCACCATATGATTTTGTTGCAGTTTTAGGTACAGTGAACATTGATCTTTTACGAGAACGTAATGATCTCTCTGGTTTATATTCAATGAGCAATTCTGTGAGATATATGGGTGCTTACTGTTAAATCTGTATTACACTGCAATGCAACAATGAACTTGTTTCCATAAGTGTTTGAGAACAATACATGTACACTGCAAATTTGACATAGAAATTGTTTACATATTCAAGAGAGGACGTGCATGTTTTAATACTAAGCAATTTCAACACACTAATTGAGGATCTCTATACTTACCGAAGATGGTATGTTCTTTTCCTTTTCCAGACTGGGCTACAATACATGAGAGAAAAACATGAAAAATTTCATCATTGCAATCTCTTTTTGTTTACCCCTTTTCTTTCCATTTATTTTCTTGTATTTTTAAAACTTATCTTTTCTTTTCTTTTCCCTTTTTATATTTCAACTTGTCCCCATTTTAGTTCCATTTCTTTTCTATTCTGCCCGAATACGCAAGTGGAAATAAGGCATCTACAGGTATCATAAACATTGTAACAATTTGATAGTAACACTTGTTTGCATAAATCTGTTAGATTACACTGCAATGCAACAATGAACTTGTTTCCATAAGTGTTTGAGAACAATACATGTACACTGCATATTTGACATAGAAATTGTTTACATATTCAAGAGAGGACATGCATGTTTTAATACTAAGCAATTTCAACACACAAATTGAGGATCTCTATACTTACCGAAGATGGTATGTTCTTTTCCTTTTCCAGACTGGGCTACAATACATGAGAGAAAGACATGAAACATTTCATCATTGCCATCTTTTTTTGTTTACCCCTTTTCTTTCCATTTATTTTCTTGTATTTTTAAAATTCTCTTTTTCTTTCCTTTTCCCTTTTTATATTTCACTTTGTCCGCATTTTTGTTCCTTTTCTTTTCTGTTCTGCCCGAATACGAAAAGGCAAATAAGGCATTAACAGGTATCATAAACATTGTAACAATTCGATAGTAACACTTTTTTGCATAATAAAATAATAATAATAATGAAATATTTTTATATAGCGCATAACACAATCATGAGAAAGTCCCTATGCGCTTAAACAGAAATAGAAGTGTGAAAGAAATCAGAAGAGCTGGGATTATCACTAAGGTTATTGGGTTTCAAAGAGATAAGTTTTTAGGTTACTCCTGAATTTGTCATATGGTGTGATATTTGTGAAGTAGTTTGGTAGGCTATTCCATAAAATAGATGCTTCATGTGAAAATGATCTCTCACCATATGATTTTGTTGCAGTTTTAGGTACAGTGAACATTGATCTTTTACGAGAACGTAATGATCTCTCCGGTTTATATTCAATGAGCAATTCTGTGAGATATATGGGTGCTAACTGTTAAATCTGTATTACACTGCAATGCAACAATGAACTTGTTTCCATAAGTGTTTGAGAACAATACATGTACACTGCATATTTGACATAGAAATTGTTTACATATTCAAGAGAGGACGTGCATGTTTTAATACTAAGCAATTTCAACACACTAATTGAGGATCTCTATACTTACCGAAGATGGTATGTTCTTTTCCTTTTCCAGACTGGGCTACAATACATGAGAGAAAGCCATGAAACATTTCATCATTGCAATCTTTTTTTGTTTATCCCTTTTCTTTCCATTCATTTTCTTGTATTTTTAAAACTTATCTTTTCTTTTCTTTTCCCTTTTTATATTTCAACTTGTCCCCATTTTAGTTCTTTTTCTTTTCTATTCTGCCCGAATACGCAAGTGGAAATAAGGCATCTACAGGTATCATAACCATTGTAACAATTTGATAGTAACACTTGTTTGCATAAATCTGTTAGATTACACTGCAATACAACAATGAACTTGTTTCCATAAGTGTTTGAGAACAATACATGTACACTGCATATTTGACATAGAAATTGTTTACATATTCAAGAGAGGACATGCATGTTTTAATACTAAGCAATTTCAACACACAAATTGAGGATCTCTATACTTACCGAAGATGGTATGTTCTTTTCCTTTTCCAGACTGGGCTACAATACATGAGAGAAAGACATGAAACATTTCATCATTGCCATCTTTTTTAGTTTACCCCTTTTCTTTCCATTTATTTTCTTGTATTTTTAAAACTTTTTTTTTCTTTTTTTCCCCCTTTTTATATTTCACCTTGACCCCATTTTTGTTCCTTTTCTTTTCTGTTCTGCCCGAATACGCGAAGGCAAATAAGGCATCTACAGGTATTATAAACATTGTAACAATTCGATAGTAACACTTGTTTGCATAATAAAATAATAATAATAATGAAATATTTTTATATAGCGCATAACACAATCATGAGAAAGTCCCTATGCGCTTAAACAGAAATAGAAGTGTGAAAGAAATTAGAAGAGCTGGGATTATCACTAAGGTTATTGGGTTTCAAAGAGATAAGTTTTTAGGTTACTCCTGAATTTGTCATATGGTGTGATATTTGTGAAGTAGTTTGGTAGGCTATTCCATAAAATAGATGCTTCATGTGAAAATGATCTCTCACCATATGATTTTGTTGCAGTTTTAGGTACAGTGAACATTGATCTTTTACGAGAACGTAATGATCTCTCTGGTTTATATTCAATGAGCAATTCTGTGAGATATATGGGTGCTTACTGTTAAATCTGTATTACACTGCAATGCAACAATGAACTTGTTTCCATAAGTGTTTGAGAACAATACATGTACACTGCAAATTTGACATAGAAATTGTTTACATATTCAAGAGAGGACGTGCATGTTTTAATACTAAGCAATTTCAACACACTAATTGAGGATCTCTATACTTACCGAAGATGGTATGTTCTTTTCCTTTTCCAGACTGGGCTACAATACATGAGAGAAAGACATGAAACATTTCATCATTGCAATCTCTTTTTGTTTACCCCTTTTCTTTCCATTTATTTTCTTGTATTTTTTAAAACTTATCTTTTCTTTTCTTTTCCCTTTTTATATTTCAACTTGTCCCCATTTTAGTTCCTTTTCTTTTCTATTCTGCCCGAATATGCAAGTGGAAATAAGGCATCTACAGGTATCATAAACATTGTAACAATTTGATAGTAACACTTGTTTGCATAAATCTGTTAGATTACACTGCAATGCAACAATGGACTTGTTTCCATAAGTGTTTGAGAACAATACATGTACACTGCATATTTGACATAGAAATTGTTTACATATTCAAGAGAGGACATGCATGTTTTAATACTAAGCAATTTCAACACACTAATTGAGGATCTCTATACTTACCGAAGATGGTATGTTCTTTTCCTTTTCCAGACTGGGCTACAATACATGAGAGAAAGACATGAAACATTTCATCATTGCCATCTTTTTTTGTTTACCCCTTTTCTTTCCATTTATTTTCTTGTATTTTTAAAATTCTCTTTTTCTTTCCTTTTCCCTTTTTATATTTCACTTTGTCCGCATTTTTGTTCCTTTTCTTTTCTGTTCTGCCCGAATACGAAAAGGCAAATAAGGCATCAACAGGTATCATAAACATTGTAACAATTCGATAGTAACACTTGTTTGCATAATAAAATAATAATAATAATGAAATATTTTTATATAGCGCATAACACAATCATGAGAAAGTCCCTATGCGCTTAAACAGAAATAGAAGTGTGAAAGAAATTAGAAGAGCTGGGATTATCACTAAGGTTATTGGGTTTCAAAGAGATAAGTTTTTAGGTTACTCCTGAATTTGTCATATGGTGTGATATTTGTGAAGTAGTTTGGTAGGCTATTCCATAAAATAGATGCTTCATGTGAAAATGATCTCTCACCATATGATTTTGTTGCAGTTTTAGGTACAGTGAACATTGATCTTTTACGAGAACGTAATGATCTCTCTGGTTTATATTCAATGAGCAATTCTGTGAGATATATGGGTGCTTACTGTTAAATCTGTATTACACTGCAATGCAACAATGAACTTGTTTCCATAAGTGTTTGAGAACAATACATGTACACTGCAAATTTGACATAGAAATTGTTTACATATTCAAGAGAGGACGTGCATGTTTTAATACTAAGCAATTTCAACACACTAATTGAGGATCTCTATACTTACCGAAGATGGTATGTTCTTTTCCTTTTCCAGACTGGGCTACAATACATGAGAGAAAGACATGAAACATTTCATCATTGCAATCTCTTTTTGTTTACCCCTTTTCTTTCCATTTATTTTCTTGTATTTTTTAAAACTTATCTTTTCTTTTCTTTTCCCTTTTTATATTTCAACTTGTCCCCATTTTAGTTCCTTTTCTTTTCTATTCTGCCCGAATATGCAAGTGGAAATAAGGCATCTACAGGTATCATAAACATTGTAACAATTTGATAGTAACACTTGTTTGCATAAATCTGTTAGATTACACTGCAATGCAACAATGGACTTGTTTCCATAAGTGTTTGAGAACAATACATGTACACTGCATATTTGACATAGAAATTGTTTACATATTCAAGAGAGGACGTGCATGTTTTAATACTAAGCAATTTCAACACACTAATTGAGGATCTCTATACTTACCGAAGATGGTATGTTCTTTTCCTTTTCCAGACTGGGCTACAATACATGAGAGAAAGCCATGAAACATTTCATCATTGCAATCTTTTTTTGTTTATCCCTTTTCTTTCCATTCATTTTCTTGTATTTTTAAAACTTATCTTTTCTTTTCTTTTCCCTTTTTATATTTCAACTTGTCCCCATTTTAGTTCTTTTTCTTTTCTATTCTGCCCGAATACGCAAGTGGAAATAAGGCATCTACAGGTATCATAACCATTGTAACAATTTGATAGTAACACTTGTTTGCATAAATCTGTTAGATTACACTGCAATACAACAATGAACTTGTTTCCATAAGTGTTTGAGAACAATACATGTACACTGCATATTTGACATAGAAATTGTTTACATATTCAAGAGAGGACATGCATGTTTTAATACTAAGCAATTTCAACACACAAATTGAGGATCTCTATACTTACCGAAGATGGTATGTTCTTTTCCTTTTCCAGACTGGGCTACAATACATGAGAGAAAGACATGAAACATTTCATCATTGCCATCTTTTTTAGTTTACCCCTTTTCTTTCCATTTATTTTCTTGTATTTTTAAAACTTTTTTTTTCTTTTTTTCCCCCTTTTTATATTTCACCTTGACCCCATTTTTGTTCCTTTTCTTTTCTGTTCTGCCCGAATACGCGAAGGCAAATAAGGCATCTACAGGTATTATAAACATTGTAACAATTCGATAGTAACACTTGTTTGCATAATAAAATAATAATAATAATGAAATATTTTTATATAGCGCATAACACAATCATGAGAAAGTCCCTATGCGCTTAAACAGAAATAGAAGTGTGAAAGAAATTAGAAGAGCTGGGATTATCACTAAGGTTATTGGGTTTCAAAGAGATAAGTTTTTAGGTTACTCCTGAATTTGTCATATGGTGTGATATTTGTGAAGTAGTTTGGTAGGCTATTCCATAAAATAGATGCTTCATGTGAAAATGATCTCTCACCATATGATTTTGTTGCAGTTTTAGGTACAGTGAACATTGATCTTTTACGAGAACGTAATGATCTCTCTGGTTTATATTCAATGAGCAATTCTGTGAGATATATGGGTGCTTACTGTTAAATCTGTATTACACTGCAATGCAACAATGAACTTGTTTCCATAAGTGTTTGAGAACAATACATGTACACTGCAAATTTGACATAGAAATTGTTTACATATTCAAGAGAGGACGTGCATGTTTTAATACTAAGCAATTTCAACACACTAATTGAGGATCTCTATACTTACCGAAGATGGTATGTTCTTTTCCTTTTCCAGACTGGGCTACAATACATGAGAGAAAGACATGAAACATTTCATCATTGCAATCTCTTTTTGTTTACCCCTTTTCTTTCCATTTATTTTCTTGTATTTTTTAAAACTTATCTTTTCTTTTCTTTTCCCTTTTTATATTTCAACTTGTCCCCATTTTAGTTCCTTTTCTTTTCTATTCTGCCCGAATATGCAAGTGGAAATAAGGCATCTACAGGTATCATAAACATTGTAACAATTTGATAGTAACACTTGTTTGCATAAATCTGTTAGATTACACTGCAATGCAACAATGGACTTGTTTCCATAAGTGTTTGAGAACAATACATGTACACTGCATATTTGACATAGAAATTGTTTACATATTCAAGAGAGGACATGCATGTTTTAATACTAAGCAATTTCAACACACTAATTGAGGATCTCTATACTTACCGAAGATGGTATGTTCTTTTCCTTTTCCAGACTGGGCTACAATACATGAGAGAAAGACATGAAACATTTCATCATTGCCATCTTTTTTTGTTTACCCCTTTTCTTTCCATTTATTTTCTTGTATTTTTAAAATTCTCTTTTTCTTTCCTTTTCCCTTTTTATATTTCACTTTGTCCGCATTTTTGTTCCTTTTCTTTTCTGTTCTGCCCGAATACGAAAAGGCAAATAAGGCATCAACAGGTATCATAAACATTGTAACAATTCGATAGTAACACTTGTTTGCATAATAAAATAATAATAATAATGAAATATTTTTATATAGCGCATAACACAATCATGAGAAAGTCCCTATGCGCTTAAACAGAAATAGAAGTGTGAAAGAAATTAGAAGAGCTGGGATTATCACTAAGGTTATTGGGTTTCAAAGAGATAAGTTTTTAGGTTACTCCTGAATTTGTCATATGGTGTGATATTTGTGAAGTAGTTTGGTAGGCTATTCCATAAAATAGATGCTTCATGTGAAAATGATCTCTCACCATATGATTTTGTTGCAGTTTTAGGTACAGTGAACATTGATCTTTTACGAGAACGTAATGATCTCTCTGGTTTATATTCAATGAGCAATTCTGTGAGATATATGGGTGCTTACTGTTAAATCTGTATTACACTGCAATGCAACAATGAACTTGTTTCCATAAGTGTTTGAGAACAATACATGTACACTGCAAATTTGACATAGAAATTGTTTACATATTCAAGAGAGGACGTGCATGTTTTAATACTAAGCAATTTCAACACACTAATTGAGGATCTCTATACTTACCGAAGATGGTATGTTCTTTTCCTTTTCCAGACTGGGCTACAATACATGAGAGAAAGACATGAAACATTTCATCATTGCAATCTCTTTTTGTTTACCCCTTTTCTTTCCATTTATTTTCTTGTATTTTTTAAAACTTATCTTTTCTTTTCTTTTCCCTTTTTATATTTCAACTTGTCCCCATTTTAGTTCCTTTTCTTTTCTATTCTGCCCGAATATGCAAGTGGAAATAAGGCATCTACAGGTATCATAAACATTGTAACAATTTGATAGTAACACTTGTTTGCATAAATCTGTTAGATTACACTGCAATGCAACAATGGACTTGTTTCCATAAGTGTTTGAGAACAATACATGTACACTGCATATTTGACATAGAAATTGTTTACATATTCAAGAGAGGACATGCATGTTTTAATACTAAGCAATTTCAACACACTAATTGAGGATCTCTATACTTACCGAAGATGGTATGTTCTTTTCCTTTTCCAGACTGGGCTACAATACATGAGAGAAAGACATGAAACATTTCATCATTGCCATCTTTTTTTGTTTACCCCTTTTCTTTCCATTTATTTTCTTGTATTTTTAAAATTCTCTTTTTCTTTCCTTTTCCCTTTTTATATTTCACTTTGTCCGCATTTTTGTTCCTTTTCTTTTCTGTTCTGCCCGAATACGAAAAGGCAAATAAGGCATCAACAGGTATCATAAACATTGTAACAATTCGATAGTAACACTTGTTTGCATAATAAAATAATAATAATAATGAAATATTTTTATATAGCGCATAACACAATCATGAGAAAGTCCCTATGCGCTTAAACAGAAATAGAAGTGTGAAAGAAATTAGAAGAGCTGGGATTATCACTAAGGTTATTGGGTTTCAAAGAGATAAGTTTTTAGGTTACTCCTGAATTTGTCATATGGTGTGATATTTGTGAAGTAGTTTGGTAGGCTATTCCATAAAATAGATGCTTCATGTGAAAATGATCTCTCACCATATGATTTTGTTGCAGTTTTAGGTACAGTGAACATTGATCTTTTACGAGAACGTAATGATCTCTCTGGTTTATATTCAATGAGCAATTCTGTGAGATATATGGGTGCTTACTGTTAAATCTGTATTACACTGCAATGCAACAATGAACTTGTTTCCATAAGTGTTTGAGAACAATACATGTACACTGCAAATTTGACATAGAAATTGTTTACATATTCAAGAGAGGACGTGCATGTTTTAATACTAAGCAATTTCAACACACTAATTGAGGATCTCTATACTTACCGAAGATGGTATGTTCTTTTCCTTTTCCAGACTGGGCTACAATACATGAGAGAAAGACATGAAACATTTCATCATTGCAATCTCTTTTTGTTTACCCCTTTTCTTTCCATTTATTTTCTTGTATTTTTTAAAACTTATCTTTTCTTTTCTTTTCCCTTTTTATATTTCAACTTGTCCCCATTTTAGTTCCTTTTCTTTTCTATTCTGCCCGAATATGCAAGTGGAAATAAGGCATCTACAGGTATCATAAACATTGTAACAATTTGATAGTAACACTTGTTTGCATAAATCTGTTAGATTACACTGCAATGCAACAATGGACTTGTTTCCATAAGTGTTTGAGAACAATACATGTACACTGCATATTTGACATAGAAATTGTTTACATATTCAAGAGAGGACATGCATGTTTTAATACTAAGCAATTTCAACACACTAATTGAGGATCTCTATACTTACCGAAGATGGTATGTTCTTTTCCTTTTCCAGACTGGGCTACAATACATGAGAGAAAGACATGAAACATTTCATCATTGCCATCTTTTTTTGTTTACCCCTTTTCTCTCCATTTATTTTCTTGTATTTTTAAAATTCTCTTTTTCTTTCCTTTTCCCTTTTTATATTTCACTTTGTCCGCATTTTTGTTCCTTTTCTTTTCTGTTCTGCCCGAATACGAAAAGGCAAATAAGGCATCAACAGGTATCATAAACATTGTAACAATTCGATAGTAACACTTGTTTGCATAATAAAATAATAATAATAATGAAATATTTTTATATAGCGCATAACACAATCATGAGAAAGTCCCTATGCGCTTAAACAGAAATAGAAGTGTGAAAGAAATCAGAAGAGCTGGGATTATCACTAAGGTTATTGGGTTTCAAAGAGATAAGTTTTTAGGTTACTCCTGAATTTGTCATATGGTGTGATATTTGTGAAGTAGTTTGGTAGGCTATTCCATAAAATAGATGCTTCATGTGAAAATGATCTCTCACCATATGATTTTGTTGCAGTTTTAGGTACAGTGAACATTGATCTTTTACGGGAACGTAATGATCTCTCCGGTTTATATTCAATGAGCAATTCTGTGAGATATATGGGTGCTAACTGTTAAATCTGTATTACACTGCAATGCAACAATGAACTTGTTTCCATAAGTGTTTGAGAACAATACATGTACACTGCATATTTGACATAGAAATTGTTTACATATTCAAGAGAGGACGTGCATGTTTTAATACTAAGCAATTTCAACACACTAATTGAGGATCTCTATACTTACCGAAGATGGTATGTTCTTTTCCTTTTCCAGACTGGGCTACAATACATGAGAGAAAGCCATGAAACATTTCATCATTGCAATCTTTTTTTGTTTATCCCTTTTCTTTCCATTTATTTTCTTGTATTTTTAAAACTTATCTTTTCTTTTCTTTTCCCTTTTTATATTTCAACTTGTCCCCATTATAGTTCTTTTTCTTTTCTATTCTGCCCGAATACGCAAGTGGAAATAAGGCATCTACAGGTATCATAAACATTGTAACAATTTGATAGTAACACTTGTTTGCATAAATCTGTTAGATTACACTGCAATGCAACAATGGACTTGTTTCCATAAGTGTTTGAGAACAATACATGTACACTGCATATTTGACATAGAAATTGTTTACATATTCAAGAGAGGACATGCATGTTTTAATACTAAGCAATTTCAACACACTAATTGAGGATCTCTATACTTACCGAAGATGGTATGTTCTTTTCCTTTTCCAGACTGGGCTACAATACATGAGAGAAAGACATGAAACATTTCATCATTGCCATCTTTTTTTTTTACCCCTTTTCTTTCCATTTATTTTCTTGTATTTTTAAAATTCTCTTTTTCTTTCCTTTTCCCTTTTTATATTTCACTTTGTCCGCATTTTTGTTCCTTTTCTTTTCTGTTCTGCCCGAATAAGAGAAGGCAAATAAGGTATCTACAGGTATTATAAACATTGTAACAATTCGATAGTAACACTTGTTTGCATAATAAAATAATAATAATAATGAAATATTTTTATATAGCGCATAACACAATCATGAGAAAGTCCCTATGCGCTTAAACAGAAATAGAAGTGTGAAAGAAATCAGAAGAGCTGGGATTATCACTAAGGTTATTGGGTTTCAAAGAGATAAGTTTTTAGGTTACTCCTGAATTTGTCATAAGGTGTGATATTTGTGAAGTAGTTTGGTAGGCTATTCCATAAAATAGATGCTTCATGTGAAAATTATCTCTCACCATATGATTTTGTTGCAGTTTTAGGTACAGTGAACATTGATCTTTTACGAGAACGTAATGATCTCTCCGGTTTATATTCAATGAGCAATTCTGTGAGATATATGGGTGCTAACTGTTAAATCTGTATTACACTGCAATGCAACAATGAACTTGTTTTCATAAATGTTTGAGAACAATACATGTACACTGCATATTTGACAAAGAAATTGTTTACATATTCAAGAGAGGACGTTCATGTTTTAATACTAAGCAATTTCAACACACTAATTGAGGTTCTCTATACTTACCGAAGATGGTATGTTCTTTTCCTTTTCCAGACTGGGCTACAATACATGAGAGAAAGACATGAAACATTTCATCATTGTCATTTTTTTTTTTTTTACCCCTTTTCTTTCCATTTATTTTCTTGTATTTTTAAAACTTTCTTTTTCTTTCCTTTTCCCTTTTTATATTTCACTTTGTCCGCATTTTTGTTCCTTTTCTTTTCTGTTCTGCCCGAATACGAGAAGGCAAATAAGGCATCTACAGGTATCATAAACATTGTAACAATTCGATTGTAACACTTGTTTGCATAATAAAAAAATAATAATAATGAAATAACTTTATATAGCGCATAACACAATCATGAGAAAGTCCCTATGCGCTTAAACAAAAATAGAAGTGTGAAAGAAATCAGAAGAGCTGGGATTATCACTAAGGTTATTGGGTTTCAAAGAGATAAGTTTTTAGGTTACTCCTAAATTTGTCATATGGTGTGATATTTGTGAAGTAGTTTGGTAGGCTATTCCATAAAATAGATGCTTCATGTGAAAATGATCTCTCACCATATGA
Source organism: Strongylocentrotus droebachiensis (assembly GCA_035222895.1). Lineage (NCBI taxonomy): Eukaryota > Metazoa > Echinodermata > Echinoidea > Camarodonta > Strongylocentrotidae > Strongylocentrotus > Strongylocentrotus droebachiensis. Next base: position 50,388 of record JAVYIG010000036.1, on the reverse strand, counting down.
TTTTGTTGCAGTTTTAGGTACAGTGAACATTGATCTTTTACGAGAACGTAATGATCTCTCCGGTTTATATTCAATGAGCAATTCTGTGAGATATATGGGTGCTAACTGTTAAATCTGTATTACACTGCAATGCAACAATGAACTTGTTTCCATAAGTGTTTGAGAACAATACATGTACACTGCATATTTGACATAGAAATTGTTTACATATTCAAGAGAGGACATGCATGTTTTAATACTAAGCAATTTCAAAACACTAATTGAGGATCTCTATACTTACCGAAGATGGTATGTTCTTTTCCTTTTCCAGACTGGGCTACAATACATGAGAGAAAGACATGAAACATTTCATCATTGCAATCTTTTTTTGTTTACCCCTTTTCTTTCCATTTATTTTCTTGTATTTTTAAAACTTTACTTTTCTTTTCTTTTCCTTTTTTATATTTCAACTTGTCCCCATTTTAGTTCCTTTTCTTTTCTATTCTGCCCGAATACGCAAGTGGAAATAAGGCATCTACAGGTATCATAAACATTGTAACAATTTGATAGTAACACTTGTTTGCATAAATCTGTTAGATTACACTGCAATGCAACAATGAACTTGTTTCCATAAGTGTTTGAGAACAATACATGTACACTGCATATTTGACATAGAAATTGTTTACATATTCAAGAGAGGACATGCATGTTTTAATACTAAGCAATTTCAACACACTAATTGAGGATCTCTATACTTACCGAAGATGGTATGTTCTTTTCCTTTTCCAGACTGGGCTACAATACATGAGAGAAAGACATGAAACATTTCATCATTGCCATCTTTTTTTGTTTACCCCTTTTCTTTCCATTTATTTTCTTGTATTTTTAAAACTTTCTTTTTCTTTTTTTCCCCCTTTTTATATTTCACCTTGACCCCATTTTTGTTCCTTTTCTTTTCTGTTCTGCCCGAATACGCGAAGGTAAATAAGGCATCTACAGGTATTATAAACATTGTAACAATTCGATAGTAACACTTGTTTGCATAATAAAATAATAATAATAATGAAATATTTTTATATAGCGCATAACACAATCATGAGAAAGTCCCTATGCGCTTAAACAGAAATAGAAGTGTGAAAGAAATCAGAAGAGCTGGGATTATCACTAAGGTTATTGGGTTTCAAAGAGATAAGTTTTTAGGTTACTCCTGAATTTGTCATATGGTGTAATATTTGTGAAGTAGTTTGGTAGGCTATTCCATAAAATAGATGCTTCATGTGAAAATTATCTCTCACCATATGATTTTGTTGCAGTTTTAGGTACAGTGAACATTGATCTTTTACGAGAATGTAATGATCTCTCCGGTTTATATTCAATGAGCAATTCTGTGAGATATATGGGTGCTAACTGTTAAATCTGTATTACACTGCAATGCAACAATGAACTTGTTTTCATAAATGTTTGAGAACAATACATGTACACTGCATATTTGACAAAGAAATTGTTTATATATTCAAGAGAGGACGTGCATGTTTTAATACTAAGCAATTTCAACACACTAATTGAGGTTCTCTATACTTACCGAAGATGGTATGTTCTTTTCCTTTTCCAGACTGGGCTACAATACATGAGAGAAAGACATGAAATATTTCATCATTGTCATTTTTTGTTTGTTTACCCCTTTTCTTTCCATTTATTTTCTTGTATTTTTAAAACTTTCTTTTTCTTTCCTTTTCCCTTTTTATATTTCACTTTGTCCGCATTTTTGTTCCTTTTCTTTTCTGTTCTGCCCGAATACGAGAAGGCAAATAAGGCATCAACAGGTATCATAAACATTGTAACAATTCGATAGTAACACTTGTTTGCATAATAAAATAATAATAATAATGAAATATTTTTATATAGCGCATAACACAATCATGAGAAAGTCCCTATGCGCTTAAACAGAAATAGAAGTGTGAAAGAAATTAGAAGAGCTGGGATTATCACTAAGGTTATTGGGTTTCAAAGAGATAAGTTTTTAGGTTACTCCTGAATTTGTCATATGGTGTGATATTTGTGAAGTAGTTTGGTAGGCTATTCCATAAAATAGATGCTTCATGTGAAAATGATCTCTCACCATATGATTTTGTTGCAGTTTTAGGTACAGTGAACATTGATCTTTTACGAGAACGTAATGATCTCTCTGGTTTATATTCAATGAGCAATTCTGTGAGATATATGGGTGCTTACTGTTAAATCTGTATTACACTGCAATGCAACAATGAACTTGTTTCCATAAGTGTTTGAGAACAATACATGTACACTGCAAATTTGACATAGAAATTGTTTACATATTCAAGAGAGGACGTGCATGTTTTAATACTAAGCAATTTCAACACACTAATTGAGGATCTCTATACTTACCGAAGATGGTATGTTCTTTTCCTTTTCCAGACTGGGCTACAATACATGAGAGAAAGACATGAAACATTTCATCATTGCAATCTCTTTTTGTTTACCCCTTTTCTTTCCATTTATTTTCTTGTATTTTTTAAAACTTATCTTTTCTTTTCTTTTCCCTTTTTATATTTCACTTTGTCCGCATTTTTGTTCCTTTTCTTTTCTGTTCTGCCCGAATACGAAAAGGCAAATAAGGCATCAACAGGTATCATAAACATTGTAACAATTCGATAGTAACACTTGTTTGCATAATAAAATAATAATAATAATGAAATATTTTTATATAGCGCATAACACAATCATGAGAAAGTCCCTATGCGCTTAAACAGAAATAGAAGTGTGAAAGAAATCAGAAGAGCTGGGATTATCACTAAGGTTATTGGGTTTCAAAGAGATAAGTTTTTAGGTTACTCCTGAATTTGTCATATGGTGTGATATTTGTGAAGTAGTTTGGTAGGCTATTCCATAAAATAGATGCTTCATGTGAAAATGATCTCTCACCATATGATTTTGTTGCAGTTTTAGGTACAGTGAACATTGATCTTTTACGGGAACGTAATGATCTCTCCGGTTTATATTCAATGAGCAATTCTGTGAGATATATGGGTGCTAACTGTTAAATCTGTATTACACTGCAATGCAACAATGAACTTGTTTCCATAAGTGTTTGAGAACAATACATGTACACTGCATATTTGACATAGAAATTGTTTACATATTCAAGAGAGGACGTGCATGTTTTAATACTAAGCAATTTCAACACACTAATTGAGGATCTCTATACTTACCGAAGATGGTATGTTCTTTTCCTTTTCCAGACTGGGCTACAATACATGAGAGAAAGCCATGAAACATTTCATCATTGCAATCTTTTTTTGTTTATCCCTTTTCTTTCCATTTATTTTCTTGTATTTTTAAAACTTATCTTTTCTTTTCTTTTCCCTTTTTATATTTCAACTTGTCCCCATTATAGTTCTTTTTCTTTTCTATTCTGCCCGAATACGCAAGTGGAAATAAGGCATCTACAGGTATCATAAACATTGTAACAATTTGATAGTAACACTTGTTTGCATAAATCTGTTAGATTACACTGCAATGCAACAATGGACTTGTTTCCATAAGTGTTTGAGAACAATACATGTACACTGCATATTTGACATAGAAATTGTTTACATATTCAAGAGAGGACATGCATGTTTTAATACTAAGCAATTTCAACACACTAATTGAGGATCTCTATACTTACCGAAGATGGTATGTTCTTTTCCTTTTCCAGACTGGGCTACAATACATGAGAGAAAGACATGAAACATTTCATCATTGCCATCTTTTTTTTTTACCCCTTTTCTTTCCATTTATTTTCTTGTATTTTTAAAATTCTCTTTTTCTTTCCTTTTCCCTTTTTATATTTCACTTTGTCCGCATTTTTGTTCCTTTTCTTTTCTGTTCTGCCCGAATAAGAGAAGGCAAATAAGGTATCTACAGGTATTATAAACATTGTAACAATTCGATAGTAACACTTGTTTGCATAATAAAATAATAATAATAATGAAATATTTTTATATAGCGCATAACACAATCATGAGAAAGTCCCTATGCGCTTAAACAGAAATAGAAGTGTGAAAGAAATCAGAAGAGCTGGGATTATCACTAAGGTTATTGGGTTTCAAAGAGATAAGTTTTTAGGTTACTCCTGAATTTGTCATAAGGTGTGATATTTGTGAAGTAGTTTGGTAGGCTATTCCATAAAATAGATGCTTCATGTGAAAATTATCTCTCACCATATGATTTTGTTGCAGTTTTAGGTACAGTGAACATTGATCTTTTACGAGAACGTAATGATCTCTCCGGTTTATATTCAATGAGCAATTCTGTGAGATATATGGGTGCTAACTGTTAAATCTGTATTACACTGCAATGCAACAATGAACTTGTTTTCATAAATGTTTGAGAACAATACATGTACACTGCATATTTGACAAAGAAATTGTTTACATATTCAAGAGAGGACGTTCATGTTTTAATACTAAGCAATTTCAACACACTAATTGAGGTTCTCTATACTTACCGAAGATGGTATGTTCTTTTCCTTTTCCAGACTGGGCTACAATACATGAGAGAAAGACATGAAACATTTCATCATTGTCATTTTTTTTTTTTTTACCCCTTTTCTTTCCATTTATTTTCTTGTATTTTTAAAACTTTCTTTTTCTTTCCTTTTCCCTTTTTATATTTCACTTTGTCCGCATTTTTGTTCCTTTTCTTTTCTGTTCTGCCCGAATACGAGAAGGCAAATAAGGCATCTACAGGTATCATAAACATTGTAACAATTCGATTGTAACACTTGTTTGCATAATAAAAAAATAATAATAATGAAATAACTTTATATAGCGCATAACACAATCATGAGAAAGTCCCTATGCGCTTAAACAAAAATAGAAGTGTGAAAGAAATCAGAAGAGCTGGGATTATCACTAAGGTTATTGGGTTTCAAAGAGATAAGTTTTTAGGTTACTCCTAAATTTGTCATATGGTGTGATATTTGTGAAGTAGTTTGGTAGGCTATTCCATAAAATAGATGCTTCATGTGAAAATGATCTCTCACCATATGATTTTGTTGCAGTTTTAGGTACAGTGAACATTGATCTTTTACGAGAACGTAATGATCTCTCCGGTTTATATTCAATGAGCAATTCTGTGAGATATATGGGTGCTAACTGTTAAATCTGTATTACACTGCAATGCAACAATGAACTTGTTTCCATAAGTGTTTGAGAACAATACATGTACACTGCATATTTGACATAGAAATTGTTTACATATTCAAGAGAGGACATGCATGTTTTAATACTAAGCAATTTCAAAACACTAATTGAGGATCTCTATACTTACCGAAGATGGTATGTTCTTTTCCTTTTCCAGACTGGGCTACAATACATGAGAGAAAGACATGAAACATTTCATCATTGCAATCTTTTTTTGTTTACCCCTTTTCTTTCCATTTATTTTCTTGTATTTTTAAAACTTTACTTTTCTTTTCTTTTCCTTTTTTATATTTCAACTTGTCCCCATTTTAGTTCCTTTTCTTTTCTATTCTGCCCGAATACGCAAGTGGAAATAAGGCATCTACAGGTATCATAAACATTGTAACAATTTGATAGTAACACTTGTTTGCATAAATCTGTTAGATTACACTGCAATGCAACAATGAACTTGTTTCCATAAGTGTTTGAGAACAATACATGTACACTGCATATTTGACATAGAAATTGTTTACATATTCAAGAGAGGACATGCATGTTTTAATACTAAGCAATTTCAACACACTAATTGAGGATCTCTATACTTACCGAAGATGGTATGTTCTTTTCCTTTTCCAGACTGGGCTACAATACATGAGAGAAAGACATGAAACATTTCATCATTGCCATCTTTTTTTGTTTACCCCTTTTCTTTCCATTTATTTTCTTGTATTTTTAAAACTTTCTTTTTCTTTTTTTCCCCCTTTTTATATTTCACCTTGACCCCATTTTTGTTCCTTTTCTTTTCTGTTCTGCCCGAATACGCGAAGGTAAATAAGGCATCTACAGGTATTATAAACATTGTAACAATTCGATAGTAACACTTGTTTGCATAATAAAATAATAATAATAATGAAATATTTTTATATAGCGCATAACACAATCATGAGAAAGTCCCTATGCGCTTAAACAGAAATAGAAGTGTGAAAGAAATCAGAAGAGCTGGGATTATCACTAAGGTTATTGGGTTTCAAAGAGATAAGTTTTTAGGTTACTCCTGAATTTGTCATATGGTGTAATATTTGTGAAGTAGTTTGGTAGGCTATTCCATAAAATAGATGCTTCATGTGAAAATTATCTCTCACCATATGATTTTGTTGCAGTTTTAGGTACAGTGAACATTGATCTTTTACGAGAATGTAATGATCTCTCCGGTTTATATTCAATGAGCAATTCTGTGAGATATATGGGTGCTAACTGTTAAATCTGTATTACACTGCAATGCAACAATGAACTTGTTTTCATAAATGTTTGAGAACAATACATGTACACTGCATATTTGACAAAGAAATTGTTTATATATTCAAGAGAGGACGTGCATGTTTTAATACTAAGCAATTTCAACACACTAATTGAGGTTCTCTATACTTACCGAAGATGGTATGTTCTTTTCCTTTTCCAGACTGGGCTACAATACATGAGAGAAAGACATGAAATATTTCATCATTGTCATTTTTTGTTTGTTTACCCCTTTTCTTTCCATTTATTTTCTTGTATTTTTAAAACTTTCTTTTTCTTTCCTTTTCCCTTTTTATATTTCACTTTGTCCGCATTTTTGTTCCTTTTCTTTTCTGTTCTGCCCGAATACGAGAAGGCAAATAAGGCATCAACAGGTATCATAAACATTGTAACAATTCGATAGTAACACTTGTTTGCATAATAAAATAATAATAATAATGAAATATTTTTATATAGCGCATAACACAATCATGAGAAAGTCCCTATGCGCTTAAACAGAAATAGAAGTGTGAAAGAAATCAGAAGAGCTGGGATTATCACTAAGGTTATTGGGTTTCAAAGAGATAAGTTTTTAGGTTACTCCTGAATTTGTCATATGGTGTGATATTTGTGAAGTAGTTTGGTAGGCTATTCTATAAAATAGATGCTTCATGTGAAAATTATCTCTCACCATATGATTTTGTTGCAGTTTTAGGTACAGTGAACATTGATCTTTTACGAGAACGTAATGATCTCTCCGGTTTATATTCAATGAGCAATTCTGTGAGATATATGGGTGCTAACTGTTAAATCTGTATTACACTGCAATGCAACAATGAACTTGTTTCCATAAGTGTTTGAGAACAATACATGTACACTGCATATTTGACATAGAAATTGTTTACATATTCAAGAGAGGACATGCATGTTTTAATAATAAGCAATTTCAACACACTAATTGAGGATCTCTATACTTACCGAAGATGGTATGTTCTTTTCCTTTTCCAGACTGGGCTACAATACATGAGAGAAAGACATGAAACATTTCATCATTGCCATCTTTTTTGTTTACCCCTTTTCTTTCCATTTATTTTCTTGCATTTTTTAAACTTTTTTTTTTTTTTTTCCCCCTTTTTATATTTCACCTTGTCCCCATTTTTGTTTCTTTTCTTTTCTGTTCTGGCCGAATACGGAAGTGCAAATAAGGCATCTACAGGTATGGTATTATACATGTATGTATCATAAACATAGTAACGACTCCATAGTAAAGATGATTATTACGCTCACCATTGCCATCATTTTTTTTTTGAGGGGGGGGGGGGCCAATTTGAGGATAAAAGGTATCAGAACCATGTTTGGCAAACATTTTTTTGTCCTTCTTTTATTTTCTTAGCTAACAAGGCACTTCAAATTACTTTTTAATTTGAAAACAATTAATAAATCATCATTAACAGAAAATTTTCCTGAAGGTTTTTTTTTTTTTTGAGGGTTTATTCTGAAATGTGGATCTGTCTTTCAATGTGAGGTCTAATTATATAGCAACATTTAGTCATTTACAAAAATTGAGGTACACTTCTTTCTTTTATCACATTATAATTATCTTGAATGTCAAAGGTCTAATAGCATTAGGTTACTTCATAAGCAAGCTTCCCATTAAGATTCACCTTTTACCAAGTGCATACATTAGAATATAAGCAAACAAGAACATGTTCCATTTACCTGCCGCCAAGGTAAATTCTTTACTCCATAGTCGTATGTTAGTTCCACACCTTCTTTAAGGTCCACCAAAGCAAACAAGCACAAATGTGGGGAGTTATTATCAAATGCAACCTTTTTCATGATGCTATTTGGATGCACATGATCATCGTTGACCCACCTAGCGAGGCAAGAATTGCTATCTGATGCATCAATCCTGGAGAGAGTGAACAAACCAAGAATAAGATCTATAGTAAACAGTACTGGAAGTTCTCAACTCACTTAGGCCAAGAAAAAAAAAATTGTTTGGTCGCCCAAGAATGCCATTTTTGAAAAATAGTGTCGGTCGGTCGGACATTTTTTTATTTTTTTTTGTATTTATTTTTAGTTTTGACATCTTATATGAAAAATTGGACCAAAATCTCTGGCCTCTAACTCGCCAGGACCCTAGAAATCCCCCCAAATTAAATTATTCACCAGAAACAGATGGCTATTGCTGTCTGTTGGAAAATAATTACTGAGGGGCCAAGAAATTCCAATAGACTATTTTTAATGACTCTTTGAAAAACATATTTCATATGTATTTTTGGCCATGTGTTTTGAACTCACCACCCCAAAATGTTGGTTTTTTTACGCTTTTTCACCTTTCATTGTCTATAAATGTTAATATCTTTCCTAAAAAATAGGGTAATAGTCTTGAATTTGGTAGCATTCTAAAGCTAATTAACAGAACTATCACATCTGCAAATATAAACTCGTTTGCGCGTAAAATAACGACGCTACGTAAGATAGAATGACACATGGCGAAGTCGGTTGGGGGGGGGGGGAGCGGTACACAGTATATCTATGGGAGCGACATGCGAAACAGTTTAACGTAAATAACTTTGGCAAACATGGGGCTATTCAATTGATTTTGGTCTCATATTGAAGGTAATGATGCCTGCTACATTATGTATATACACTTATTATTGATAAGTATTATTTTTCTTGAATTATGTGATAAAAATGTCACATTCCACCATACTAACACACACAAACTCTATGGAGACAATGCATTTTAAGGGTTTTTTGCTTTAAACGTTCATAATTTCGGTATACATGGGGCTAGACCTATGGTTTTGGTCTTGAATTAAAGGTAATTAAGTGTGCTTTTATTTGCTGATGTTTATTATTTTTATTTTGTTAGTAATCACTTTTTTTGTAAATTTAACCTCCAAATTGACAATTTTGTGTGCTGAGAATTTGCGTATATTTGCATATTAATATTTCTATTATAGAATAGAGATACCCCATACAATTCGATATCATCTGAAAGGGAATTTCCTGAACAATTCAAATATGATGAGAAACTAACAGTCAGGGTAAAGGAATTGCAGATCTAGATATATTTTGAAATGTATTTTTGGAATCATCACACTTCAAATATTTTCAATCATAACATTTTACAACTCCACCCTATCCCATTTTCAATGGCATTTTTGAAATCCTCAGGGTATTTCCTTTCAGAAAATGTATACTTTTGCAGGGAAAGAGTTAATATTTTTAAAGTTATTGGCATTTTTATGCTGAAAGGTGCGTGACTGTCAGCTTTAATTTTGGGGGATGGTAACACAAAAGGAGGCGAGTTCAAAACGCATGGCCATTTATGAATTTCTATGTGAATGAAAAGTTTTAAAACAAATTAAAAAAATATAAATAATCAGGTCGGGCTAATTTCAAAGAATTGGTCGGTGGAGGGCAACCAAACAATAGATGACCTTTGACCTCAACATCTTTATCACTTCATGTCTGGTATTACCTGAGGATCATTTGTTCGAAGTGTGAACGAAATTGATCAACAAGTAGAAAAACAAGAGCAAGTTGAACAAAACCAACAGACAGGAAAAGTGATTACTAGTAGGAGTGGGCTATCCAGGGGTGAAAAATTCTTTTTTGGTCATTTTGTTTTTGCAACTTTTTTTGTATTCCATTTAATACTCTATCTCAACATGGAATAACAACATTTTTGGCTTGGGGTCCAACCAAAATCCAAAATGGCCGCCACTTTGCCCCCAGATCACACTTTCAGCTATAACTTTGTGATTTGTACGTCTTTTTGTTTGGATTTGGTGTCTTACCCTATGTTTGTAATCTGTAAGTGCATTAAAAAGTGGTAAAATCTATCAGGTACATGTCTAGTGCTAGCATCCGTTATGAACAATGGATTGGGCTAATTTGCATAAATAAGCATATTTATCGAAAAGATATCCTCAATTTCTCTAGCATTGCTGAAGACAAAATTTGGCTTTCTACTGGATAAATGACAGGTTTCCGACAAGCTCACTGGTACAATCTTCCCCTAAAATGCCCTGGATATATTCAGTCCAATGTGGTCGTTGCCATATTTCATATCCAATACGAGCACGCATAGGTGGTCCACTCGGAAAGTTTCATCCCCATTGTCGTTCAAGAAGAACACTTTTTTCCTGATCAAGTTTCTGTAAACTTACGAGCATTGATATATAGGAAACACAAATCAAGTTTGCAGCAACACATGAGGACTTTATATTGCAAAGGTATTTCACACAGATCAAGATTGCGCAAAGTTATGAGGACATTGTATTGAATAGGTAACAGCTCAAAATTCCATAAATGGTCATTTTCAAACATACATGTAAGTGGACATTTTTTTAAATTGTCAATTGGCCGTATTTCAAAACTTATGATATTTTTGGGCAATTTTCTTTCACGTACCATGTGAATACAATATGATTTTTCATTTTTCACAACATTTTTGGATGTCCGCCTTCTCCTTATAGGAGAAATGAAAACTGCACAAAAAATTGTACATGTGGGACTGGGCTTCACAAAATGTTAGAAAATTCTATATTTCTCCTCTCTTGCATTATTTCATCAATCAAATTTGGACCAGATAGTAAGAAATGGTTAATATCTTTCAATTTGAGGTGCTATCACTGTTGCCTATTGATGAGAAAGTATCAAAAATTTAAGTTAAAGTGGACATGTCGCGTCTCTCACGATTTGGATGTCGCGTCTCTCACAGTATTTAGGGGAGAATCATTTATCACTGAGACGAGATGATTTATTACGACTATATATTTTAGAAAGGTACACTACTAGTACACAAGTACCAGCAGTCATGGAAGTGTCGGAGGTTTAGTTGGGCACGAATAAAATTATCACTGATAGCAGTCCAAAAACCATGTCCAAAATTTGTCGTGTCTCTCACGCCCCTTTTTGTACGGTAGTCGTAATTTTTCTAAGAAATACAGAATTCAACTCAAACTGGTAGTAGAATGAGACCATCCTACAATTTACCAAATATGATAGGTATGATCCACTATTCATTTCCAAGTGGAATGATACAGGCCCTTTTGTCTCTCAAAATGTCGCGTCTCACACGTTTGAAAATTACCAAATGTACGAGGACAACATACGTTGCAAATGCAACACAGTCTTTGTTTAAACTTAATTATGAGGACATATTAACACAGGTAAAGTTTCTGTAAACTTATGAGGACATTACATGTACACATATCAGGTTTGCAACAACACACGAGGACTTATTGCACAGTTATTTCACACTTATCAAGTTTGCGTAAACTTATGAGGACATTGTATTGAATAGGTAACACAGCTCAAGTTTGCATAAATGAACGAGGACAACGTGTGTTGCAAATGAAACACCTGTAGTCCTTTTTTGTATAAACTTATGAGGACATATCAACACATATAGGAAACACAAATCAAGTTTGCAGCAACATACAAGACTTTATCTGTTTATATTGCAAAGGTATTTCACACATTTGCACAAACTTATGAGGACATTGTATTCGATAGGTAACACAGCTCAAATTTGCATAAATGTACGAGGGCAACATGCATTGCAAATGAATTATATATGAAACAAATTTGAAAGGAGGACTTGATATTGCACATACGAGACTTTATCTGTTTATATTGCACCGGTATTTCACACAGATCAAGATTCTGCAAACTATGTAACACAGCTCAAGTTTGCATAAATGTACAAGGACAATATACGTTGCAAATAAAACACAGGTAAAGTTTCTGTAAACTTATGAGGACGTTACACAAATCAAGTTTGCACCAACACAGGTATTTCACACATACCAAGTTTGCGCAATTTTATGGGGACATTGTATTGAATATATGTAACACAGCTCAAATTTGCATAAATGTACAAGGACAACATACGTTGCAAATGAATTATACATTGACATTTATTATATATGAAACAAATTTGATAGGAAGACTCGATATTGCACAGGTATTTCACACAGACCAAGTTTGCGCAAACTTATGAGGACATGGTATTTGTGTAAATGTACGAAGAAAATGCCATGCAAAAGTAGCACAGTCCAGGGGTTTATAAAACATGCAATTAAACTTACGATAAATATTAATCGCAAGTCTATGGCAAATTATGTACCATATCGAGATACGATTTATTGCAAAATTAATTGTATCTCTCTATGTTACAGGCTGCAGATTTGCAAAGTCCCCATGAGTTGCTGCAAACTTGATTTGTGTTTCTTGCAACGTATATTCACTTTTCTAAGAAGTTAAGCAGGAGCCGCGGAACGTTTTGAAAGAGGGGGGGGGGGGCTGCCACAATTGGGGCTGTGTATAATACCATTTTTACACACTCCCATAGGCTTGCACGTGTTAACTGAAAAAAGTGGGTAAAAAAAAGTAGGTAACACAGCTCAAGTTTGCATAAATCTATGAGGACAACATACGTTGCAAATGAAACACAGTCTTTGTTTGTATAAACCTATGAGGACATATTAACACAGATAAAGTTTGCGCACATTTATGAGGACATTGTATTGTAAGACAGCTCAAGTTTGCATAAATGTACGAGGACAACATGCGCTGCAAAAGTAACACAGTCTAGGTTTGTATAAACGTATGAGGACATATTAACTTAGATCAAGTTGGCACAATCCTCCATTTCTCTAGCATTGCTGAAATCAAAATTTGGCTTTCTACTTGATAAATTATAGGTTTCTGTCAAGGTCATGCACTGGTACGATCTTCCCCTAAAATGCCCTGGATATATTCAGTCCCATGTGGTCGCTACCATATTTCATATCCAGTACGAGCACGCGTATACATGTCAGTGTTGTAGTCAAGGCCCAAACTCTCAAGGCCAAGGCATGACCCCCCCAAGACCAAGTTCAAGGCAAAGGCATTGAAAAAAACAGGCCTTAAGGCCAAGCATCAAGGCACCACAACACTGATACATGTAGGTCAAGTCATCCCCATGGTCATTCATGTAGAACACTGTTGCAAGGACTATATGGAGGAAACAGTGGTAGAAGGAAAGACTGGAAATCTTGTAGGATGCCAGAGAAGCTGAGAATAGAATATTTCACTCTCCTGAACCTGTATCTTCCAAACTCAACAACCACTCGATTTTATTATGGATGAGAGAGGGGAACTAAAAGATGATATACATGTAATTGTGTTCTTCTTGAATGACAATATGAAACTTTCCAAGTAGACCACCTATGCGTGCTCGTACTGGATAAGAAATATGGCAGCGACCACATGGGACATTGTTATTATTATAAAAATTATAAATATTCTAGTTTCAGCTTCTCTGGCATCCTACAATATCACCAGTCTCTCCTCCTACCACTTTTTCCTCCATATAGTCCTTGCAACATTATTTTACATGAATGCCCCAGTCATTTTGACCAGCAGAAAAATATATTTTTTCACTATTTTTCATATATTTTTTCACTATTTCTTGATTTCTTGATGTAGTTTTTGGCTATTTTCTTAAAAAATAGTCAAAAAACTACACTATTTTTTGTATATTTTTTCCATTTTCCCCAACGAGGTGGCTATTTTTTGACTAGTTTCAATAAAAAATAGTGGAAAAATAAAATATTTTTTAGCTATTTCTATTTTTTCACTATTTTCCCCAATTGTTTCTCTTTTGTATGCACTATTTTTAAACTATTTTTTCTTCTTTTAGATGTTTTGACTATTTTCCTGCTATTTTTTGCACTTATCATAACATGTGAACCTATTTTTGTACTATTTTTTTGTCTTTTAAAAGTTAATCACTATTTTACTGCTATTTTTTACACTTAACATGTTAACATATTTTTCGTTTTTAAAAGTTAATCACTATTTTCTTGCTATTTTTTGCACTTAACATGTTAACATATTTTTTCGCTTTCAAATGTAATCACTATTTTCCTGCTATTTTTTGCACTTAACATGTTAACGTATTTTTTCGTTTTTTCGCTTTCAAATGTAATCACTATTTTCCTGCTATTTTTTGCACTTAAAGCAGAACAAATTTGACCTATGATATCGTCTTTAAAAGTTAATCACTATTTTCTTGCTATTTTTTGCACTTAACATGTTAACCTATTTTTTCGTTTTCAAAAGTTAATGACTATTTTCCTGCTATTTTTTGCACTTAAAGCAGAACAAATGTATTTTATACTATTTTTTGGTCTTCAAATTTGTTTCTGATATCAAAACAACTTGTAGCTCAGTTAGTGAAGTATCTGGACATGTTTCACAGGCGGTGGAGAAGAACATATTTGTTACAAATGTCTGAGCGTTTCTGTAAGACAAGGCTCTCGGTCCTTATTTTTTTAGAGAACAGGGAGCCGTTTTTTCCAGGACCAGAAACCATTCCCAAAATTAATGAAAATATGTATTCTTGTCAATTATTGTCAATTATTATCTTTTATTTGCTCATTGGTCTATCAGTATACAATAAAGTAAACACTGCACAGCAGTGGTAGCACAGTACTCTCTGCCAAGGCATCGTTATACATAAAAATGAGCAAGAACTTAGAATAGAGATATAAGAACCTTTAAAAAAAAAAATCATGGCCACTATAATATAAGCGACTATGAATACAGCCAGCCCTAGTCATCCTTAAATGTAATAATATGAATTTTCAAAATATCAATTAATGTACATTATGCAAGCACCAATTCACAATGTTTACTAAAAATGTGAGTATATACAACATTGAATCATTAATAATTATGTGACATCACTAACATGGAAAACATATGATAATCACATAACTTTTCTTTCACCAGGCTAAAAGGTAATAGAAAACTCTCTTAACATTACTCTCATTTTTGTTTTAAAATAACATGCCAGTTGACATTTATTGTGTAAAAAAAGATGGGCAGTCTGCCAAAAAGTGATGGTACGGTAGAAGAGGCTGCAGTGTCAACACTCAACAGAATTACAGAAGCAGAACTGGGTCATTTCACGTTAAGTGTACACTTTTTTTCTCACTGGGGGTCAAAAATGAAAATTGTTGTTAGAGCAAAAGATGCACAGATTCTGAAAGTTTGGGGTATATGTCAGAAATGTGTAAAATTATAGAGCGTCAAGTCCATGTTTACATATAGAAATATTCGATTGAAATACAGTAACAAAAATAGGCGTTTGGAGAGGACATTTTGTTTAACAAAGAACACATCAGCTTTATTATACCTGTAAATGGTATACACATAGTTTTCTGTACTTTTATATGCCTTTTTATACTTATCAGATGTTGATGCACTTATTTCCTATTCACTTAAGCCATATTTTGCCATAAAATTAGTGTATTTTATAGGAAACTGAATTATGGGGAGGTTGAATTTATTTAATGACATGAGAATTTCTTGTCCTTCTTCTTATATAGACTTCAAATTTGGTATACAGTGTTGCATTTATGTCTAAATTATTTGATGCTGTGTAAAAAAAAACAAGTGAATGCAAGTTTTAATCAAATATGAGCTTCCAAACTTAATTCATTGACGTGTTTTGGAGAGGACATTTGTTTAACAACAACTCTTAGCAATATGAACTCTTATTATATTAGTTGATATGTAAATTGCTATGCATCATTCATTTCTAACATTTCTGTAAGAACATGGCAATAGATTATTGGAACATTATATGAGCCAAGTGACATATATTGGAGAGGATAAACTTCAAATTATTCACCATCATTACAACTCCAACTTTATCTCAGAATATATGGCGTGAAAGTTTTGTTATTCATACATTGTTTCATGTTATTTAAACAGTATTTTACAATAAAAACAATACTGATATTGTCTATTGATACACCAGTTTTTATATACAAGTCTTATTATTTATTTGTTCTATAATCCAAACTCTCAAAGAGTGACTCGTTGATATACATTGAATGTATATCAACGAGTCACATGATTGTATGTTATGGAGAGGACACTTTGTTTAACAGTGACATCTGAATGTTTAAATGCAATTTACTTTTTTTGTAATCAATACATTCACCAGTCTTTATTTTTGATTTTCATATACCAAGTTAGATAACGCAATATAAGGTAGGAAATGTCCCGATACCATGCATATTGTCAATTAAACTAGTATTTATAGTGAGTAATAAGCAAAAAAAAACATCTTACTTTAAATTCCTGCAAAAACAATATGAGAATATAGGTTTCCATAATTGTTGGTATAACTGATCAGAAAGTCCTAACTGATAAATGAATAACAGGTACTGTAACAAGTTACTTGCTTGTCTTTAAAACCGTTCTATTTCTCAACAGTAACAAGACACTTTTTTTTTCTTAACAGATAACAAGGCACTTGCTTGTCTTTAACACAGTTCTTTTTTAAACAGATAACAAAACAATTGTCTTTAACAACTTTTTTTTCTTCACAGATAACAAGGCACTTGCTTGCAGCAAGTGAAAACGATTTCGTTTAATAACATTATGGAAATGCAAGCATTTAATTAAACAAACAGAACTTTTTTTTTATTCCTGGCTCATTTTTCCTGATTAAGGTTTCATATAAAGAGGTAGAAAATGAAATTTCTAGAAATGTGATTTTCTCTTTGAAATTCAGATACAGTTCGCCAAATGATTTTTTTTTGGTAACCCTTTCTTCAAATTGTTTTAAAGCGCTCGTGTGTTAAATTTGCAACATGTGAATCAAATGAAAGAAGGGGATCTCAGCTTTACAAATATGTGTCATTTATTAATTATAATTGAGATTAAGATATGATAAAACATCGACAATTCAAAGTTTCGTTTTTTCTCGAACGCACTTTATTTGTAAAGGTTGAGAACTGTTGAGAACTGATTTTTCTATAAACAATTGTTCGTGATGCGAAACGGTTACCATGCGAAACGGTGCGAAGCTCTACACACAGACAGCGTATTGCTCTGATTGGCTGTATGCAAATGAGTGCATACTGTACTGGGATCTGGGACTCTCGATCGTGGACCTGGGAAAACAAATTACTGTAGTTGTAGTTTGATAATTCCAATCAGAATAGTGAGACGTATAAATAGTCCTCTCCCACATTCACCTAAAATTACGTTCGCCTCAAATCTAAATCGGTCCTTGTGAATTAATATTAGTACTCAAGGACAACAAGACGGTACTTCAACGGGGGAATGAAATTCAAAATCATCATTCCGTTCACGATTTCATTTGATATTTCTTCCTTTTATTAATGCCGTACCATAAATTCTGCCATTTCGTTTTCCCTTCGTTCTTTCTATACAACAGTGCAGTTCGAGGGGCAAGGCAGGTGCGCTAGTAGGTTAGTAGACCCTATCGAAGCTAGCGCAGAGGTGCAACAAGAGGGCCGGCAATAAACCCTATCGGACCCAGGCGCAGGTGCGACAAGTGCAATAAGTGCAATAAGCCCTATCGGACCCAGGCGCAGCTATCGCACTAGCCTTTTGACAAGGCCTCGTGACTCTAAGCGGCTGAGATGAGTCTAGATACCCGGAGTGAACGCGCGACCGAGTGACGGAACGTCACGAGGCCTTTTTGAAAGTGGGTTTCACTGCTCGGCATGAATTATTCATAGATACATATTAGCATGCCAATACGCCTACTTTGGATTTATTGACCAATCAGAACGGCGATCTCCCAGTTGGCTTCGTTCGTGATTCGTTCCATGTAGAGGTCAGTGGTCTTAGCACGTACGTAATAGTTCATAGCATGTAGGTCCATGTTCGCACTACGTAGAGTTTACTGTGTGTGTGTGATGGATATGCTGACGTCGTGCGAGGATACGTTCGCTGATTGAACGCTCCATTTTCTGGAGCGAATTCCAGTCGGAAACAAGGGTTAACATAAGAAATCCAAATCAGATTGATAAAGGCCACTAGGATGGGCTCCTCGCTCTCGCGTTCACTTGGGTTTTCGCGATTAGTCTCGTTTTAGTCGCCCGGCGTCTATCAGACAAGTGGCCTTGTTTAAAGGCTACTATCGCACCTGTGTGCGATAAGTGCAATAATGGGCCTTTTAACGCGCACCTGCGTTTACTGCGCTAAACGTTACAGCGAACGTATCGTTTATTTTGATGGATACTGTATATGGGGCAAAGGTCAGAGGATTTGTTTTCCCTACTTGAAGTGCCTGGTTAAAAAAATGTGTCCTCTCCTTAACAATCTAATGGCATACATTATATTGCTACCAGGGTTGTAAATGATTGCAATGATCAGTAGATTTTGTCAGTTACACACTTACAAATATTGCACTTTAAAATGTATTTAATATCAGACTATATGTTGTGAGAATATTTCTGTCTTTGCATTCAGAAATTACCCAATTACATAGAGGAATTAATGAAAATCAATACCAAAATAAAATTATAGCTGTTGACATGATATTTAATGAATTCTTATACTGAGTGGAACAACATATCAATGTTTTCTTACATGAAGGAAGTGATTATACTATAAAAAAATAATTGTTTCTGTACATTGTTAACAATGGGTAACTCTGTTATGGAGAGGACATTCAGTTTAACATTGCATTAGTGTGAGATACTGACCATCTATAGATATGTAGATGGAAAATCACATTTCATGATATTAAATGGAGGCATATTATTATTGTATACCAGTGCCATAGATAGTGCAAGCCTCAGTGCTTTAATATATGAAGAAAATACCTGTTATGGAGAGGACACACTTTTAACGGAAAATAAAGTCATCAAATTAACCAAGCAATAAAATATATATCACATATTTTGTTCATTGATTTGAGACATGTCCTCATTTTCAAACATTCTGAAGATTATTTAAATAGAGTTTAGGCCCATATATATCATTTAAGTCACTGCTGCTGGCCTCAATGTTATGGAGAGGACATGTTTTTTAATTTTAACGGAAAAGATGCCTTTTACAAAAATATTCATCATTTTCACATTTATTGGTCAAATTTGGTCAAATAAGTTTTATGATGTTACATAGTGGCTGTGCTGACACTAAAACATTAAAATTTTACACAACTCTCAATAGATTCATGTAAGATATCAATGAACATTATCAAAATTATGAAATGAGAATCCCTTTTCCGTTAAAAATGCACTAAAAATGCTGAAATTAACAGAAATAATGTTTGCAGTGTTATGAAAATTGAACTGTAGGTTGCTGTTGATAAGGTCCATCAAATAAAATGGCCAACATAAAATAATAATTGTTTAAAAGATGCCAAAATGGGGAAAACCCCATTTTTCAAAAAGTGTACACTTAACGTGAAATGACCCAACTATTGACGAGCCTTCACTATGCTGCTAGCAATTTGAAATAAAGTTACCTAACAAATTCATAACAGTGACTGTTGAGAGTATATGCTTCACGGCAAACGTCCCTCCAGACTGAATACGTTCAATCCTTTTCAAATATAGTGGTGAAAGTGTGCAACAAATGCATCATTTAACTCGACATCCATCCACACGCATACCTGATATATTCAATATATTGATGACACAGGTTTCTTATCTCTTTCTTTACCAATGAAATATTAGGATTACTTGCACCAGTAAAATGATCAGTAGAAGGACTGTATTGCTAAGGGCAAATTTGGAAATAAAAGCATGGTAGTATGCTGTTTTGCAAACACAATGATTGTTTATACAAAATACCTCATTAGACAATTCTGTAAAACATTTCAAAAAGTAATCAATGCGACCATAATCAATCCTAACATTGTACCTAAAACCAACGGTGTAACTGTTTCTTTTGATACCTAGCCTGTACTTCCAGGAGGTGATTAGTACGCCATTTAATTTCAATCTCAAAACGTAAACCGTTTTATCTTACGGCCATGAATATTTGGCAGATTCACATCATAATTTGAAAGCTTTAAACTACCAACAACAAAAATAGTAAAATACCATTCCAAATGGAATTATTAATCTGGAAGGATCTGTACTCTGATGCATTCCAGAACTATTTTAGTGATACGTTTATCAACTTTGTCAATCGAATTCAATTAACATGCCTCTTTACAGTTTCATTCATCATACATGATACATGACAACTGTTGCTTCATCCACCTTCTCATCACTATCAACATCCATTGCATCAGATATATGCAGATTGCTGCATAAAACTCTTTGACAGTTTCAAGGTAGGTGCGTGGTCTATGCATAGCAGTAGCTGCTGGATTTTTCTCTTCAATGTTGATGGCTTCTGCGTGCGAGCAAGAGCTTTTAACATCCATCTGTTTTGTACGCTGCTATGAATGCATCTTGTCTTGGAATCCTCATAGAGCGCGTGGAAGATGTCATCAATGCCCCCCCCCCCCCCCCTCGTCAAGGATTGCTGCTTTTCAAAGGCGTTGGGATGGATGACGGCATACCAGGGCTGGCCGTTAACCTGAATTTGGATAAAAGAGTAAAATTAAAATCAGTAAAATACAGCAAAAGCAATATCCTAGTCAGAATGAATTTACTTTTGGATTAAAATCAAAGAGGATTTTGACCAGTGTGTTCCATGCATGTCGCGTTCTACTGCGATTGTGTAGTTAAAACAAGAGTACACATGCTCGATGTATGCCAATCTAACTATCGTAGCTGTACCCTGGACATATTACCAACAAACGATAGAAGGAATTTTGAAAGTAATTCTTTAAGGAATTCTTTCCTGGTTTTTTTGGACCGTGTTATATATTATTGCTTTTTCATAACTAATCTTAAATCAAGCAAACCATCATTTTAAAACCATGCCAAATTTTAGCTTTAATAGCTAGCTAACAGCTCAGGTGAATGAGACAAAATGCAATATGGCTAGGCAGTATTATTTTGAATTAAGAAAATCATGTTTAGTAAACCAGCAGTAGCTACATGGTAGCACAATCACTCATCAGCATCACAATGACTGCGCCAAATAGAAATTATATTTTTGACTAGGATTAGGAAAAATGTTTCAATTTATGCTTTAAAAGGCTCCCGCTGACTATTGTTGACTATCTAAGACTAATGAATTATTATTTTAGATAATTTCATTGCCCCTAACAGTAACATCTATCTTATATCTTAGGCTTACGTCTTATTAATATTAATATAATAATCAATTCAAGTTTTTTTTCTTAACCAGATTTTTTGAATTTTGTATTGATTCCAAAACAATACTAATAATTCTTAAAAATACAGGCCTTTTTCATCTTGACATGATTCAATATATTTTCAATACATAGATTGTACGATTGATGAAACAAAAATGAAATCAGATGAAACAAAAATGAAATCAGAGGAAACAAAAATGAAATCGCAATCCTAACATCAAATTACACACATGGGACTGAGTCTTGGGTACAAACAAACTCACCTTCAGTACTGCACGGTTTCTCCGCTCTTTTGCTTTGGATTTCATCCATTCTTCTTCATTTTTCTGTGTTTTCCTGGGGATATTTGATATATCAGCAGCTCATTTAAGTCTTTCATCCATGATGAAAACGCCAGAAAATTAGGTATTTCGAGACGCGAATAGTACAGACGAATCTGGGGAATCTGGGTGGATATCGTGCTCGTTGAGCCGCGCCAGCTAGCTAGGCTAGCGCTCGCACACATAATATAGGCGATTTGCATGCTATGCGCGCGCGCAATACAAAGATTGTACGTTGAATTTGAACGCAAAGATCTAAAAAATCTACAGATTAATCATTTGATTAGTTGCAGCTAAAAAGAAAATCTGTCGCTCATTGTGTTTGAAAAAAATTAAATCGTTATAAAACCTGAAAAAATACCGGCATTTTTCCTTCAAAAATAATATAAACAAATACTTATCTGTGGTTTTATGTAAGTGTTGATGAACAACGCATGCGCAGTATTACCATAAAATAACAGTACAGCGGGAAGTTCGATTAATGAGTTACGATATCCTCATCAAATCATCCGAAAGTCATTGAGAGATAGGCCTATATATAGGTCTCGTTTTCCCCAAGAGAAGCGATTGAGTATGTGATCATGTGATTAATGTCTTCCAGTACTGCAGTAATGATATTCCCGTGAACCGATCGCGAGCAAGCAAGAAACCAGCCAGATACAGCGATAATAAGTTGAACTTTGAAGGTGAGTAGCTATATAGTGCATGCCGAGTGCATGATTCTGAGACGACCGTTGGTTGGCCGTTACGCAATACTGACTGAGTAGACCTCTATTTTAAATTCTAGAATCTACGTTAAAAGTTGTTAGATGTGAAATCCATGGGTACAGGTTCTGAAAATAACCTAGGGATGATATTTACTTCGAAATTGGGTGAGAAATAGTGAGATATTGACTTAATAAAGATCGGCAAATTTTACTGCATTTCATTCCGAAAAAACAAGGTCAAGGGTTCATGCAGGGATGCAGATGCAGAAGGCAGAAATCCCAATTTTTTATTTTACTTTTTAAAGTTAATTTTTATCAAATTTGTAATAGATACACCAGTTTACGGTTGTATCAGTGCGCATGCGCAGACATGGGCGCCATTTTAAATGGCGAGTAAACAAAGCCAATGACCTAGACAGTAGGGGAGCTGGTCCTAGAATGAGGATCGTCCTCATAAACGCAGACAAAATGTGTCCTGAAAAATAAGGGTTGTCTGCATTTTCGAGGACGTTTTTTTTTTCATCGGCGCTCTGGGGGTTTAATGTTACTGAACGGCCTGCTGGCGATGCCAAAAATGGATTCCCAGGGTGAAAATAACCCTAGTTCACCGTCTACTTTTATGGGTTGTCCGTCTTCCCAAAGATTGCTCATAATGTGAAGGTCTGTACAAAGTCAATGTAAAATGCATCAAGAAAATCATTGCAGAATCCGTTTTTTGCCAAAAATATGAAACGTCTGCGAAAATGCAGATGGTCCTTATTTTTGAGGACGCATCGGTCCGTGTTTATGAAGACGATCCTTATTCTCGGACCAGCGCCCCTACTGCTAGAGGTCATTTGGTTTGTGCGTAAATTAAGATTGCGCCCATGCAAATTATGATGTAAGCGCCCAGCGCAGCGCGCAGGCAGTGATGTTATCATAATTTGCATGGGCGCAATCTTAATTACGCACAAACCACTGACCTCTAGAGGTCATTGGATTTGTTTACTCGTCAATTAAAATGGCGCACATGCACAACCGTAAACTGGTGTATTAAAATATGTTTTTTTTTATATCATTGAAAGGTCTATGTTATAATCGTATCACTCAGTTAACTTATAAACAAAAGTTATATCAATAAAAATAATCATCAATTATCAGTCTGACTTTTACAGTTTTACTTTTAGTTTTTACTAAAACTTTTAGACTTTTTTAATTACAGTTTTACTTAGATCCAACCTCTAGACCGTCTAGTCTAAAGGACCTGTACTGTTACTAATTACTAAGCCTATAGATTTCTAATACTAGATAGAGTCTACATGTAGTAGCTAGTAGACTATCCTGTCTGTATTTTGTAAAATAATTTAAATCATATAATTTTTTTTTTCCCTCTAGAATATGCATGCACCCGTCGTGTTCACACAGTCAAACTGGATAAGGTGAAGAGCTAGTATAGAGGTTGGTCTTCAGCATCGAAGTTCGTCGGTGGCCGGAGGATGAGGATCGATGGATGGGAGGCGTACGATGAGGCTAACAAGACGTGGTAGCTTGGCCTACTCTGTTGTCATGCTTGAAAGGACCTGTAAGTTATAGATTTGTATGCCTCTGCCTACCAAAGGTGGGTGCCGGAGCTGAGGCAATAATGGCCCAAATTCACAAAGGATGTTCTAATTTAACCCATGGTTTAAACCCTCATTTACATAACCCATGGTTTAAAATTATCGCAAATTAAGCGCAGACTTGCGTGCGTTTAATAAATGGACCTCCGACTGTGTCACGCTTATTTTGGGCTAAATTTAGACCATGTGTCATGTAACTATTCCATGGGTTAAAATGAAACCTCCTTGTGTTTATTTGTGAATTATTCGGGCCATTTTGTTTCGTGTTGCTGCATGCATGTCTGTCCTTCCGTCGTGTTTTCATTGTTGCGATAAATTAAGAAGCAATTGACGGATCAAATTCAAACCTGGCTCATCTATGTATTTATATCATGGAAGTAACGATGATCTGATTAGATTTGAGGTCACAAGGTCATTGTACACATTAGAATGGAATGGTTCTTGCAATAACTTGTTAACCATTTGACAGATCAATTTAAATCTTGGTTCATGTTTGCGTGTGCAAGTGACGATCTAATTAGATTTTGTGTTCAAGAGGTCTGGTCAAAGGTCACAGAGGTCATTTTTTAAAGTTCTCATTCTTTCATAAAATTTCAGTTTCACTTCTCAAATTCAAACTTGACACATATACTAAAGTAAAAAAATCTAATTCCATGTAACTAAATATCACAAAAATATATCAATGATAAGTAAAACATCATACCAAATGATTTTATTATATTTTTATATCATTAATATGTCGTATCAGTTATCACATTCATCTTAAAGATCTCTAGTATCCCGTTCATGCATGCCTTTTTTCCAGGATATATTTTCTAAAATGATTTAAATCATATACATTTTTGTTTTCTTTTCTAGAATATGCACTCATCGTGTTCAGTCACACTGGATAATGGGAAGAGGGTGGTTTTGAGCAGCGAAGTTCGGCAGGTGGCAGAAGGATGAAGATCGATGAATGGGAGGCCTACGATGAGGCTAACAAGAAGTGGTACTCTGTTGTCTTGCTTGAAAGGACCTGTAAGTTGTACACTTTTTAATGTTAAATAATCGCCTTTGTTGAAAATAAAACTCTTCTCCAGATTAAATGGAGACTGTCATCTATTAAAGTCTTTAATATTACTCTGTTACCTGTCAAGATCAACTTATGTGAAATCCTATACTTTTCAAAAAGCTCTTCTTTTATGGCTTTTTTATGGGCAGCATCCAGAGAACTTTCCTATCATTCTATTTCTGAGCATCGTGTTGTTTGAGCCAACAGTAACATGTCATGCTGCTCTTGGCAATTCTGATAAGCATCACTAATAATTCTTAATATTTTTGTTCTGTTTATATCTTTCAGCAATTCATTGCGAGAAGATCGAAGGGGGCCGGACACAAATCAGCTGAATTTTGGCAGGCTCTGAGAGTAAAGATGGAGGGAATCAAATATAAGGCTAAAAACATGTTAATCTTCTTCAGAATACACAAAGTAGATTACGACCAAACTTGGCAGGAGTCATCCCTTAAAACTAAGTAAGGGGATCTTAATTTGTTCAAGTGGGGGGGGGGGGGGGGGTGCACCAGGGGGGCCCAGAAAAACAAAAAAGCCAAATCAACATTGTCTTCTTGAAAAAGCATAATTGTGTGTGAACAGTATCTCAATTTACTGAACAAAATTACAAAAGTGCCCAGCTTGCATGCTCAGGTAAGCACAAGACCCACAGGTCTCTAGTCTTACTTTTTTGCTTTTCATCTTTAAGTGTTTGTGTATTGGAGGGGGGGGGGGTATAGTATAGTGTCCATCAATGTTATTTATTGTTTTTTGTTTATCAACTGCCAAACAATAGCTGCCTTCTGCATCAGTGTGTTAAAGGCCCACTGCACTACTTGTAGCTACTTGCGCCCTCTATATAACAAACAATGCCTACTCGGTGACCATTGGTCCCCCATGATCCTCTTTTTCTTATGTTAACTGAGAGCTGAGTTGATGAGATAACCACCTGTCCAGTGACCTTGCAGGGTAGTCTAATCCCTCCTGTAAACTACGGCAGATAAGCTTTAATAGGTGTACTTTTCATATATTTAATTATAGTCAGGGCAAATATTAACCTTGCCTTTCAGTAGCCATATTACTTGTATAGTGATGCATCGATATATGCCCAATATTGGATTTTTTGTTGTTGTATGTGCCAAACAGGTTGGTGGAATGTCATGTTTGGTATTTATGATACATTTTTATGTATATTTATTTAATTTAACAGAAACCTATCTATCACATACAGTCAACTCTCGGCTGCCTAAGTCGAATTTGCATAAGATGAATGCAGGCCTAAGTCGAAGGTGTTATGTTAGTCTTTTCTTTTTATTTTCCATTGTTTTGACCTTGCATTAGTCAGATCTGGACACTTTTAACGTAAAAAGAATATTTGTATACCACTGTTTTTAGAATTCTTACCCAAGATTCCAGCATTAGTACTAATTAGTAACAGCGGTGACTGATTTCATAACCCACTGATTGAGCCCATGAAAATTATACAAATTTCATTTATCTATGTGCCCAATACTTTGTGGTCTAATAATTATTTTCCTGGCTGTATATTGTATATTATATACACTGTATTACTGTAACTATTATTTGCCGAAGATAAACCGTTTCTTTTTTTATATGAACTATGTGCTACAATTCCCTTGCCTTTCAGTTTATTAGGATGCACATTTTTTTTTCTACATTTCTTTTTTTATTTTTGTATATATATATATTTTTTTTAAATATTTTTTATATCTAGGATAAAATAATATCTTGACATCAGCCAAATTTTCAGGCATCTTTTTGTGTAGGGTCCATGCTTTTTCCATGATCAGCTGTACAAATTCATTGATGTACATGTATATACCATTAAACTGTATATATTTTAATAATTTCTTTCAATTCTTGTTTTTTCTATAAATTCCACTAATCTGAAATGTGTGTGTATTGTCAGCTCTTTTTTAGGGTTGATGTGATTGTGAGAGGGTTAAAGATGATGGTATAGAGGGTGTATTGTGATGGTGACTGCAGTGTGCCACAACTGTTACAAGACATTTGAAAAATATGTACATATTTTGTTTATTTCTATTTTTCAGCTATTTTAAGCGGATCCCATAACATCTAAGCTGGCTATATTTTTAAGATATTTTTTTTCTATTTCCCATATATTTCTTCCTATTTTCTTGCTAATTTTTGGGGTAACAAAATAGTGAGAAAATATATTTTTCATATATTTTTATATGGGTTTAGACTTTTATTTCGTATATTTTCTGTATATTTTTTTACTATTTCTTCGCTTTTTTTTAAGCGTTCCAAAACATATAGGCTAAAAATATATTTTTTTGCTATTTTTTTGCTATTTTTAATCTATTTCTGTACTATTTTCCATCTATTTTTTTAGAGAGAAGAAATAGTGAGAAAATATATTTTTCATATATTTTTTCTACAGTTTTCGACAAATTTATTTTATATATTTTCTGTATATTTTTCTATTTTTACGCTATTTTTAAAGCGTTCCAAAACTGTGGCCTAAAAATATATTTTTTTGCTATTTTTCTTCTATTTTCAATCTATTTCTGGACTATTTTCAATCTATTTCTGGACTATTTTCCATCTATTTTGGGGGAGAAGAAATAGTGAGAAAATATATTTTCTTGGTCTATTTTTCATATATTTTTTATATAGTTTTAGACTATTTTATTTCGACTGGGGTGACCATGGGGATGAAGCTCTACAAGTGGACCACCTAATGTGGGCTGGTACTGGATATGAAATATGGCAGCAACAACATTGGACTGATGACATTCATGTTACTAGAGGAAGATTGTACTAGTTATGCCCGAAAATCTAGTTTGGGGGTAAATCGGTAGCCATTTTCTATTTTCAGAGCTACAAACCTAAAAGCGGAATCTTCACTTTTTTGGTCCTTTTACGTTTGATGGGGCGGTACCAAATTGAAAAGATGCCAGTGAATGATTCTAAATAGAATGTATTTCAATATTTCAATATTCACTGGCATTTCGTGCTTGTGACTCGGATATGCAAGGTGCTCTAAATTTTTGGCTGTAATTCAAAGGCACACCGCTCAATCTTGAGAAATTCTTGCGTCTTGCTTTCTTAATGTTAATACCAGCTAATACTAAAGAGTTATGAGAAGACGGGTGGATGGATAATGGTATTGTTGTGTTCAGATAGTAATCAACATCTAAATATTTGATACCCCCTAATTAAATGCAAAAGACAAAAATTCCGCTTTTTGGTTGGCAGGTATGGAGTTTGGCCCGGCGTAAATTTTTGTCAGACCCTAAGCCAAAATTTTTTGTCATTTCATGCTGTTGCAAAAAGAAAATCAAGAATCATCCATTTATAGCCCACTCCTATTACTAGGTCTCTGCCAGAACATCGTTCAGGCGAGACAAAAACTGCATTAACAGACACTTTCACGATTTTGCTGATATTTTTAAAACATAATATAATAATATTTCATAACATGCTTTATGTAGTCTTCGACTACATGTATAAAGCATGCAAATGTTAGTCAGCATAAACTGAAGAAACAGGATTTTACTCATTAAAATCACTCACCGATACTCGGTACTTTTATGCGAGAAGTGGAAAACGTAATCCGCATTCTCATCATCCTGATCATCAGCAATGGACAATATTCCACGATATTCCAGGAGGAAATCTCCCTTTAAAAAGGGTTTATTTGTCACAAGTCCATGTCCTAAAAGTGGAGAAGGAAAATATTTTGTTAAAGTTAAAAAAAAAGTAAAAAAAAAAACACCTTATGGCAGAGTACCATGTAATCATGGTCATACAAAGCAAAGGTGTGTGTGTGGGGGGGGGGGGGGGGGTTACCTCCAGAAAATGCTTAAAATTGACGTTTCTTTTTATTACTGAATGTCCGCACAATCGACCACAAGTGTGGACCAAATCTTTCAATATCACATTAACAAATGCAGAAACATGCTGCTAATTTAAGGATTTTTGACAATCTTAGTGATTATATTCATTTTGAAAATTCTGTGTTTAATGATCGATAAATGCTCACAATGATCAGACTTTGTGTAGATTTGTTTTCTTCTCTCTTTCTGCTTGTACAATGCTGCTATCTGTGAACCATATTTTTCAGAGCCTTGAATCAAAAGGTATTGAACCAAAATACAAAAAGTCTTCCTAAAGGTTTAACTAGCCTTGATCTCATGACTTGCACATCAAAGGACTAGTTCAATACAGCCACTACTAAACTGCATAATCTATGTGTACAGTACCTATGTCATCGTTGATAAATTTTTTTTCAAATCCCTCCTGATCTTCTCCAAGGCCGCACCACCTCTCCGCTATATGGTAGGGTGAGATGCGGCGGTTACGTCTCTGACTCTGTCAAAAGAGGATCATGAAATGCTCTACATGAACATCTAGTTATACAGTGTATGTCAACTGTAAAGTAACATATCATATGTCACTCCCCCCCCCCTTTTTTTTTTCCTCTTTAACTTAGAATTAATAAAGAACTCCAGGCCCAAATAACTGGATTCATAAAAAGGAAAAAAAATATTCCCTACAAAATGGTACAAAAATCATGAAAAGATGGCAGTTATGATTCGGAAAACACTTCTTGACCAGTCAATATGAATATTCATTTGAGTGAAGTGATGATGTCATCAGGTCACACAAATCATAAAGATGAAATCAAGAAAAATAAAAATTTTGGCAAATGTAGTTGAAAATATAACCCTGAAATATGTCATAGTAGACATAATTTCCCATTTTGGGAGATCTATAGAGAGAAAACAGATTTACTTTATTTTGCATGAAAATGAGATTTTTCTCATTTGAGTGAGATTTTTCTCATTTTCTGTAATCGAATCGTGTAGGAAATTGTGATGGTATAACATCATCTCTTCACTAAAATGAATATTCATGCAGTGCCAGTCACAATTTTTCTTCTACCTGTTAATCCATGGAGGGACAGAGCCTTTAGGAAATAAAAAAATAATCTTCAATCAATATTTAAATTGGCAACATGTATTTTTTTCCCCTCTATTAAATGATAAAAAATAAATGAATTTAGATATAATAGCATCAAAAAGAGATTTTTTTGTGAACAAAAATTGGAACGAAAACGGCCAATGCTAACGCAGAAGTAGTGATTTATAAATTTTCTTTGCAAATTACCAATTTAAGGATCGCAGTGATTTGCTACATTCAAACTGCCCTTACTCAGGAACGCAAAATCACATTGCACTGGAAAGAGGCTCAAAATACTCAGTGTATTTTTCTCTAATTATGTTGCTAAACGCTCAGCTTTCTGGAATGTGGAGATACTGCCAAAAAGGTGACACTGCATGTACCTCTATGGGTTAAACCTGCAAAAGGCTTTATCACAACAGAATCACAGTAGGATCACTAAACCATATCTATTGAATTCAGCCCTTGCAGGTTAGGTATATAGAAGAAGAATTGTGACTTATTGTTTTCTAAATATATGGGAAACTAAAAAAAAAATCATAAGTACCTTATTTCTTATTTTCTTATTTCTCATTTTCATTACTTTTTTACCCTGGAAGATTTTTCTGGAACCTTTTTATAAAATTCAGTTATTTTTTGGTGTGGAGTTCATTTTTAAAGAGTTCTTTCAAATGTCTGATTTATTCCAGCTGCCGGGGAGGGGGGGGGGGTGGTTAAATGTTATGTACTGGGGCTATTTTTCCCCTGTTTACTGCAAATTAAATTCTTAAAACTATGCCCATCCATGTGTAAAAAGCTGTCACAAAATATAGATTTGGTCTAAATATTTGCATTAAAGTAAAAACACTTGATACACATGCATTGATTTTCCAAATAATTGAGCTAACAAAAATACCTAATTTTTGAAAAGGGTTTCCCCCTTTGATGGACTAATACAAAGCTTAAATTTGTTTGTAATTTAACAAAAAACATCCATGGAACAAGATAGACTGGGTTTTTCAAATAAACCAGATGATGTCTCATAATAGTCAAAGCGGTGAAGATCCAGTGAGGATATTAACAGCTTGTTACCAATCTTCCATAAATTGCATGTATCATTTAAACCCCAAGTATAGTTTATTTATTTATTTGTTTTATTTTAGTAGGGTTGCCTAATCAGTGATCAAGGCACTGTTTTTCACTGGGGCCCTACAACAAAAAATACACATACATGAAAAATACAAAGGTAAAGTATACATACATAAAATAGTAACATTAGGCTGCAAAATTAAATTAAACTAATGATCAGCATTTTGGGAATTAACTTTAACAGAATACCAAAAATGTTTAACAAATTGTGAGATGGTTTGTGAATTCTTAACAAAATTGGGTAAACTGTTCCACATAACAGAACTAGAATGAACATAACTTGATCTTCCAATTTCAGTTTTTACCGGTAAGAGTTTAACAGAATTATTTCTTGAAGAACGTGTATTATGAGAATGAATATTAGATAACTTAGAGAACAAATTACATATATATTGTGGAGCTAGGTCATTAACAGCCTGAAAAACCATCTTACATTGGTGAAATTTCCATTGGTCGAAAATGGAGACCCACTTTAGTCTATTCAAAACTTGTGAGGTTGGGGTGCACGTTGGTACACCCAAAACCAAACGACACATTCTTTTATGTTGTTTTATAAGTATACTTTTTACATTTAAATGACAATTTGACCACGCGTTGGAACAATACTCAAATAATGGCAATATCAAAGCATATGCTAACAATTTCAAACCGACGAACGGTAAGTATTTTTTTTGATCTACCTAGTAAAGCTATCCTTTTGTACAGTTTTGGTTGCAAAGAAACTTGTTTATCAAATTTTGACTCAAAGGCCAGTTAGAATTTAAGATAGCATGATGAAAGATATTGCGTTAAAAAACCTTGTGGAACAATCTCCCATCCAAAGTCATAAATTGCTGCAATGTCAATTCCTTCAATTCTGATCTTGAAAAAAGGCATGATCTACTAAATTTAAATATGCTACATGACCCAGATGAGGCTTTCTCTCATGTACAGCAGTGACACTCCTGCGCATGCACCATCAATCACTAGTGTGCTCAAAGAATAAATTAGAGGAACACATTTAAGAAGTTACAAAGGGGCAAATATTGTTTAACATGTACTTTATGCCCAACAAAGGCCAAAATCAATAAAGGACTTTAAAAAAAAAAAATTCCGGGGGGAGAGGGGGGGGGGGGGGGGTGTACAGACGCTTAACAAAAAATAAAGTGTGAATTTGTACTTTTCATCTCTCAAAATACCAAAAAAAAATATTAAGTTAAAAATGGAAGTAGACTTATCCCCACAAATATCTGCTACCAGACAAACAGACAAAAGATGACAAACCCCATAGTATAATAGGACCCTTATGGTGTATGATAAAAATGAAGACCAAAGGAATGAGTTATTTGCACTGGGGATTTCAGTGATCTGTTAGCAGTTTAATGGTTCAAAATAAATACAATGAAATAGCATATGGAATCACTCACCATATTATTTTGGAATATCAGTACATGCAGGGAGAAAATCCCGATACCATATGCGTGGTGATGATAAGAAATAGATGAACAGTGATACAACAGCAACAAGAATACCAGAAGTTACAAGCAAAATATCACAAAAAATACAATCAATACCACAATCAACATGGAGAGGATGAACAGAATATACAACTGAACATCAACTCGAAGAGATGGAGAACACAGGGAGGTGCGAGATGGTGAAGACATATGAAACATAGAACAGGTATGAGAATAGGGTGGGGAAGGAGGAGAATGAAGGGGAATATTAAATGATAAAGAATCTGATGTAGATGGAGATGATGCAGATAACGAAGAAGTAGAAAAAGAAGCCAAGGATTCTGAAGGAGAAGATGGTGGAGATGGAGGAAAAACAACAAGGGAAAGATTAAATGACAAGGAATCTGATGTAGATGGAGATGATGCAGATAACGAAGAAGTAGAAAAAGAAGCCAAGGATTCTGAAGGAGAAGATGGTGGAGATGGAGGAAAAACAACAAGGGAAAGATTAAATGACAAGGAATCTGATGTAGATGAAGGTGATAGAGATAAAGATGAAGAAAAAGAGGATTCTGGAGTGGGTGGAGGTGCTGGAATATTTGACCAGGAGTCCAGATGGGAAGTCTATTGGGAGAAAAGCAGGTAGAAGCCACAATCAAAATGAAAAAGCCATAGATCTGATTGGATATACAGCCCTCAAAAAAGTTTGTGGAATGATTACTGATCTATGAATGGTAAAACTTGTATTATTGGAATGCTTCATTATTGTTCGTTACAATCATGGACTGCACAGTAGACCTTAATATATACATGTATCTAGCAAAATCCATTGTTTTCTAACAAAAAAAGTCTGGTCTTTTCTCCTTTTGGTTATCGTTGTTGTTTCCTTGTATTCATGCCATGATTACTTCATTAATGTTTTAAATGAATGATTTGTGATGTTGACGGGACATGTTCCCATTATGTGCATACATGTATGAGTTATCTGAAACATAAAGAATGACATATTACTGCATTATTTAGGGTTTGAAGTGGAAAGTTTTTTAAAAGTAAATTTAAAACTATACCAATATCTCAAACTTGTCCAAAACATAAGACCGTTTTAATGACGGAGTTCATCATTTTCCCGCACACATTCAGTCCATTTTGCAAATAAATATACACAATGTGTGGACTTTCCTGCATCAGCATCAACATCATTCAAACTCAGTCCATCCTATGCAATTGCCAACAAAGTCCCTCAAACCAAGAAAAAAAATGAAACTTTTGTCAGAAAACAATATTTAGCATTTTAATTTTTACATTCCCTATATTATATATCTAGGGGTTCTGCATAATCCGTGATTCCACAATCAGAACAGATGGCATATCATTATCAAAAGGAAATGAATCTTTCCATATATACCACTAAACAGTTTCCGTAACAAAAAAGATATCCCCTCAAAGTCGAGTTACGGAACTTTTTGGAGGGGTTCAAAATGAACCCTCTCTATGTAAACAAAATCTGATGAAAAATATATTAACAATACGTGTGTAGAACTTAATTAGCAATAGCAGATGATATCATGCAGCAAAATTAATGCCTAGATCTAAATAATTGTTCTTTAATTCATACTTTTAGGTGTACAATTTCTTTACCCGGAATGGCTGAAATACTTCTATAGAGAAGTATTTGTTCTTTTTTTTGTTCTTGTTTTTGTTGTTTTGTTGTCTTTATTTTG
The DNA here is from genome assembly GCA_035222895.1 of Strongylocentrotus droebachiensis. Classification (NCBI taxonomy): domain Eukaryota; kingdom Metazoa; phylum Echinodermata; class Echinoidea; order Camarodonta; family Strongylocentrotidae; genus Strongylocentrotus; species Strongylocentrotus droebachiensis. The sequence goes on along the minus strand of JAVYIG010000036.1, from coordinate 15,997 downwards.
TATATTATGTCACTGGGTGTCATTGGGTGTCCGGACGGGTTGGGTATCCGGACGGGTTGGGTATCCGGACAAAACGGCAATTTCAAGAAATTTGGAAGCAAGATTTCATAATTTGTTTGAATGTAATGTAAGACAATATTATATATCACAAATGCTCATAATTATTTTTGTTATTTGATCCATAGTTTTTGTGAAATTCAAAGGCAGAAGGAGGCAATTTTATTTGTGTTAAGTCTCCGGACACCGCACCCCCATCTATACATGTACATAAAAAAGACTCTACTTTTCATTATCAATATAATTTTATTTGATTTCAATGGGGGGGGGGGGGGCAACGCACCCCAGCCCTCCCCCAAATGTTCCGCCGCCACTGTTTAATACATTTCTCATGCAAATATTCATAAAAATCTTTGAATTTTTGCATGGCTCAACATTTCCCATGCATGGTCAGTACACCTCAAGGCTCCACACTTTGTTAATGCATAGGCCTACATTCATACACATTGCAAACTATAAGTTCAGTGCACTAGTACATCTCCACACCAGAGTCCCCAGAAAAAGATGTGTGAATCAGAAATAGGTCTAACTTTACTCACCTTGGCCCCAAATAACATCTGGCCTCGAGCCTTCCCAAACACTGAATTCAATGAACTGGTTTAATTTCTCCAAATCAACCAGACGGTCAACAAATATAAAAAAGACCTGTCCCCATCTTCTAGTTCTGATTAAATGATTGAAGTGAAAACTAAAGATTAAAATAAAATTATAATTAAATAAACTGGCCGTAATTATCACCCCTTTTGGTCCATAAAGTGATACCCCAAACTTTTTTAAAAATAATTTTCGAAGCAGTGGAGTCTCCTTTGAGAACTGCATGTGGGTTAAGTCTTTGGTCAGCATCCATTCACATAATAGACGAGCACCAGCAGCACGTTTGTTTTATTCCCTCCTTCACAGATAATTAGTCAAGCCTCAGTCCTTCACGTTTATGGCACGAAAATACATGTAAGTTAGGCCTAGACCTATGCCATGTGCGTGCAAACAAACAGAATGGATATCACATAGGCATACGGTAGGCTAGTAGCACATTGAAACAATACTAAATTTCTTACCTTTGCCATCGCGGCATCGTTCCAATATTAGGGCCAAATCGTGAAATAAGCCACCGTTCTAGTCTAGTCCGCGGCCGCGCGCACGATCAGTCATCGACGACACGGTCGAGTCTCGCGCTTCTAATACAACGCGCCAGCTAGCGCTTAGCTGCGCTGCATTTTTGCAAGCTCGCGCGCGCTAGCCATCGAAAGATCGATCCCGAGGATCTGTGTGTCCGCAGGGGGCGCTCTTAACATTTCAAGACACACACGACGATATACCAACGGGAGTGTTAAGTGTGTCGATTCTTTTCTTTTCGAACATCCGAGGACAGGCCTTATTTAAGGTCAGATGCGTCCTCGGACGTAGAATATCCTTTTGCACGTCTATTACTCCCGAGGACAGCATGTTACGTCCTCGGAAGTAAATTTCGTCCTCGGACAAAAGGTGTGTTTTCTTGCAGTTGGTCTCGGACGATCGATAATGTGCACGCACGCACACGCACACACACACACACACACATAACAGCAGTCAGTTGGTAGACATAGCAATTTGTGTAAATTTATTTTTAAAAAACTAAACAATATTTTAAACATTTTATTTCACATATATTTCAAACATACCTTTAACTACAATTTTGTGTAGTTTCATTGTTTTAGGCATGTGGGAATATGTTAAATTATTTAATTAGAATATTGTCTTTTCAGCCATGTGTGACATGGCCCGCTGATCGCCCATTGACTCGCATTATTATTCTGCATGGTGAAAATGCACCTCAATGTATAAAACTCCCCTACAAAAAATGTAATATCCTCATGTGTTCCACCCATTGAATCAAATTGTAACCACAACTGTACTGGGGTCACCAATTTTGCTGTTACTCTGAAACTCAGTCCCTGTGGAATGCTATGGCCTGTTGAATGGTTTCTCGGAAAATCGTCATAAATCTTCAAATCTGACATCTTTAAAAAAATACAAAAATATACCGTGATGTAGCTGAAAATCTGCAAATTCTTATCTTATGATCGGTTTTTCTGAATAATTTGTGAAACACAAAGAAATAGCTGTGACGGTGATCCAAGTAATTGCAAAAATATTTGGAATTTAAGGTTAATATTTGGTGTAAATATGATCTATGAATATATGATTAAAAAAATGCCAAAAAATGAACGGTTTGACTTTCCTAATTTGCATAATGAGTTCGCGAATATACAATTAGCTGAAATGACCTAATTTGCATATTTGATGAATATTCATGATTTTTTATTATTTCAAATGAAATATATTTCCATACCTGTCTGTATCATGTTCGGTTTTGATTGGATTACATATGAGCATATTAATTAGGCGGACTTAGTTATTTTCACAACTTTTTCATATCTGCAGATTCGCAAAAATGGCCAAAATGACTGATTTTGTTGGCTTCTGTTTTCAAAACGGTAATAGGTATATGAATTTTCTTGTTTGTATTTTTTACCACAAAGATGATTTTTTTTAGTGTCTGATAATTTAATTTATTATTTGTGTCCAAGAAAGTGATAAATTAAGTGGTCAACGTTGTCGAATTTTGCCATTTTTGCCAATTTGACCATTTCTGGCAGGTTTTTCTGTAATTTTGCGATATAAAAAAATGGTATAAAATCACAACGGATTGACCGATTTCAATTCTGTTTTTTTTTTTTAAAGCTTTCATAACGCTTGATCATTTGCAATCATCAGATAACATGTGTTTGTTGTACTTATCTTTGGTGTGCTATACCTAGTAAGAGTGAGCTCTTCTCGTTTGGGGTGCAGTGTTTAATCTAACATAATCTTAATTAATTAACTACGTGGCACTACACTTTCAATTTTTTTTTTCTCAAAAATTGAAAGCTATTAAATAATCTACCGGTTCAATATATTCTATATTAAAGAGAGAAATGCATTATCGTCACGGCATTCAACTACTTTGCCAAATTAGAACGCGTTTCTATCATGTTCACACAAAAGATAACGATTTTGTCTTTGACAATGGAATGGGATTATCATGTATTTGGCAAATTATCTGCTTCCGGCTTATCTTCTTATTACTATTTAAGTTTAAAGAACGCTTCCTGCGTAATTTCATTATTCTATTGTCAGGCTAATGCACAGTATACTTTGCCAATTAAAAGGCTTGTATCTGTTATCAAATGTTTCTTTTATCGTGTGCATACACGAGATAACGATATTCTACAATTTCGTTGGCATCAGAATTCGATTATCCAACTGTTTGTATTGGATATTATCCCCAGACAACTAGCCCTCAGACAACTCCCCCAGTAAACTAACCCCTAGGACAACTACCTCTGGAAAACTACTTCCTAGGACAACTACTCCCCGGACAACTACCCCCTAGGTCTAGGGTAGTTTTTTCAGGGTGGAATTTGTCTTTGAGAATGGTTGTCGTAGGGGAAAGTTGTCTGGGGGTAGTTGTCCGGGGGTAGTTGCCCGGGGGATAGTTTATTGTGGTAGTTGTCTGTAGGTGGGGGGAGGGGGAGGGGGAGGGGGGAAGGGGAGGGGGGAGGGGGGAGGGGGGTAGTCGTCCTACAGGGTTGTTGCCCTAGGGGGTAGTTGTCCTAGAACCGTTTCTTTTATATAATTTGTATTCATGTGTTGTCATGTTTGAAATTCTGTTCACGGCCTGACTTTAAAGTAGCATCTAGTCGACGTTTTACTGAAATTAAATTCGATACAACACAGCAATATTAACAATTATGAACATATTTATTAAGGGCACATATTTATCTCTACAGATGTTCAAGGCGCCTATAGAATAATTTCAATTTAAAATTTCCAAATTAAATCCTTACAAATATTTGAATTGTATTAACAATAAGGTGAACTCTCAGAAGGGAAATTGTAATTGGTACCAGTAAACATAAGGTGGGTCTTAATTATGGCTTAAAAAGCTGGGAAGGTATTGGCTGTTGGAAGAGAAAAGGGTAACTTAAACCACGATGAAGGTGCTACTGATGCAAATGATCTACCCCATCCCCCTTTTTCCCAGTTTATCTTAGTCCGGATTTCGTTTAACAATATCTGAAATGCATGGTCTTACGTGTTATCAGTGTCTGTGCGTATCCGGACACCTACCCCCTGGACATCCACCCCGGATAAATACCCACAGTCAACTACATCCTAGGAGACTTTCCCCTAGGGCAACCACCCTCCAGGACGACTAGCCCCTGGACATCCACCCCCGGATATTCACACTAAATCAACTACCTCCTAGGAAAACTACCCCTAGGACAATTACCCCCGGCCAATTACCCCCTAGGACACTACCCCCTAGGGCAACCACCTTCCAGGACAACTACCCCCTGGACATCCACCCCCGGATAACCACCCCAGTCAACTACTTCCTAGGAAAACTAGGGGGGGGGGGGAGGGGGGTAAGGGGACACTTTTTTTTTTTTTTTTTTGGTCTCGAAATTTGAAAATTTGACATTTTGCTCCGTTGGGGGGGGGGGGGTATGGTCACTTTTTAGGTCAGCCATGGGAATAATTTTGTTTATAATTAAAAAAAAAAAAAAAAAAAAAAAAAATATCCAAAGGGGGGGGGGGGGGTTTAGGGGGGTTGTGGGGGGGGGGGGTTTACACACATAAAATAAGGGGGGGGGGTGTTTAACCCCCCAACCCCCCTCCCCCCTGTGTACGCGCCTGGTCACGTGGGTCTGTGTACTTACGTTAAGGACAAAGTAGTCCCTTGATTATTTATCTATAAATTGTTTGTAGGTAAAGTTAAATGTACCGTAATGAAATTATGATATTTTCTCATGTATGTTTAATTGTTCTATCCTAAAATTGATTATTATACTTAGTTTAGAAGGATGTGCATTCATGCTCGAAAAGTAGTCCTTCCGAACGTGCGCTATGTCAGGCAAGGCCCTGATGGGCATTTTATATAACGGACATTCGTTCACTTGCTTTAAGCGAAGCTGGTTGTTTCAATTTACTCCTTCCGACACGCTTAAGCTAAAGCCGTCAATGTAGCATGTTTGTGTTGCAACATTTATACAGGTATGTAGAGATAATTGAATATATTTGATGCTATTGAGTTTTACTTTGCTACCAGTGTTTATGATGTCGTAATATACGAGTCGATTCAATTATTGTATATTATGTAATGAGATGTTTTATTCAGGCGCGGATCCAGGGGGAGGGCCGAGCGGGCCTTGCCCCCCCCCCCCGCAAAAAAAAAAAAAAAGAGAAAAGAAAGGAAAAGAAGGGAAAGGGAAAGAGGAGAGAAAGGGAAAGGAAGAAGAGGAAGAAGAATAGAAAAGGGGGAAGAAAGAGATCGGGGGCCGAAAGGGCCTTGCCTCCCGGGCTGTTGACCCCCCCCCCCCCCATCAAAAAAATAAGAGAGAAGGAAGGAAAGGGAAAGAAAAAGGAAAAGAGGAGATACTGGCGTACTGATTGGGGAGAGGGGGGGGGGGGGGGGGGGGGTGCTTGGGGCAAATTCAAACGTGGTTTATTTCTAGCCCAAAACAAATAACGGTGGATTACAAATAATGCTGAAATGACATAATTTTCGAGATTTTTCCTCACTTTTTAGTAAATTATGTGTTTGTTGGAAAATGACAAATTCGTAAATTTACAGCCAGGCAAGAAATACGATTATTGAGATTGCTGCATGTCAGGGCCCGAGGTACGGCGGGGATCGGGAGCCTCGAGCCCCCCCCCCCGACACTTTTTTTGAAAAAGTTTATTAAAGAGAAATAAAATAGAATGAGAGCAAGAAAGAAATAATAGATAACTGCCAGTGTTAAAAAATAATGAGGCATCAAAATATGCTCATTTGACCGTGATTAAATGCCTAAAACCCCTAAGCTTCCTGGGGCTCTGCCCCCGGGATTCCATCTAGGGCCCTACGGCGGGCCCTTAGATGCTCATCTGACAGTAATTGAATGCCTAAAACCATGGATGTCGATACTTACGTAATACCTATTCATCAGGGGGGGGGGGGATGAATGAATAGATCATCCCCCCTGATGAATAGGTATCAGTTTCGGATCGACACCCATGCCTAAAACCCCTGATTTTTTGGGGGGGAGGGGCTCTGCCCCCTGGACCCCATGCCAAATAGTGACCTGCCAGTGTCACAAAATAATAAGGTCCCCCCAAATCGGAAGAGGACGTAGCAAGAAAAAGGAGCAGACAAAGAACATCTTTTAATTCAGACAAGGATTAAGAGTATAGAGAACGATACAACGCATCGTCTTCTTTCTCTAATAATTTAATGAAACGTCAAAGCTTCGCGCAGGAGAGGAAGGGCGGGGACCGCACCGCGGGAGAGGGGGGGGGGAACCTGATTTCAGACGAGGATTCAGAGGCGAGAACGGTAATACGAATCTTTAAAGATTTAATGAAACGTAAAAGCTTACGCGCTTCGCGCGGGATGGAGGGGGAACTAAATTCTGTCGAGGATTATTTTCGAAAACGGTACAACGAATCGTCTTCTTTATCTAATGATTTAAGGAAACTTAAAAGGGGGGAACCTGAATTCAGACGAGGATTAAGAGTCGAGAACTCTACAACGAATCGTCTTCTTTCTCTAGTAATTTAATAAAACGTAAAAGCTTCCGCGCTTCGCGCGTGAGGGGAAAAACTAAATTCAGACGAGGATTAAGAGTCGAGTACTGTACAACGAATCGTCTTCTTTCTCTAGTAATTTAATAAAACGTAAGAGCTTCCGCGCTTCGCGCGTGAGGGGAAAAACTAAATTCAGACGAGGATTAAGAGTCGAGTACTGTACAACGAATCGTCTTCTTTCTCTAATGATTTAATGAAACGTAAAAGCTTCTGCGCTTCGCGCAGGAGGGGGGGAGGGAAAACTGAATTTAGACGAGGATTAAGAGTCGAGAACGGTACAACGAATCGTCTTCTTTCTTTAATAGTTTAATGAATCGTAAAAGCTTCCGCGCTTCGCTCTGGAGGGGGGGGGGGTGGTTGAATCTAAATTCAGACGAGGATTATTTTCGAAAAGGTACAACGAATCGTCTTCTTTCTCTATTAAATGATTTAAGGAAACTTAATTTAAACTTCCGCGCTTCGCGCGGGAGGAGGAACCTGAATTCAGACGAGGATTAAGAGTCGAGAACTCTACAACGAATCGTCTTCTTTCTCTAGTAATTTAATAAATCGTAAAATTTTCCGCGCTTTGCGCGGGAGGGGAATAAACTAAATTCAGACGAGAATTATTTTCGAGAACGGTACAACGAATCGTCTTCTTTCTGTAATAGTATAATGAAACGTCAAAGCTTCGCGGAGGAGGGAGGGAGAAATTCGCCCCTCCCTGCACCGACCCCCCCCCCCCACATTACGTCACTGTTGGTCACCATTACGTACCAATATTTGGCTCGCATAATTTCACATTTGGGCCCCCCCCTAAGAAATCCTGGATCTGCGCCTGGTTTTATTCACTGTACGGTAGAAACGTACCGAGGCATGTTAAATGTATTCTTGTGTTATTTACGGGATTGATGAGTAGTCTGTAAGTATCAGACTCGGTTTATATAGATAATGCGGATTTTACAGCAAATACTGATTTAGATGTGAAAGTCCATATTATATAATTGATGTTTCATGTTTTTTTCCTACTTTAGCTGCTGAGGTGTAAGGTGTCGTTATACACACCACGCTGAGGTTTAAGGTTACTTATACCATAAGTCCATGCTTATATACACACCACGCTACAAGCTACTCTACAACAGACGATGACGTATTATTTTTCTTACCCGCGTGACATTTAGTCTAGGGTGAGTTGCGTAGGAATATTTATGTTATGTATTCAATAAAATTGATTGGAGTCAAGACTGTTTGATATCTATACATGTATTTACAGATAATATTGAATACTATGTTTTTATTTCTTGGTTTCTTAATTGCATTTCAATGTATATGAACTGAACTGAACTGCATTTGTCTACAGAAATTCGATCACAATCAATTATGATGACTTGCATGATTTAATTATGTGATTATTGTACTTATGATGTTTTTGTTTTATCTTCTGTACAATGCAGGGGTTTCCGTTTTTATTTATAAAAACAAATAAACTTCATTCAACTTCACCATGGCGTCCCACTTTCTTCATTTTTGTTGGCTATGATTTAAACGGTGGAGCACGCGTCCCACAAGTCTAACACAGTTGTGGGAACTAACAAGAAACATCCTACTAAATAAGTATAGTGTACACGTTGAATAATTAATCAATATTAAACAAGAGTATATATATATGCGTGAGTTGAACTCAAATCTCATATCGCATCAACATTGAATATAATAGAAGGAAGCAAGAATTATTGAATGACCGCAAAAACTTAGCGAGTTAGAGAGAGAGAGAGAACTGGATGACGCCACCTGCTAGTTTGCTTGGTCGAGAGTCAAATGATGTTGGGACCAATGAATGAACTACCCCTTCCCTGGACATAGATCCCCAAGCGAGAGTTATGTCCAGAGTTTTTGACCAAATAAGGAGAAAATTTAGACGCATTGTACGCCTCAGGGCAGATAAGGAATGCATTGAAAAGGATATGCAAATGAGATTCGGAGCTTATTCGTAAAGGATGTTATTTTACGCTTCAATTATTTATGAAACAAAGATGAATAGATGGTAAGGCATTTTTAGAAATGCTTCGCGGCTCATAAACACCCAAGAGCTCACCCCGTTCTCACTCCCTTTTTAAACCGATCTAGGCTAGGCCGATCCACTCGATCGCTCCAGAGGTACGCTTCGTTTATGATCACACTCTCGAGCTAGACCTGTCTTGTTGCCATGGTATAGCGCGAACGAGCTAGACCGTTCATGTTGCTATGGTATAGCGCGAACGAGCTAGACCGTTCATGATGCTGAGGTAGCAAAGGTCAGCGGGTCAAATGTTTCGCGCGAAATTTAAACCCGAATAGAGTGCCTGATCTTATGCAATAGTTTGTTTCACTTTTTATCAGTCTATCTGTTTTTCTTATAATATTCTTTGTTTTTCCACCTTTCATCTTCTCTTCCGTCTATCTTTCTTTATGTTATTCTTTTTGTTTTATTCTATCCCCTTCTTTTATATCATTCTTGTTTTAATTATATTTTATTTCTATCTTTCCTTACGCTATCCTTTGTTTCTTCCTTCTATCACCTTCTTTTGTGTTGTTCTTTGTTTTTGTTATATTCTCTTCCTATCTTTCCTTTCGCTATCCTTAGTTTCTTCCTTCTATCACCTACTCTTTAATAAGTTATTTTTGTTAAGGCCTTGAATTGTTATGCTACCATATTTTGTATTATTATGATGAATTGTGTATTTTACTTTGTTATTGTTACTACTTTTTATATGATGCTTTTAATACCAGGTCCAAGATGCGAAACAGATTTATTTCTGATCTTGTGTACCTGTAAAAATATATATAAATAAATAAATAGATTTTAAAAAAAAATAAGCAAATACAAGTCAGTCGTTACAACAGAGAACAGTGTGTAACTCATAATGTATATTTGTTTCCATCGTGAATCAAATAGCGGCTTAATTAAATTCCTTGGAAAGTGGCCGTGTTTGTATAAAAACGAATGTGTGTTTTTTTTGTTTACACAATTTTGTTTATGAAATATATCTTAATTAATAAGTACCCCAGGGCAGTTGCCAAAAGCACAAACATCGTGTGCTAGGCCCCCACACTCACACACAAGCACACATGCAGATATACGCACATACTGGTGGCCTGTTTTTCCTTGTTTAGTCTTTTATTTTTGTGCGTGGGTGTGTATCTGTGCGTGTGTATGTGGGTTTGTTTGATGTCAGCAAGTTCTTAAATGCTAGGGCAAATACAATCATAATACAATTATAATACGATATTGATAACATTATTCTAATGAAAGTTTGTTTTTTTAAACAGCGGAGGATTCGAGTGTAAAAGACTATCTGAGGGATAAAGACTACGAGCCCATTATATCCCATGCAAGGACCCACGGTCCTTCAAATACTTTCACTACCGAATTGCTACACATTTCCCTTCTCTGTAATTTATGCAACACCCGTGCTGCTGCTTTCCACGAAAGATGTACGTTTTTGCGAGGTTTGCATATAAATACATATCTGTAAAGCTACAAAACCAAATATTTGGAATTTCCTGAAAGCGGAATTGTTATTATATTATAACATGACACTGTGCATACCAATATATACGTGTATAATAAATAGATATATATATATTTAAATATATAAAGAACATTAATACAACGATAAATAACAAAGTAGATAAGCACAAAATATTTATGGGAAAGTTAACCAATACACTTATAAAACACCGAAGTAGAACTATTTGACGGTACATGAGGTTCCCTTTTTAGGTGCCCTATTTTCCAGAAAGTGCCCACTTTTTATGGTGTCCCCACCTCATTTTGGAAGACGCTCCGCCGCTCCTGACTAAAGGGGTAGTTATCCTGAAAGGCGGGGTGTAAATGTCCTAGGGAGTTATTGTCCTTTAGAGGGGGGAGGGGGGGGGGATTGTCTCGCTGGTAATTGCCGGGGGGTGAATGCCCAGAAGGTAATTGTTGTGGTTTTATTCATTTCATCACTTGGGGGAAGCGGAGGGGGGGGGGGGGTACGTTCCCTACCCGTACCTCCATATAGCTACGCCGCTGCCTCTTCACTCATTTTAACATTATGGGCTTTTCGTTTGTGTGGACGAGGACCGCGTTCCCGCCTCTACTGCGAATTGGCGTCAGACACCAGTCCTATTCACTAGTTTATATAACCCTTTTCGTTTTTAGTCGACGCCCGTTCTCTACACGACGACGTAATGGCCCCCGCATGCTTGTTCTATTTTTCCTTCTTTCACTTCTCATGTTATTTTTCGTTTATCATTCTATTATACTCTTTATTTTCCTTATGTTATTCTTTGTTTTTCCTTCTTTCATCTTCTCTCTTTCCATTGTCTATTCTTTATCATTTTCTCTTTCTGTTATCTCCTAATGTTATTGCTGTTGTTGTTATCATTCTATCATATTTTCTTTCTATCTTTCCTCATATTATTCTTTGTTTCTTCCTTCTTTCATCTTCTCTTAATATGTTATTCTTTGTTTTCATCATTCTATCACATCTTCTTTCTATCTTTCCTCGTATTATTCTTTGTTTCTTCCTTCTTTCATCTTCTCTTATGTTTTCTTTCCTTCTTTCACCTTCTCTTATGAAATTAAAAAAAAAATCATTCTATCACTTTCTCTTTCTGTCTTTCCTTATGTTATTCTGGTCATGGTACGGTTCGGGCACCTGTATTTGGGTTGGGGTCGGTTGATGTAATTCAAATTTCAAGGGCAACTAATTCGGGGGAAGATGTGGAAGGTGGTCAAAGCATCCTTTTTTTCAAATATTCTCTCGCTCCTTTTATCTCTTTTTTCCCTTTTCTTTCTTTGTCTCTCCTTTTTCTGGCAATAAGTCTTAGGGGGCACGTGTCCCCTGTGGTCCCTTGTAGCCAAGCCACTGTTGAGAACACGAATATCACACACGCCTTGTTTCATTCAAAAAAAAAATAACGCACATGTTGACAGCTCTAGCAAACACACTACCCTTTCACGTACATATATTGACATCATCAGTGGTGGATGTAGGGTTTGAAGGTGGAGGCATGGGGCATATCGTATGACTCCTCTTTAGAAAATTAATTGGCATTATTTAGCACTATGAATATGACGGACAAAGAAAGCGGACAAAATATACAGCTCCTCAGGTAAACGAAGGAACATCCCTTCACTGCTATTATGTAAAAGGTGAATATGCATGCGACACCCGTTCTACACATTTTTACATAATAGCAGTGAAGGGATGTTCCTTTGTTTACCTAAGGAGCTGTATATTTTGTCCGCTTTCTTTGTCCGTCATATTCATAGTGTAGGTTACCCATAATTTGACCTACAAGGCTCCTGAATAGGCCATTTTCGTAATGTGACCAAATTTAATGCATAAGTGTTTGTGAAGTGCCTCAATACAAATTATTTCATTCACCTGATAGGAATAATAGTATTCAATAGTCAGAATGCAACTGCATATATTAAGTGTTGCTAGGTAGGTCAAGCCATAATGTTTGTCCAACCTGGCAACAACTGTATGCAGTTCGGATTCTGTCTATTGAAATGTATTATTCTCACCAGGTGAATAAAATAACTTGTATTGAGGCACTTAACAAAGACTTATGCATTAAATTTGGTTACATCACGAAAATGGCCTATCGCTTAAAATGATATTATGTTTGTTTATGCATGTATTGTTACACAGTGAAACCTGTCTATACAGACCACCAAAGGGAGGCAAGAAAAGTGGTCTGTATAAGCAGGTGTTCTTGAAGACAGGTGACTATAGTACATGTTTCAATGAGAAACCATTATCAAGGGAAACAAACAATGTGCTCTTTGAAGACAGGTGGTCAATAAAGCAGGTTTGACTGTATATATGTATATATTGTTTGCATTACAAATGGTTGCCCATTACAATCCTGAACCCGTACTTTACCATTGCCATATTGAAAACATATATTAGCCCATACATAACTGTATATAACTGTGTTTACAATTACAAACGCTTACATGCCCGCAAATAAAGAAAATAGTGTAGTTAATACTGTTTTTATTGCATTCTCAATCAACAGAGTGACAGATGCGTTTTATTTTTGTTCTTCTAAGTCTGAATATAATATATATATAATTTATACTTATATATTTGTAATGAACGTTTGTACATTTAGGACAAAGGTAAAACCTTTTTGATAAAGACAGAGGTGAATATCTAATAACATGTAACCATCCGAAACCAAAGTCTATCAAGGTGGCAACATGGAGTAAAACAGAAGAAAAACAAATCAGGTTGCTTATTAGAAATAGAAGAAAATCAAGTTGTTTAGAAGCACTTCTGTGGACGATGGATGGACCGGACTCATCGTATTCCTGCTTGCTGATCCACATATGTTGGAAGGTTGTTTAGAAGCACTTCCTGTGGACGATGGATGGACCGGACTCATCGTATTCCTGCTTGCTGATCCACATCTGTTGGAAGGTGGAGAGAGAGGCAAGAATGGAGCCTCCGATCCATACAGAGTATTTCCTCTCTGGAGGAGCGATGATCTTGATCTTCATGGTTGGTGGGGCAAGGGCGGAAATCTCTTTCTGCATCCTGTCAGCGATTCCTGGGAACATGGTGGAGCCTCCGGAGAGAACGGTGTTGGCGTATAGATCTTACGGATGTCGACATCGCACTTCATGATGCTGTTATAACAGGTCTCATGGATTCCAGCAGATTCCATTCCAATGAAAGAGGGCTGGAAGAGGGTCTCTGAGCAGCGGAATCGCTCGTTGCCGATGGTGATGACCTGTCCGTCGGGAAGCTCGTAGCTCTTCTCGAGGGAGGAGGATGAGGAAGCAGTTAGCATCTCCTGCTCAAAGTCAAGAGCTACGTAGCAGAGCTTCTCCTTAATGTCACGGACGATTTCACGCTCAGCTGTAAGAGATAATAATGGATGCAGTCACATATCAATTGCAGAAAAATTGTAAAATGTGAAGATAACAGTGAAATGTGTTGAAATCCACCGGACTTAGAGGGGTATTTTTATTAATTATTGTCGATCTAATCGGATATTCCTTTGTCAGAAGGATTTTATCAAGCAGTAACAAGGATGGACATTGTGGTCTGTGGCTTGAAGATAACGAGATGTGAGGTTTGAATTTCACCTGTTTACATTAGTATTCTAATATTATAATTATCCCTATTTTAATTATCATCATTAGTATTGCTATTATCATTATCATGTCTTACAAGTGGTGGTGAAAGAGTAGCCACGCTCGGTAAGGATCTTCATCAGGTAATCGGTAAGATCACGTCCAGCCAAGTCCAGACGGATGATGGCGTGGGGGAGGGCGTAACCCTCATAGATTGGTACAGTGTGTGAAACACCGTCGCCAGAGTCGAAAACGATACCAGTGGTACGACCAGAGGCGTAGAGGGAAAGCACGGCCTGGATGGCGACGTACATGGCGGGCGAGTTGAAGGTCTCAAACATGATCTAATAAAAGAAGTTAGGGTAATAAATCAATGCGATAGGTTGCAATATATTTTATAAGCAAATATTTTTTTGAATTAAGAATAAACTCCAGGGATTATAAACTGGGCAAATTCAACTTTTTTCTCACTAAATGTTCGCGATTTTGTACTCGTAGTCCGTATCAGCTTTTAATTTCACTGCAGTAAAGAAACGAAAAGGTTTTCATAGCATTTATGGACTTTAAAAAAGAAAAACGATATTTCAGATTGGTCAGGGAGAGCGATATGTCGGTCGTGTGGGGTATCCGACTAGTTGTCGTCGCTTATGTAGGCTATTGGTCACGTGGGCTATCTGTAGCCGTTGTTCATTTCATTCCTGCCCCATTTGCAGGCCAAACAAATAAAAGATTAAATTCCAACTGCATTTGAAGGAAAAAACTAATTAGAAGTTCCTTCAAAACGAAAGGGATTGAAAAGGGCTTTTAGTGGGAAAATAACTACATGTGTACCATTAGTTATCGAATCGACTTAAGTAATTGCGATCACCTAAGTAAAAGTTTCATTTTCAGACCCTTTCACCGAATGGTCGTACGTTTGTGCTGTACAAAGATTCAATCAGTTTAATTTTGGCCGTTACAAATAGTGGGTTATTGATGTAGACAAATGCTCATGTACCTGTTAAAGCTCAATATAATTATGTATGTTATTACCAAAGAAAAAAAAAGATCAGTCACTCAATAGTGTCTGACAGTGAAGTCTAGAAGATAAACGGGTTTCCTTGCATAATTCGAACAATACGACATTACTAATGTTTAAATTCCACAGATTGGACATACATGACAAGTCATATTCATAGTTCCTGCAAAGTTCTACAGAATCTGATGTTGGGTGCAAAAGGAAGGTTTTGCAATTCCGCACTATATCCTTACCTGGGTCATCTTTTCCTGTTGGCCTTAGGGTTGAGGGGGGCCTCTGTCAGAAGGACGGGGTGCTCCTCTGGGGCGACACGAAGCTCGTTGTAGAAGGTGTGATGCCAGATCTTCTCCATATCGTCCCAGTTGGTGACGATACCGTGCTCAATAGGGTACTTCAGGGTGAGGATACCTCTCTTGCTCTGTGCTTCGTCTCCAACGTAGCTGTCCTTTTGTCCCATACCAACCATGACACCCTGGTGACGGGGCCTGCCCAACTATGGATGGGAAGACAGCCCTTGGGGCATCGTCTCCGGCGAATCCGGCTTTCACCATTCCGGACCCGTTGTCGACGACAAGAGCGGCCACATCCTCATCACACATGATGATCGAATTTCGTTTTCCTGTCCTAAATATGAGAAACAAACCCAGACAAATATTAATTTTAGTTTCTTTGCTTGCAGACTAGTTAGTTAGGGGTGGTGGATTTGGCATATGTGGTGGTGATATAGTGTCCTTGGCTTTTAACAAGATCTGATTTCCACCAAAGGTTTAAAAAACTTTCATACAACCAACAAGAATTACGACAACTTGTGATGATAATTATGTCCAATAATTCTATCCCCGTGAAATCTGTTGTCCTATTTGAACTCCTGACTACTAATCTATTGACCTTGATAAAAATCCACTGAGCTGTAACCTTAGAATTGATTCATGCTTACTTGCACAAACAGCGTAAGGCTATTTGTCATTCTCATTTTAACATTCTCAAAATCAAAGCTATCCCTAATACCCATGGGCGTCAATCCAAATTAGACCGTGGGGGGGGGGGGGGGGACACAAGTTCAGACAGAGCGGCGCCGGGTTATTTTGTTAGGGGGCGAATGGGCGCGCCACGCAGGGGGGGGGGGTGTCTGAGGGCATGTGCCCCTCAGAAGATGAAGTTTTTTTTTTAAATTG